>QPKB01000004.1:2069684-2329684 GCA_003546025.1 Camphora micrantha | reverse complement strand
AAACTACCATTATTCAGTGATTCCTAAAATCACTCCCTAAAATCTCCAAGTAAATCAAATCACTAAAAATCTCTCTGATTAAGTCAAATTAGAGATTACATTGAATTACTAAAATTACTAAACTATTTTAAAAAAGTAAATCATCCTTGGTGGGGCCCATTAGTGGGTCCTCTTCTTCTTGGATCTCACTGCATCAAACCAGCTCCAATGATTACACACTGGATGGTTCTTCCACCAAAAAAAACTGACTTCTTCAATGTTCTACATCTAACATAGTTGCTGGATCCAGAACCAGTACAAAGGTTGGAAAGTGTCCCCAAATCTAGATAATAGTCCATACTCCATAGTACAGCTAAAAGGTTCTCATTGTTGCAACCACAAGGTTGCAGGTTCGACACATACAGCCAGAGTGAAGCTGAGGCCGGGCCTAACATCAAACCTGAATCCACATGGTCTTACCACAAACCAAAGTAAAAAATTAATTCCGGTTGACCTTGTTCAGGTTTGGATTGGCTCAAGCCTAGATTTGAACCAGCAAGTAATTTGGGTAGGGTTCATGTTTGGGCTTTGGTGCCCAAACTCAACTCAGTTACCATACTTTTCAATAAACTTCTTCTCTTTTATAACAAGGGGTATAGATGTATAATATTTACTATACAAATTATCATGTGTATGAATTACACATTTTCTAAGATTTATGCCCTTTGAAAATCAAACCAACTCCCAAAACTTGGAATACTGACCCCACCCAAGTCAACCCAACCCAACTGAATTCAACTTGTGTAGGGCATGTACAATTTAGATAGAGTTCAGGTCAAGCACCATCAGGTTTCATTCAGGTCAAGTTCAGATTTGGTTTACCTTCAAACAATTTGAGACGGGCACCTTACATGTAAACTTTTTAAAGGAAAAAATAAAAATAAAATAAAGGTGTGCTGAATTTAGGATGTCTGATTACTGCATGAGTACAATGACCACAGGAAATGGCTGGGTACTGATTTACTCATAGATAAAGTATTGGATAAAATAGGATATTGAAACGCTGCCTAATACCAAGTACCACAAACATCACAAACCATAATGGAAGTGAGACAAGGAAATTTTTACACATAAAATAGGCCATCTGGTCCAGTCCGGTTCAGGTGAAAAGGACTGTGCTGCTGTGGACCCGATTCAAACCTGATATGTAACCTGCCCATTTACATTCCTAGACCATCTGGATCCAGGGTTGATTCAAAAAGAGAGAGCCGAGTAACAAAGGTTGTAAAACAAAGGGCATATGGTTAGCAAAAAGAACTTGAAATAAGTACAGTCAACCACAATTCCATGAGGTAAGAACATAGCACCAAACGAATTACAAGAGAACAAGATAATCTTGCACAACTACTTGAAACAGATCTCAGAGCAAGAGCTGATAGATTTCCTGAATCCAAATCATATTCTTATTTTTATATAAAAAAGAAATATAAATTTAAAAGATGGAATTTTTTGGACAAGGAAAAACTCAACATCATCATCAACATAATCATAATCTATATGAATTTTGTTTCTCCATTCCAGTCTATCCTCAGCCAAATCCTGAGATAAGGTGCACTTCTTCAAATCTAACCTTGCTACTTCCATCATGTCCTATTCGGCCTACCCCTTTCCTTCGGAGGAGAAATCAACTTGCATAGAAAGGCTTTTCCTCATCAGTGCCATTAGTAGGCTGCTTTGGACATGTCAAAATCATCGCAAACAAATCTCTCTTAATTTATCACCCATTGATGCTACCCCAAAATGATCTCAAATGCACTCAATTAT
Organism: Camphora micrantha; assembly: GCA_003546025.1. Classification (NCBI taxonomy): domain Eukaryota; kingdom Viridiplantae; phylum Streptophyta; class Magnoliopsida; order Laurales; family Lauraceae; genus Camphora; species Camphora micrantha. Next base: position 2,327,881 of record QPKB01000004.1, on the reverse strand, counting down.
AATCCTTTCTTAGTTTCCCCACACATCCATCTCAAAATTCTCATCTCTACTATACTCATTTTGTGCATGTATTGTTTCTTAGCTGGCCATTATTCTACTCGATACGTCACAACCAGCCTAATCATTGTCATTTAATCTTTTACTAGTATATGCCAATCACAAAGCACTCAAGAAGCAAGACTCCACTTCAATCAGTCCGCTCTTATAATACGTTCGACATCTTCCTCAATCTCTTCATCCTTATTAATTATCGAGCCAAGGTATCAGAATGAATCTCTTTTTATATCTATTGCACTTCAATTCCCATGGGTGTTTTAGCTATATGCACATTTCTACAAAAGTTGAAATTCATGAATTTCATCTCTGTATGACTTATTTTAAAAGCCCCCGAGTCTCGAGCCTTCTATCATCTCAAGTTTCACATTCGAGCTATATCTTGATTCATCCATCGACACTATATCATCTATAAACAAACATATACCAAGGCACCTCATCTTGAATGACCAGGTAACCCATCCAAAACCAATGTAAAGAGATATGGGCTTAAACCTGACCCATGATGCAAAACTATGGTCATTGGAAACTCACTTCTCTCTCCTCAATTCTGACACTTGTTACTACTCCCTCATACATGTCTTTAATGATGTCAGTCTATGATGCCCAGATACGACAGGGACACGCCATAAACATGGCGGGGACACGGATTTTACATGTCAAAAGTGAAGTATCGGATACGATACGTTGCCCATTTTGAAGTATCCGTGCATCATAGATGTCAGTATAACCTATTGGGAAACTCATTTTATTTAAAACCCACCAAATCAAAATCTCTACGAACTCTGTCATAAGCTTTATCTAGATCGATGAATACCATATGAAGATTTTCCTCTTCTCGGTATTTTTTTCATTAATTGCCCGAGTGAAAAGATAGCTTCCATAATTGACCTCCCCACCATGAAAACCAAATTGATCTTTAGATACCTTGGTCACTTATCTGAGTTTTGCTCCAATACTCTCACCTATAGTTTCATGGTGTAACACATAAACTTAATCTCACGATAATTGATGCAACATTTCTCTTGTATATAAGTACTACAATACTTCTTCTCCAATCATCTGGCATTTCCTTTGTTCTTAATATCTTATTGAAAAACTCAGTTAACCAAATCCATCCAATTTTTCCTAAGCATTTTCAAGCCGCTACGGGAATGCCATCTGGACCCATAGCCTTTCCTTTCTTCATTCTTGCCAATGCTTTATCCACTTCAACTATCTTAATTCTGCAGTAAGAGATGTTCTACTACGTATCCTCTCTCATAAGCCTCATACAGAATCTTCATTTAAAAGCTAGTTAAAATATTCTCTCCATTTTCCTTTAATAACATTGTCCTTCGCTAAAACCTATTAGCCGTAGCTCTTCATACATCTGATATGATCTAAATCCCTACTTTTTATTCTCCTCATTGCAAGCTTGAAATTCTCTCTCCTCCCATTCCCACCTTATTTATATAGGTCATCATATGCATTGGACTTTACATCCCTTGCTACTTTCTTAACTTGTTTCTTTGCTTTCTTGTAGATTTCATAATTTTTAGTATCCTACTATTCAAAAAAAAAAAAAAAAATCATTTTCCATCATAGTCCCCTGCCAAACTTTATAGCAATGTCTTTTTCTCTATCACTGTATCCCGGCTTCATGAATATCTAGATTCTACCACTAGGTTTCTTCACTAGAAGATCTTTTCCCTTTCGATTCCAATCCTTCTTAAACAATCAGCCATTTAGTTTCTCGCCGCCATAGTTTCTCCCTCCAAATTCCATTCTCCCCCTCGATCACTTTATGCTTAAATATTGTTGACTTTTCCCTTTATAAATCTCATCCACCTTGTTTTAGGGAATAGGGAACATTTTATTTACCATCCCTCTTTTTACTATTAATGCAAACATCTAAAACTACTAGTCTATTTTGTGTGGTCAAACTCTCTCCAAAGATACCCTTGCAGTCTTCAAAAGCTAGTGGTTCAAATTTTCATGGTAGGAAAAGTTCTATCTCGCTCCTACCAATTCCACTCTTATAGGTAATTAAATGCTCCTCTCTTCTTTAAAGTAAGCGTTTGCTATTACAAGGTCAAATTCCAATGTAAACTCTAAGATATTGCCCCCTAACTCACTCCTTTCTCCAAACTCTTCTCCTCCATGCACACTCTCACACCATCTACTATCCTTTCCAACATGCTCAAAACATCTTCACTAGTTGGAATGTCTCATATTAAGCCATCCATCTCCTCCCAAAATTGTCAGTCAAAGAAAAATAAGACAAAGCTAAAAATATTACATGAATCACCATGGAAATAAAAATCCAGTCAATACAGTAGCATACCTCAGAGCTAGAGTCACCATGTGCAGGCTTCATCTGTGCATCCTTTTCTAAAGCTGCTCTTCTGCGTGTAGCATTTCTTGTTTGAGGTCCTTTTGCCCTGTCGGGAGCAGATTTTAGAACAGCTTTGCCCTTTCCTTTAGATGAGCTTCCTTGTTCATCATGTGCATCCTTTTTAGAAGCACCTCCTATTGTTACTGATGACCTAGATCTAGCTGAATGGCGACAACCAGATGATGCAGGAGCAGGTGTGGATGGTGATGATGCACCACCACCAGCAGGCATTGTCCCGGACTCAGAATTTCCGGCAGAAATCTTTGGGCCAGAATCTCCTCGTTGAACTCTTGGCCAAAGAAATTGTTCAACAGATGCTAAAGTCGCCAAAGGTTCAATGAGTATAATGTTTGAAGAATAATCCCGGAGGGATTTGTCGCCTTGTGCTCTACATAGTCGCAGTTTGAATGGCTGAGATAATGCAACAAGCCCAGAGGAAAGGCGTGAATTTCCACTAGATGACCTGGATGAATGGCTCAATACAACTGGAAAGCGCTCCAAGGAAGATAAAGCATTTTGAAGCTTCTGCACTATGACAGTCATAGGAGCTTCATGCCCTTCATTAACACCAGCAGGAAGCGCAACTGAAATAAAGGACTTAAATCTTCTAAGAGCATGTTGTCGGAGCTTAGGCAAGTTAGCTTCAGAGATTCTCTCCTTGGAAAAGGTTCCACAAGAAAAGTAGCTAAGCAAAGCAGCAACAACTCCACTACCAATGAATTCAAATGTGGAAACACCATCTCCTTTACTCAGCTCCATTAGCATCTCAGATATAAGTCCAGTCAACTGCTCCTCAGCGCAAGCAGAAATATCAGCCAAGCGAAGTCCTGAAGCTTTAGATTTACCCTTTGTTCTAGTCTTGGAATCCTCAATACCAGCATTCAACTTCATGCAAAGGTTCTTCAAACGAAGAAGATCATCAGTCACGCCCACTTCACTTGCCCCCTGATCAGCAGGGAAATACTTATCTTTGAAAGCTTTCGCACGTGCACTGACAGCACCACGTAGACTAGAATTAACACTTGGAACTTCTATTGAAGTTGGGGGTGAACCAGTAATTCCTGGGAGAGTGCTTTTTGAGTCTTCCAAAGAATTTCCATCCGTGTTCGAGCCACCACTACGTCGTCGTTGATAACGCCGAGATCGTGAAGAGAGAAGTGAATCAATGTCCTTTTCGGCAGGAGATGCTTCTGCAAGAACTGTACTCGAAGGGTCTGCAATGATAAGCATCTCAACTGCATGAACCACCCCTTCTCTCACGAACATCTTAGAGAAAGTTCCTGGAAGCTTTTCCATAAGAATCTCTGCAATCTGAAGGGTGGGAATCAATACTTGTGGATCTTTCCAAGCCAAAACACCTGCTAAGAAACTGTAAAAGAGAAAAAACAAAATCAGACTACATGCGCTAGAAGATTTAAGTCTTTGTAGAAAACATTACAGCCTCAAAGCATCATCAAATTATCACATTAAGTAAAATATGGACACACTACCTTGCCATGTTGGTCGCACTAAGCAAAGACTGAATCATATCAGCCGTACTGAAATACATCAACTTGCCAATAACAGACAAACATTTGTGGCGGACAGGACCATTCACACTGGATCCATAGATCTGTTTGATAAGAGGGAAAAAGTGTCGCAATCAAACAAGTTGAGAAAGAATACAACATAGACAAAACAGCCTCACTGGAAGAACAAGGCAATTTAAGATCTTGAACCTCAGCAACTAATTTACTGCAGCGCACAGTGCAGACGAGACCTGTGGAAAGATCAGACCCCTCATTGGACGAGGCCCAGCATGGATGAGAGCTACTTCAAAATTCTCCCATGATGGGAATTGTCAGTGGTTACAGGATTATAAAGAGGATACGACAATATTCCAGGAAAAAAAATAAAGAACAAAGATTAGAAACTTTTCCATTCCATGAGATTTCTCTACATCTCTCATCCATAGTAGCGTCCATCAGGTAAATGGTTAGGAAAAATTCAAGACAAACAGTAGAATTGCTCACATTTGAACCTATTAATTCCTCATGAAGCACAAACCTGAATCAGAACCGGAAGAAGGTCCATTTCAAATTGCTGCAGAAGTTCAGGCTGATCCTGTAACAGTTTCTCACGAGCTGAAATCTCATGCATTGTTCCATTTGTGTCTTCTTCCTTCCCAGAACTGCTGGTAGAGGATTTCTTTGCAGCTGATCCCTTCATATGGAAACTAGAGCATTGGGGGAGGGAAATGGTTCCTTGTGGCAGTGGGGGAAGAAGCTCATCCGCAAGGTTGACAATCTCAAAAATCTGCATAAAAAATCCCATTCAATGGAGATTCAAAAGTATATAAAATAGAAACCTCATAGTTTTGCTGCATTTGCATAAGTGATAGGACTCGACCTTTTTCTATCAAGCCTACATTCTGTGCATACAATGCACTTAAAGCAAGAAAATTATGCACAAAAGAAGACTACTTTGTTGATATCAAAGTCAATAAGGTCCTCACAAGAAAATTGTTGAAAGCAACACGTTAGGTTGTGTGGTGGCAACAAATTAGTCATTTCTATTCCATTCCACAGTGCATACCGGAATGGAATGCACAAACTGGACCCAAAAAAATTCCGGCTGCTTTCCTATCTGTTCTGCCCTGTTTAAACAATACGACGGATTTTCAAAACTTTTTTTTCTTTTTCACCTTTCTACCCTCCTTTGAAGGCTGAAATAAGAATCATGAGTCCATTAAGCTCCCACTCAAATGGGAAGTCACAGTGGAGAACCTATTTCCAAACATGCTTCAATCACTCAAATGTGTGCTTAATTGCTTCCTGTTAATTGATCTTTTTATCTAACTAGCTTGACCACCCCTGCCTAAGGCACAGGCATGTACAAGAATAATAGAATTTGTATATGCAACTGTGCGTAAAGGCACACATGAATAATAAAATTTGTAGGATACTCATGAAGTCTTAAATACCTCTACATACAAATACGGCTGATGGAAACCATAATTAAGCAGCTTCATTATGCAAAAAAAATCAATGATAAAAGAACCAACACGTACCTGCTCTGATGGTCTGGTTAAAGCAGGTGAAACAGATAGACCAGAAACAGACAGGATATCTTTGAGAATGCCACTGATGCCGAGGAGGAGGAGAGTTTTGGCACCCAACAAAGAGCCGCTTGCACATGTTGAAAGCAGCCGGATTAGACCCTGCAACACTTAAAGGAGTCAGAATTTAACATTCAAAATGAAAAAAGGCATTTAACCTGAACCAAGCAATTGCATCTACCGTATACGTAGATGTGCTGAGGGATGCTTGGCCACCTCCTGAATTGCTGATGGAAATAAGCCCTGCCGCTTGTGCAACCAAGCCATGATTACATAGATCATCTAATTTCTCAGGAGATGATGCGAATGCCTCTGCTATACGAGTCAAGCACACAGAAGCATGATCCAACACCTGATATTCACAGCTTGTGAGGAAATTATGCCAAATTCAAATGATATCTGCGTGACTGCATTCTAAGCACAAACATGAGCAGGAAATGAATAGAGTAAAGACAGTGAACAGGATAAAGTTTCTAAGACATGAGCTCCAGATGCAAGCTGCATTTCCATATAAGCAGCAGCCACATCACACTAAAAATGTTCTCGTTATAGCAATATAAGTACGAATTTAGCCTGTTTGGTGCGGTTTTGAGAACACTCCAGAAATGGAACGGACTAGCTTTTCAGGTAAGGAAGTTGGGTAACATAGTCAAAGCTCCTCTCATGACGGAGGGAGTGGAGGGAGCATATGACGGAGTTCCCAACTGACCCAATGTGAAGTTCGGATACAACTGGAAAAAGACTAGCTCTGTTTGCAGCACTGAGCAAGAAACCACAGCAATGAGACGTCCATACAGACTTATATAAGACAATAGTTAGTACCATCTTACTTCTCCAGTTAATGTGCTCATCAATTTTAAAAGTAAAAGTTTAAAGTTAGCTGAGCACTCTTGCCCCTCGGTGTTAGCTTTCTAGTGGTTCCTGCAAGGGATGGCTTTTCAAGTATTCCTACAAAGGTGACTTCCACTGCCAACACAACCATGGAAAGATCAAGCAACATTGGTGCCATCGAGGTCCACCTTCCTTTGAATGTATCTTGGAAGACTGCTTCCAATGATCATCATCCTCCGCAAACTGATGATAGTCAAAGGCATTTTTCCAAGATGCTTGAGTTCCATGTGGTTATGAGGCAGATGGGACAACAATCCCAATCAAAGGTCAGATTATCTCACAACCCCCCCCCACCCCCCCCCCCCCCCTTTCTCAAAAAAAAAAAAAAAAAAAAACCCCATAGGCAAACTCCTGGCTCAAATCAAATACATCGTCGCAATACCAATGGAAAGGTTACCAAATTTAGCAGAAAAGTAAGACAAGAACTCGCAGTCACACAAGTAATATGACTGGCATGTATTTGACTCTGAAAGATGTTGCTCAAAACATCATCACATCCGATGAGATTCACTTTCCGCGAGTCGAAAAATGGAAGTTGTTCCTGCCTCCTCCCACTCCTTGAGAAAATTATGAATGTTGTTTGATCAAATGAACATTGTAATAACCATCACATACCACACACATTTATTTTTTTATCATGACAGAGGCAAATACTCCCCGTCCTTAAGAAAAAGAAAAATGCCACTTGAAGACAAAAAAAAAAAAGAATGCCACTTGACTAAATGAATAGTTTAATAACCACCACAGGCCATGTACATTCATTTTTTTGTAATGAACAAAGAGGCAAATGCCATAATAATCCTAGATTGTTGGCCACTATATTTTTAGTTGAGTCCATAAAACCTGGCAGCTTTCTTTCTCTGAAATGATTGTTGTTATGTTGGCCTCTTACCTTTGAGTCATGATAGTGAAGAAGGTTGGTAAGCAGAGGCACGGCTTCCAACACAAAATCAGCAGCATCAGATGGGAGTTTCTTGCACATATTTTCAGCGGTGGATAATGCGACTCTCTGAAACACACATCACAAGTCACCTCAATGGCTCAATTAACAAGGATGCAACAAGCTGAGAAGCTTTTTTTTTTTTTTTACAAATTCATGCATAGAGTCATATTTCTGATGTGAAAGCAAAAAGGTTTTACCTGAACTCCGGTGGAAAAGAAATCAAGATAAGATAGCACTGCCATAAGTGCACCTGCACGCAGACAAGCAGTTGGGTGTTCTATGGATATCTTCTTCAAAGCTTGCAGCGACTGCAAATAAGTATTACATAGAAAGGTTAAAAGCAGAAAGTGAGTCCTAAGTTGATAATACCAAAATCTTAAGTATTGCATGAAAGAGAAAGAGGAGCAAAAAAGATAACAGAGTCAACAAGTTCATCTAACAGGCAACACCAGCTAGTTTATTTGCATCTCCAATGCTCCAACAGCCTTTACCGTTGACTCCCAGTTGATATCACTAATAAGAACAAGGAGATATCGTGATGGGCACCAACAGCAAACTATGAGTTCATTCTCTTAATGAGTTTCTACTAAGGGTTCAGTTGGATGTAGAACTGGCTACGATAGCAATAATTTATTTTCCAACAAAGTGAAGTGGATGTTGACCATCTTCTTATAACTATGAACATTCGTTGTCCATGGCCAACAGCTAGACATCTTCCTGCTTATGTTCTCATTTAAAATTCAGCTTAAATGATACCAATCACAAATTTGGATGCGCTGCTCACTCTAATGAAGGGGGACTGACCCAACTTTGGAATTTCTTATTTTATCGCAAAGCTACTACCAAAGGCTAACTACCCAAGTAAACTGCTCATCCATACATCCAAATGCTAGACATAAAAATCAGTATTTCAACGGAAAAAATAAGGTCTCACCTGTTCCGCCAAGTCCATGTACTCAATGGTTAGCAGCCGGGTGCAGAAGCACGAGACAGCCCCATAGTGCACAACAGCAGAGCAAGATGAGGGCAGCACATCGCAGAGGTGCGTAAGCGCCCTCGCAGCAAGCAACATGATATCCGCATTGCTTTCATGGTTCAGCAGCCCAACAAGAATGGGCACGAACGAGTCCACGGAGAACGTGCTGAGCGAGTCCTCGGTCCCAATCGACAGCATTTCACAGAGCTGAGTCAGTGCCTCGACCTGACGCCCCTCCTCCCCATCCGCCCGCAGCCCGGCCAAGATCTTCTTAAGCCGGCTGTTCTGCTGTGAGGACGACGCTGCAGTCACAGAGTCAAGGCCCGCCCCAAGCTTCCTAAGAAGGCCCTGCATGGCCGAGGTGAGATTGTGATGGAGCATTCCGACGCCGCCATCGCTATCATTGTCATCACCGCCATCAATGCTCGATCCAAGATTCCTCTCAGCATCTCTATCTCTCTCCCTATCCCTAACCCTAATTTCAGGCTCCTTCTCCTTCCCTTTATCCGACTCCTTCTCCCTCTCAGCTGCCTGGTTCTTTCCAGGCCCACGCCGGCTGCCGGAATCACGTCGCGACCCAGATGCAGATGATTCATTATTAGAAGAATCCATGGCAGGGGCAGCAGGGGCAGCGGGGATCGAATTCTGTCGAGAGCGAGTGGTGATGATTGAAGGCGACCGAACGGAGACGCGAGCACGCTTGCTGGAACGGAGTTGAGGAGTAGGCGCTGCGGCAGAGCTGGAAGGCTGTTTAGAAGAAGAGGAAGAAGAAGGAGGGGCTGCTGAGGAGGCCTCCGCCCGCTTTCGACTCCGCGTTTCCATACAAATCCAGAGCCTCACGGCTCGGCGATCAGGCAACGTCGTCCGATCGGACGGATTCGATCATTTCCAGATCGATTTCCACAATTCCACAACAAGAAACCCTAGCAAAAAAAAAACAAAAAAAAAGTTGGAGAAATCTTGAAAACCCTAAAAATAGAGTCTTTGCCCTTCTTCTTATTGAATCGAAGAAGGAAACACGAAAGAGGCAAGAAGAAGAGACGAAGAAGAAAGTTTTCTAGGGTTTATGAAAGGGATTGGGGTAAGAAAGAGAGGAGGAAAGATGGATTGCTTTTTCGCGGGGGGTTGTGGGAATAGATGAGAAAAAAAAAACGAGCAAGTGAAGAATATAAACCCTTGGGAGACTGGAATTTGGAAAGGGTAGCGTAGGGGAAGAGAGAATAGAGCGAGAGACTGCTGCTTTTCAAGCTTCCCGTTCCATGGAAGTCATTGCTTCTCTTCTTTCTCGCATGTCCCTTTCGTTATATGCTGTATAAGTGGGGCCCGCTGGTCTTAGTGGCGTCTGGTCTAATGACCGTTGGATGCGATTCAATGGTGGTGATTGAGCTCATGGTGACCGACTCTGCAAATCTAGGGTTCCGGATGGTCTAGAACCATATTTGACTGAGCCAAATAACCTAACCTGTAATGTGAACGGATCGATCATGGGTTGTAAAAATTTATCTTGCATTTAAATGGGTCTGGTTAGGCTTAACCAGGCATGAAGCCGTCTAACCTATTTAAATTGATTGGTTAGGGTTGACCCTACCTCCCTAACCTGGGGAATTTAGTCGGTAGAGTTTATATTTTGGTATTTAAGATCAAAGTTGGATCGAACTCGACTCATCAAATGCAAAAAATTTGATTCGGATAGAGTCAACGCGGTGGCTAGAGAGAGTCGTGTCTTTTTTTAAATTAATTTGAAGTTTATTTTAAAAATGGATTGATTACTTATAAAATATAAATATGCATTTATTTACATACATTCATGATAATAAATTCAAATTAATAAATTTATATATATACAAGAAAAATATTATAATAAAAATATAAATGAAAAAAAATTGCATAATACATATTTGTTTAGTCCAAATATTGAATGTAAAATATCAAATATAAGTTTCAATTTACATTACAACCGTCATTTTTAAATTGTTGGCTCGCACATACTTACTTAAAAATAAATATTAATTGTTTTAAGAAAGATATATATACCTATCAAATAGTTCAAATGTAAGTGACTTGCCAAACTGAGATGACTCGTCGAGTCTCCCTTATATTTGACTCAGCCATTCGTAAAAAAGAAATAACTTGAGAGAGTCAAGAGTCAATTCGGGGAGTTTTCAAAAAATGTTTAAGTATAATCTATTTTATATGACATGAGTTGAGCTTGTGTTGGGCTTTTGTTTTTGACTTGCGACTAATTTAACCCAACTGCGGATTGGGCTTGGACCCAATTTTTATGGGTTGGTCTAGTTAACGAGTTGACTTGCATTGAATGCGGGTTATACGAGTAGGATCAGATTAACCCACACCACTTGACAAGTTTTTAAAACAAGTCAATACGCTTTGCCAAGTTTACCTATTTAGACCTTACCTACTCCGTTTATAGCTCTTGTTAGCTGCGGATTGATCCCTTGTTATCGATGTGGAATTGGAGATGCCTCCTATTAAATTATCACTGGAGTTGGCTAATCAGGATTTTTTATGTAATGCAAATTTATTAAAGTTTTAATCAAACCAAGCGAATGAGATATTATCCATCTTAACTGTGATGGATCCTTGGTTATTTCTTTTTGGCAGGGGATTGTATAAGTGTATTACGTTATCTATATCTTGTCCAAGCATACTGTGAAGAAGGCATATTCAAGAAGGGTAATTAATTTTTAACAATTCAAAATTTTTACCATCAGCCTCGTAAGTAGGCCCCGAGAATTCTCATGAACATCTCTACACAACTTCAATCGAGAGAATGAAATGCTCCCAATACCGAATATATTATTGAGAATAGGCCGGCCCACCGAAGGGTGTCCCTTTACTTTTAAGCGGGACTAATTCCTTCGAGCCTAAGGGGGTAGGGTAAATCCCCTGTGAGCCCACTGTGATAGTGCAGTTTCAAACCTCCAACCTTCGGGATCAAATAATTTGTTTTAATGCAATTAAATACTTGCATCGTGTTTATGTAGTTGCTTAAAAATGAAGAGCCAAACATGAATATTAAAAAATGACAGTCAAATAATCTCCACTCCAATAGAGACTGAATGATGTAAATACGAGAAATGAAAATCCAACCATCACTCTGAAATTCAATACATATGAAAGTCAAATGTCCCACCTACATCAATGATATAAGATGTAGATCTTATATCATCCATTTGTAGTCACACGCGCAATGATTATACATCTTCATACTTATTTGCACTCATTTACATACGTAATGCCTAAATGAAGGGTAAAATATAGTTTATAAATGAGACTATTCACACGCCAAGTTTTTGCATGTAAATAGGTGTGAACATGACTTTCACAATTCACAAGTCATGCAAAAAGTGAGAGCACAACCTTTACATGCATTTGTGTGGGCCCCATCAACCACCCTTGTTTTTATATTATCGTGTGCCCTGTATATTGTAATCCAAGTTGTTTGTTTTATTTATTGGACTTATAAACCTCGTGATATTAAAGCTGATCCTTTTTAAATTTTCATAAAATTTGAATAATTTATGAAGAAGTTTCAAAACTATGAATCTATTTTTCCACTTACGTGGCCTTGATGCATGATTGAAACCGTTCTATAGTTTTGTATTAATGGAGAAAATCAGAACATTTGATATGCTAAGAGGTGTTCATTTGTAGCAACTAATATTTTCAAGGGATATTTAGCATACAGCTGCCCGAAAATATATCATTTGACCCAAAACAGTCGAAATTTAAATATTTTTTACAAAGTTGACCATACAATAATGGAGTGATATCGCACAGTCCTATGATATCTTAGCCCGTAATATGTGAGATATAATACAATTCTAAGATATCACAGAACGATGTATGCAATAATGTACAACCTTACAATATCGCAGCAATAACTCCGTCGAAAATACTTAAATTTGACTGCTTAAGGACGAATGTAAAAATCTAAAGACAGGTCTTCAGGTTATTTCTTTATTTTCAAGTGCGGGAAGAAAGAGAGAGAGGGTAAAATTCTATCCTTTTTTTTTTTTTTTTTTTGTGGCTCACTAATCAGGAGGAAGGAAGTTCAAACCTCCCACCATAGATCGATCCCCGATGGGAGGGATGTGAGTGGGATGCCTTACCAACAAGCCATCCTAATGTTCCAGAGGGTAAAATACTTTACCATGTACTATTTTGACGCATTTTATACCTGTGACATGCAACTATGGTTGGGTTGCGTTGCTCAGAGAATAGTGGGAGTGAGAGTTATTTATGGCTTTTGATGGGTTTAGTGATTATCTGGTGAGTGCTCACCCACTACCTCCCTTGAGTCTAAAAGAGTCTAGGTGGGCCAAGAGTGATGGCTCGAGTCGATGGACAGCCATAATGAGGACCTTAATCCCATGTAACTAACTCAATTAGTCATTGAACTATCCTCAATATATGATCATTGAACTCTCTCTCTCTCTCTCTCTCTCTCTCTCTCTCTCTCTCTTCCCTCCTATCTCTTCATGGGTATACTTTTTATTACTTAGGAAGAAGGCAAGAACCAAATCATCTACAATGATATTTTCATGATCCAAACCAACTTCCGCCAAAATCACCAAGTGGATCTTACAAGGGGCTTAACTTTTACCAATCTGTGGGGCACTTCACAGGAGGTCTCATGGGGGCACGCTGTTGGTGAAAATGACTTGTTTTACTAAAATAAATAGTTATTATTATTTTTTTTTTAATTTACGGGTAAGAGCCCCATATGACCCCATACTACTTATGAGGTCTTGGAATCACGTATAGAAGGAAGGGCTTCTCTTGGTGCGCTTTTCTCTCTCTCTCTCTCTCTCTCTCTCTCTCTCTTTTGGTCATTTAGCGATATGGTCCTCTTGGTGCGTTTTTATGTCTTTCTTTATATATATATATATATATTATAACCTATGAGAGTTATGGGACCGAAAAATAATTTTAAATCATGAAGGGACTTATGGCCAAACAGACCCAGACTTTAGAATTATTAATTTCCCTCAAAAAAGCCGTTGAAAAGACAAGTGTCATAGTGGTCGACTATGTCTCCACGTGTACGACTCATATGCTCTCTATGGTTCCAAAACCCCTGATTCGTCCAAAAAGGGACAGGGAACCCTGTTTGGACGAATCAAGGGATCCATTTCCACTTTCTATTTATACCAAAGCCCAAATTTGGCCCAATGTTTTTTCTTATTAGGCCATGAGTCTTATTCTAAGTCCGGACCCTATGGAGCAGCTATCACAGGGAACCATATAGCATTTCTTAGAACTCCATTGTGGGGCTATAGAAAGACAATTCCCACACTAATATATTATTATTAAATAAAAGTTGAAAAATAATGCATTTTATTATTTAATTGGGAAAGACCGTTGGGTAGAAATCTTTTTGATTTTTTTAATAAATTCGAGTGTTATTTTTTCTTTTTATCATTTAATGGAGAAAAGGGTTTTTTATTTTTTTTTTATATAAGAAGACATGAAGTTTAAGATGTGTAATTTTGATGTGATTAATTGTTTGAAAAATAATTAAATACTTTACATTACCTTCACATTAATAGTAAATCCCCAAAGGAAAAACTTGACGAAGAGTTGATATGATATGGGTAAGGACCTGAGCACCTTTTTGTCGTGCGATATTGTACCATGAGACATTCCTCTTAAATCGAAAATTAAGTATATATTAATAGGGAGGTTGGAATTCATTTGGAACATTATTGTATTTGTGGGCTCCACAATGTGTTATCGAAAAATAGCTGCGACCGATGATCCGGATTCTTTAAACTATCAAGATCCCGGGACCACCAAAGATGACCCGATCCGACCCGATCCGACCCGAAGTTCAAAGTACAAAGCTCGCGAGTCTAGAATTGAGAACATGGTGCCGCGGACCACAGAGAGCGATCCAATCATGACACGATCCGCCCTGGAGAGCTGGGCTGCCGCGAACCCGCTTTTGGTATTTCTCTGCAAAAGATCAACATGAAACAAAAATGTCGATTCTTTCTCTAATCTCTCAAATGCAGATGCCGTAGTTGCTGTTGCTGAAGAAGGAGAAATCGAAAACCAAAACACAAAGGGATTGAAAATTTCTTCAATTTCTTTCAAGGAAGAAGATGAGCGCTCCGAGGTTTATCAAGTGTGTCACGGTCGGAGATCGTGCTGTCGGGAAGACCTGCATGTTGATTTCCCACACCAGCAACACCTTCCCTACGGTCATTTCCACATTCCCAATCTCATGATTTTATTTTTTTTTGCTTTGTTGTTTTGATTGTGGTTGGTATTTTGAATCTTCGTTCGAATTGGGGGTTTGTTGGAAAGAAGAAAAACAGAAGATTCTTGCTTTTGCAATGTGATATCAGTTTGAATAAGTACTTGCATAAGAAAAGTGCAAATCAGCCCATAACTATACCAATTTAGCTCTAATTTGCACAATATTGGGCTCCACAAACATCTGCTCTAAATAAAATTTTCATCAGTAGGTAATTTTCATCTATCCATCAATCGGATTGAAAGTTATGTTCATTTTAAGATGAACTGTCATGTAAAAATAGAATTAACTTTCGAAATTTAATTTGCAATGGATTCTATCTCTGCACAATTTTCATTTTTGAAAGGAGATCAGTTGTGGCTTATTCAAACTCCCATATTGAAGCGTGACCCATCTGGATAGAGTTCTATTCCAGCTGGGACTATTCGGAGAAAAATTACAAAACATTCTGTGTCAATGCAGAAAATATATGAGAAATATAAAAATTCAGGTTTATATGTGAAAATGTATGAAATGATGGAATTAGATGAATAATGATGTAATTCACCTAACTAAATCCATAATTCATCTTAAAATGATGCGTAAGTATGCAAATTCATGAACTCGACACCGTACATGACGAAAGAATAACATGAGTTACATTTTGTTCAAATGCTAAATCAAAACCTCAATGGAGTTCCAATCAGAGGCATAGGAAGGAACCTTCTGATGATGATGATGATGATGATGATGATGATGTGACTGCCATGAAATGCTCGGTTCTGCTTCTACTCTTGAGCTTTGGATCTGAAGGTGGGTTCTCTATTTCTGCACATACCAAGAAATGGGTCGATTGGGAATTGGAGTTTGTTTGACTTTTGAATGTGTTGTGTTAGACTTTGTCCCCATAATTCCTTTATGCACTAGAATTCTCGAAACCGGTATTTTTGGCCTTTGAAATCCTCAAATACTTCCAACTTCCTCAATGCAGAACTTCCTCGGTGCAGAAAGTAAAGATCATCGCCCAATGCGGTCCCATCCAAGCAGGGTCTAGGAGGGCCTAGATCGGAGATACACATAACCTTCGACAATTTTGTGAGAAGCCACCCTCCTCAATACCAATACTAGACTGAAGGCTATTATTTGGAGATTTCAAAATTCTCCCTAAATGGGATCGATTAAAAAGGGAAAGTAAACTCCTATGCATGGTTTTCTCATAGGAACTGGGTAGGGATGGAAATAGGTACGCCATTCTCCGATTACCTGGAGGTTCCGACTTGTTAAAAAGCGGATCTGGATTCTTATTTAGGCCCCGATAAGTAAATAAATCCGGGTCCGGGTCCCGTTCCACTTTGGTTCGGACTCAATATATTATCTCAATTTTTAAAAATCTCTCCTAAAAGCCATACTTTTTTAATATCAATCTCTACCTAAACTCAAACCTGGATCCAGATCCGTCCCATATATGTTCTGGTTCCGGGTCCGGAGCCAAGAAACCGTTTCCGAAACGATTCCGGGTCCATATCCTGTTCCACCTTCTCCTTAATGGTTCCCGTTCCAGGTCCACCATGGGCCCAGACCGGAACCAGCCCGTTTACAACCCTAAAACCGGGGCATTGCATCTGAAATTTATGGGTGGATCCCACCTCTTTGAGAGTCCTTACGCTTGGTTCACCCTACTAACTATATCATTACAGTTCATTTCGAATATGATGAGGATGATTCCTCTATCAATTAATATCGCATAAAATGGATGGTTAAAATCCGACTCCAGCTTGGAGAGAGAATGCAGCGAGGAACCCACAAGCGATCAGTCAGATCAATAGTTGAGCCTAGGCAATTCAAAGCTGGGCGTACTAGGTCTACAACAATATCAACCATTTCTTGCAATTACAAGTCTAAAACAATATCATCAACAGCAATTCGAAAACATCCAAAGCGGGGAATGTTTATTGTGACCATAGCCATGGGTGATTGATAATTCATTAATTTCCTAATAATAGCAATAACAAAGTAGTTGCACTAGGTCTCAACATCATGCACCGTTGTCTCTTCATATTTGCCACCCACCATTTCCATTTCTGTCGGCCGGACTGATTTAGGCATGACAGTCTCGAAAGCTTTGTACAAGGCTGGAGATAGAGAGAAATCCACTGAGAAGTGGATGTAGAGTTTTCCCCTCATGGAAGGCTGTCCATACATTGGCATACCTTCATCATTTATTGCCTTGAGTTGATCTGACAACACCCACAAGAGAATTCATTAGACACACAACACTACTAA
This sequence comes from Camphora micrantha, assembly GCA_003546025.1. Classification (NCBI taxonomy): domain Eukaryota; kingdom Viridiplantae; phylum Streptophyta; class Magnoliopsida; order Laurales; family Lauraceae; genus Camphora; species Camphora micrantha. Next base: position 2,310,998 of record QPKB01000004.1, on the reverse strand, counting down.
AATTCTTTAAAATCCAAGGTGCACACCAAGTCCAACAACTTGGAGCTAAAATAAAACCAGATGAAACAAGGAACTGAAATAAGCTCTAAGCTTACCAGGCTTCACAACTTCACCGGTATTGGATTTGATCAGCAATTTCCTATTATCAAGATGAGTTAATATAAACTCAAAGCCCCAGAACGCCTCAATGATAGATAGGGTATGCTCGACAAACAGATCATCACCCTCTCTCTTGAATGTGGGATGCTCCTTTTGTCGCAAGAGGAAACTGAAAGTCACACCTGTGGATCTATCCCACTGCACAACTACATGATTAGTTCGAAGAAGAAAACATGCAAGGAAACAATTTCACAAAGGAGAGAAACAAACATTACCGCCACCCTGTCTTCTTCAGGCAACATTATCTTCTGCCCATCCTGCATTCCCTTCTCCACTGCAACTTGTAATACATGTTTCTCTCTTACGAATTTCTCACCCAAGCACCATGGGCAGCGGTCCTCATTACTGATGGTATCTGACTCCTTGCTGCAACCATCAAGTAAGTTAGAACGAGAAATATCAAGAAGATCTTGTCAGTATAGAATGGCTCACCCCTTGCACTTGGAGCACTTGACCTTCATAGAAAGCCCAACCTTTTTGGTTGTGCCACTGTAGAGGTCCTCCAATGATACCTTTAGAGGAAGAATGCGAGGAAGAGAGCCCGACCTACATAATTGAGAGTCTGCATATGAAATAAAACGATCCAATGAAGTACAATAGGTATCTCTTCATATGAGGCATATGAAGTATGGCAGAGAAGAGCAGTATAATAAACACTACTGTAACAACCAGAAGTTGACTAAATTACAATGTGGCAGAGAAGAGCAGTAAATTAAAGACTACTGCAACAACCAGAACTTTACTAAATTGCAATTCATTGTTGGTTGAAGCTTTACCTCCAACGCTCTTCTTCTCAGACATCTCAGACATCCTCTCAGAAACTGCTGATCTACATTCACAAGCAAATAAGTAGGGCCTCAAAATATCAACTAAACTAAGCTGATCGAGCAATTTTCCCTTGATTGAATTGAAAACATTCAAAGAACAAACAATATAAGTTGGGTATTCAAAGAAGAACAATATAGTGTTGGAAACCCAAAAGGACGGCTTCCGCTGCAATGTAATTATAATCAAATACATAGGAAAAGCCAGTATGCCTTCAATGATTAAAAGTTCCAAAAAGACGAGGCACTTCTACTAATTGAAATGATGCCAAAATCCCAGACATGTAGCCCATAGAATTAGAGAATTGATTAAAAACAGGGTAGAAAAGGAATCGTTCCTTCCATACACTGCCGACATTAAATAGAAACCAAAATCAGCAATCATTCCTTTGATTGGAAAAAAAACAATTATAAGAACTGACCAGATCATTTTTGAAGGAGTATACTTATGTGCATTCATCCTTCGCCATATTGTAAAAGACACTTGCATAATTGAAAATATTCTTGTGCAAAAGAGGAAAAGTTATATATGATTATAGGCAGAAAAAAAATATTCATGTGCGAAGAGAGAAAGCCATGTAAGTGTCTCTCACCTTTGATGAGGGATGGACGCACATCCCCCTCATTTTGAAACATCTAAATTTTTTTGTGGGGCAAGGCTAATAGGTTGAAGAGCTATTGAGTGGAGGATGCTACAATATAAATAAAATAATAGTATTCAGTTAGCTCCCAACCAACACCAACAATAACACACCCCAGATATATACAAAGGAAATCTAGAAATGAATGAATTCTTGAAATACGAAGGTATAAATCAAATAATCCATTTAGAATAATTAATCAATTCTTCAGCTTTCTACAAAATAGACTACAGAAACTGAAAGGCAGTACATAGATTAAAGAGGAAACTTCAATTCAATATCCGAAAAAGATGAAACTAGGATGTAAATGGGTACATGATTCTTCAATTACTCGGAGGTTCCGACCTGTTAAAAACTGGGTATGAATCCTTATTTAGGACCGATAAGTAAATGAGTTCGGATCCGGTTCCACCTTGGTTTGGACCCGTGGACCCAAGACATGATATATTACTTCAGTTTTTGAAAATCTCTCCTAAAAATCATATTTTTTTAAATATTATTCTCTACCTAAATCCGGACCCGGATTCAGACCCGTCCCATATATTTTTTCTGATTTCGGTTTGGGAGCCAAGAAAACGGTTCCGAAATGGGTCCGGATCCGGTTCCACCTTCTCCTCAATAGTTCCGGTTCCGGGTTTCAGACCCGGACCGGAACCGACCCATTTACAACCCTCATGAAAGGAGGAAAAGAAAAAAGAAAAAAAAAACACTAACAGAAACAGAAAATGCTCAAGAAATCGTTACAATAACATAAAATCGTTCAAAATATCCAAACGAAGCTATAAATGCAGCAAAACTTGTATTCAATTTCGATAAATAACAGCAAAAGACGCTTTGAGATTTCATTTGATGAAAACACAGCAAAAGGAGCAGAAGAAAGAAGAAGAAGATGATGATGAAAGACATGTATCTATTATAGCCGAGAAGAAGACGACGACGACGACTACTAGGACGAAGGTTTATCAACAGCTGAATCACATGAACATGACAAACAATATAATATAATAACAAACAAACTGAATAACATGAACATGACAAACAATATAATAACAACAGTAGATTCTAATGGTTGAGAAAATAGTGGATTCCATTTAACGAGAAAAAAGACAGAAAATCAAAGAACACGAGCATAAAGAGAAAAGGATATAGGGTTTGGACGTTACCGTAAACAATACAACAATAAAACCACCTTATAGGTTTGCATCTATATGAATCATTGGCTTCACATCGTTGGTATGCCTTTTCTGATGGATGTAGCACTAACTAAATGAGGAGTATGTTGTTCACAGGTTTATCAGTAAACTAATAGAAGACTTGGGAGTTGTTGTAATAACGAGTTTGTACTTCGTAAGGAGTAATACACCAAAACTCTATTAATGATATTTTTTATTACTTTGATTGATGGATCACCTGTTGGATATGTCAGTCGTATGATTTGTAAAGTCTGAACAAACCATATCTTTGTATTCCTTTTACATGATCATATATAGTAGTTTGATCAGTGGCCTCAGATTTGTTTTAGGTCTATTCATTTGATATTGATACGAGGTGCTTATCCATCCATTACGTACCTGAAATCGTTGTGAGATCCAACTTCCAAGGTATGCGATTACTATCCTCACTTTTTGAAATACTTGCATTTAAGTTGCTATTGTTTTTTAATTAGGTTTTTTGGATTTTTTTTTCCTTTTCATTTGCTTATTATTACACTAAATCAAGGTATGAGATTACTTTCCCATTTTCTTCAAATGATCGTGATCCATGGTGTTTTTGTTGTTTATTGGAGTAGTGTATTTACTAAAATTATATATTTTTTCGTTCTTGCGTATATTTCTAATGGAGTGTTCAATTAGCTATTTTTTTGTAGTCCTTGATTGAAAACTTACTAAAAATTTTAGGAACTAATTTAAAAAGTTTTAAAAGTTTTATCCTTTTTTTTTAATAAGGAAAAATTAAGATCTTATTTGATATTTTTCCATATATATATATATATATATAAACAATGAAACAGTCACCCATTTGGGCCTCCTTTTGAATCGGAATAACTCGAAAGACATTTTTAGGACCATCTTAGAAACTCTACTAATAGAGTCAAGTAAAGTCACTACTCTAAGAAGGGTCTTGGAGGATGATGCCATGGCCTGTGATCTCATTGATCAAGAAACAAAGAGGTGGGATGTGCAGAAAGTTCGTGATGTATTCTTTGTGCATGAGGCGGAGGTGATCTTAAAGTTTCATTTCAGCTCAAGTATGCCAAACGATATCCTGGCTTGGGCAGAGGATAAATCAGGAGAATTCTCCGTTAAAAGTGCTTATGTGGTTGCATTTAAAAACTTTTGAATAGAAGGTGCATAAGTGAAAATTGCATCTCAGGGAAAAGCGAAGGAAGTTTTGGCTGCGGTTATGAAATTTGAAGATTCCAAACAAGATCAAGATTTTTGTGTGGAGAGCACGTATAAATATTTTGCCCACTAAAGCTAGTCTTGTCAAACAATGCATCATTGTCGATGCCACATGTGCTTTTTGTTCGGGTGCGACATAAGATGGTATGCATGTTTTGTTATCATGTCCTCATCTACGCCAGATGTGGAGGGATTGGTTTCCTAGTGTAGATTTCCCCTAGATTATACAACAAACGTTTGGATTATTTGCGTGGGAATTAATTGCAAAGATTTCATCTTTTGATTTAGAACTTTTCTTTACCATAGCGTGGGGGTTTTGAAAAGGGAGAAACTACCTTGCCCACAATGGCGAAATCTTGGATCCATGGCGCTTCTTAATATTCTAGTGAGTTTTCTTATAAAAAAAAAATCTTCATATACTTTTTGAAGAATTTGCCAAAAGTTTGATACCTTATTTGAGAATTTTCCTTTTATATATAAACAATGAAATAGTCACCAATTTGGGCCTACTTTTGGATCGGGATTAATTGGAAACGGATCCCCTGTTTGAAAGACCAATTAGGGGTTGCCACATGGGGGAGAGGATGTGGGTTTTTTTTTTTTTTTTTTTTTTTTTTTTTTTTTTTTTGAGGGAGGAGAGAGGATGTCAAATCAGCTACATCTCATTCCTCCAATAAATAAATAAAAATCCCCTCCCCCATGTGGCACCCCCTGATTTGTCCAAAACAGGAGATTCGGATCCGGATAACTTGAAAGAAATTTTTGGGTTAGGGTTTCCTCGTGTTTGCCCCTCTAGCCCTCCTTTACCTTTCTCTCTAAGAAGTGAGAAAATTACTGCAGTGTGTCGAGTCGGTTAGGGCCCGTTTGGTAATTTACTTTTAAAATAAAGTGGAGTGAAGTGAAATAAAAAGAATGAATAAAATATAAGTGAATTATGATGGTATTTTGCTTTTAGTTGTTTGTGATGGAATATTTTTGACTTTTTGTATGGGAAAATGGAGGATTTTTTATCTTTTAGTGAGTATATGTAGTTGCTTTTTGACTTTTTTTTTTAAAAGATGGAGGGAACTTTGGTAAAAAGTGATTTTGATGGGATATTTAACTTGACTTGACTTCACTTAACTATATTAGTAAAATTACCAAACGGGCCTTTACACATGTAAAAGATGAATATTTAAATTTTAAGTATGTAACGTTTACACATGTACTTCTTTTTACAACATTTGTCTAATAGCACTATTTTCGCATCATTTACACATGTGATTCATTTTTCTATATTTGTTTTAATGATATGTATATATGTATTAAACGATTTTCTAAATGATACTTATTAATCATTAAATTATATTATACTATAATGACATGAAAATGAGACAAAAAAAGTCTGATTTATATTAAAGTTTTTATTTGCATTTTAGATCCTTAAAAAAAAAAAAAACATGTCTTTTAACATGAATTATACTTTTCAAAAATAGATATTTCTATCAATGATCACCTTTAAAAAAATGCATTCCAACATGTTTGGTTAATGAAATAAGAGTTTATAGTTTGATGGTTAAGAAAAATAGGATTATTATTAATATTTTTATTAATTAATATTTAGTTCAATATGATCTTAATTCATTATTCAATTTGCATAAAACTTAACCCATGCATCTCTCCGGCTTTATGCTAATATTAATCAATTATAGAAAGTTCTTAAAATGAGTATTTTATTGCTAAGTCCAATAATATTAAAAGTATCACAAATTTATGATAGTTAGATAAAATTGCATTTATACATTATTTTTGAACGATACCATAATGCTATATAGAATACATTCTTCCTTTTCTCTTACATTTATTTATATATATTTAAATATTTTTAAAGTAATACAATAATAAATAATTTTAGAAAAATCATTGAGATATTGAAAGAAAATATAAAAGGAGAAGAGAAGATAGAGAATCAAATTTTAAAAGAATAAACCTACAGAGTAAATAGATTTTATAAAGTTTTTTTTTTTTTTTTTTGTATAAAGTTTATTTTTTGTGTATAGCAAGGCAAGAGAGAGAAATATAGATGTTACTGTCGGATGTGAATTTTGATCCCCATAGGAAGGGAAATCGTCATTCAACTATATGAGATATTAAAAAGAATACATCAAAGATGAGGATTCTGACTATCCTCAAAATCGAAGGATCACGATTGCCAGTTACAAATACGGCTGTAAAACCGTCCTTCGACGAAAGTCGGAAGAGAGTGGGTTATTCTCTCGTCTACTATGCCGCCGGCGACACACGACGGTTGTCTTGTCACTTAATTTGGGTCTTTCAATTTGGGTCAAATTACGGGTCTCAAAATAGGGTCATTGTGAACTAGGCAGGAGAAATCAACATTCGGGACCATGCAGACTTATTGAAATTAAATCCAAGTATTTTAAAAGGGTAAATGAAATGAAATGGAAATAAACTTGGAAAAATAGGGGGAAGGTGCCAAATATTTAGAAGAAGATCAGTCCCGTTCCCGAGTACCCCCTTTAATGTCCTTTGACGACCTAAGGTTAAAGGCTGATTATTCGAACCGAAGAAACGATGCAAACGAAACTTCGAATCGTGATTTCTGTGGGTTTGCGTGCGATACGCAAGTGATAGAAGTACATGGCCGATGATGGGCCAGAAATATGTAAAAATGGCCGATGATGGGGCACCGGAGGTGGAGGAAAAGAGAAGAAAATATTTTGGGGTTTGATTTGTTGGTTTTATGGGTTTTTTTTTTTTTTTTTTTTTTAATAATTGGGGCTAGAAAGGCCTAACTAGGGGATTTTCTACTTGGATTTAATCTAACTAGTCTATTTCCCTAGATAGATCTCTACCCTATCCTAGGGTCCTGACCGCCCTCATCTGCTCTCCCGGTCCCTTAGTGGGGCCTGGGGAGAGAGAGTGAGACATAACTTATTAAAATGAAAGAAACTAAAAGTAGTCTAATTGGTCAACCTAAACCACTGTTTAATTTCTAATTCTAATTTATTAATGTTTTTGTTTTTTTTTTATATCTTTTACTTTGTTGTTGGTCTTTTGTCTTTTACCTTTTTTTATTTATTTATAGAGCTTAAAATCCTAAACTGATTTTTCCAATCCTAATGAAATGGGTGGAGAAGAAGGGAATAGATTACTAATTTTTATTTATTAATCTACCTAACTAATTTAGAATTTTTGAAATAAAATCTTTAATCCTAATGAAAGGGGAGGAGGAAAAGGAGGTTTATCACACCTAACTTAATTGTCCTAATTAATCTAACTGATGTCTTTGATTCTATTTTTTATTCTTTTGTTTCCTTTTTGGTCTTTTTTTTTGGGGGGAGTTAAACTAACTTTTTTTTTAATTTTTTTTGAATTATGCAGTCCTAAATTGCATCTAAAAAAATATAAGAATTAAAAATGCAACTAAGTTATTTGATGCGTGGGCAGGTTGGATGCATGGGCATGTTGAGATGTATAAATAAAGACAATTCAAACAAGTAATGGCCTAAAATACCAATCTAATTAATGCATGGCATATTGGGATGCATGAACCGGGGATAAATTGAAATAGTTAATGATATAGAACACTGACCTATATGCATGGCATATTTGATGTATAAAAAAATGATGAAATGAATAAACAACAAGATTAACATAGGTGCATGGGTAAATTGAGAATCAATTGAAACAAATAGCAAAATAAGAATTTAATTTAAATGCATGGGTATATTAAGATGCATGAAATATTCTAAAAAAAAAAAAAAGAAACAATAAATAAATTTGGAACTGAATTTCAACGCAAGAAAATAAAATAGGCATGCATGGGTTCAGTTTAGATGAATGGGCTAGGCATGTGGGAGTACTGAGATGGGGGAGCAAATGGAGTTTGGGTGCAGCAGGTGGGTGCAAGGATACAGGTGAGTGGGTTGTGCACAGGGATCGGAGATAGAATGGTGCAGAGATGGCTGTATGCAGCGAAGTGGGTGCAGGGAGACGGCGTGACGCGCAGGTGGGGTGCAGCAGGTGAGGGGCGTGTTGATGAGTGTGGTCAACAGGGGAGGAGAAGGGGCGATGCAGAGGTGGGATTGGAGTGCAGGAAAGTGGGAAGAGGAGAAAGAGGAGGAGGAAGGAGAAAAAGAAAGTGAATGAAAGGAGAAAAGGGTAGAGGAAGATGGGGTGTGCACTGGCGTGGAGGTTGATGCACTGTGTGTGGGGTGTAGTGCAGGTGAGAAGAAGAGGAAGAGAAGAAAGAAAAAGAAGGAGAAGGAGAGGAAGGAGTGTGCGCAGGGTGCAGCAGGGTGCTGAGTGCAGGTGGCAGTCCAATAGGTGTGCGGCAGGTAGGTTGTGTGCAGGTGACGGGTGCAATGAGAGAAGAAAAGAGAGGGAGAGAAGGGAAGGAATTGGGAGGTGCAGGTGGGTGCACGTTTGTGGGATGTAGTGCAGGTGAGATGCACAGAGATGGAGGAGTGCGCAGGTGGGGAAGGAAGAAGATGGCGTGGTGTGTGTTGCTAGGCAGACGTGTGCGTGTGAGGGAGGAAGAAAGGAGGGAGGAGGAGATGGGTGGAACGGAGAGAGGGAGAAGGAGAGAGAGTTGCAGGGAGGGGGAGAGTGTGGAGAGAGGAGTAGGAGGCGATGGCGGGGCGGAGAGGAAGAACGAGAAGGAGGAAGGAGAGAGATAGAAGGGAGAGAGAGGGAGGAGAAGGAGAAGGAGAGAAGAGAAGAGAGGGAAGAGGGAGAGGAAGAAAGAAGGGAAACAAGGAGGGAGAGAGAGAGAAAAGAGAGAAGAAAAGAAAGAAGGGTGCGCAGTGCAGGTGTGGGAAGAAGAAGATAAGGGAAAAGAATGGAGAGGAAAGGAAAAGGAGAGGGAAGAGAGAGAGAGAGAGAGTGGCAGAGAGAGTGGGGAAGAAGAAAAGGAGAGGGAAGAGAGTGCTGGTGCGTGTGGGTGCAGGTAGAGGCTGTGAGATGGGGATAGGGGGGAGAAGGAAAGAAAGAAAAGGAAAGAGAAAGAAAGAGGAGGGAGAGGGTGGTGCTGTGTGTAGTGGGGAAGAGGAGTGGGTGCGGTGAAGATGGGTGTGCGCAGGAGAGGGGAAAAGAAAGAGGGTGTTACGCGCAGGGAAGAGGGAGAAAGAGAGAGGGAGAGAAGAAAGATAAGAAGGAAAGAAGAAAGAAAGAAAAAGAGGAGAAAGAAGATGGGTGCTCGGTGTGTGCTGTGGTGAGAAGATGGTGCTGTGAGTGTAAGGTGTGGAGGAAGAAGAGGAGGGAGGAAAAGATGGGTGGAACGGAGAGAGGGAGAAGGATAGAGAGTTGCAGGGAGGAAGGTGAACCTGGCGCAGGGGAAGGCGACGCGTGAGGCGGAGGAGGAAGATGGAGGTTGCTACTGCGTCTGGCGGTGCTGCTATGGGCTGGCGTGCTGTTGCGGCGAGATCGGGCTTCCTTGGGGTGGTTGCTGCTGCGTCTGGAGGAGGGAGATGCTGAGCGTGAGCCTGAGGTGAGATGAGATGGAGAGGATGAGTTGAGTTGAGAGGGCAGAGATGGGGAAGATGATGATGGAGGAGATGAGAGGGCCAGAGATCTGGGATCTGCGCTGGGAGGAAGAAGAAGACGATGAAGGGTTCTGTGGGGGAGATGCGTGAGATGGATCGAGATGGTGGACGTGAGAGGGAGACTGGAGAGAGAGTTAGAGATAGAGAGGAAGAGAGAGATCTCAGGGGCGATTGGAGTCCGGATCTCGTGGACTCTCCATCCCTTATCCAGCGACGGGCCATGCAGCCCGGGTCAGGTTAGATGGCCTTCGGTTAGGTTACGGGTCAGGAAAGTTTGGGCCAGGCCTGGTTGAGGTTGGGTTTGGATCGGGTTCTGGATTGGGTTTGGCTCAGGTGGGGTTTGGGCTTGGTCTAACGAGTTGGATCGAGAACTGGTTCGGGTTGGATGGGTTGGGTTAGCCCAGGTTTGGATTTAAAAGATACTGATTCGGGCCCAGAAGGAATAGGTTTGGACCCAGAAGGCCGGGTTATCATTGCCGGGGCCCAGGCCTTGTAAGATTTTGATTCGCTTGCCAGATTTCGAGTAGATCATGATGAACCAATTTTCAGGGCAATTGGAGGTCTAGAAATGGTGGGTGATTTTTCACGCGGGCGCCCCTTGCGTGTGGGACCCGCTGTCATGATTTTTCGATCCGCCCGTCGGATTTTAGAGTTCAAGCTCTTGACGAGAAGATCGCAACGAGCTAACTTCCTAGTGTAGTCATAGGTCTAGAAATGATATCATTAAATAGGGTGGACTAGATGATATCATTAAATAGGGCGGACTAGATTACCCCTCATAGGATGTCAAAATGAGGTGTCTACAATTACCTTCATAAAAGGGGATGAGATGCAGGGACGGTTTTCATTCATAGGTTTCATCGGTTTTGATGCATCTTTTATTATTATTTTGTAAATGCGTTGAAGGGAGGTTTCGAATCTAGAACGTCTTTGATGGAAATGCCTCTTTACTATTATCTTTCTAAATGCGTAAGAGGGGGTTTCGAAACCGTCCACTTCCAACGCATATTGTTTGAAATTACATGTGCTTTGCTATTCTCTTTTTCCACCTGAACAGGTGTTCAAATATTCATTTTCACACCATTTACACATTTGATTTATACACAAGATGCGTAAATACTTGTAGACAAACATTACTGATGCGTAAATATTACGCATATTCACCATTTACATATGTAAATGGGTGTAGACAAACGACCGCTAAGTAGTCACTAGCCCAATAACCCATGCTTAGCACCTGCACTGCAAAATAAATAATTACACACTAAAAAAATTACCTCTTTCCAATAATACAAGTTGAATAAAATAGAAATAAAAATATTGGAGCAAAAACGTAAGGTTACATAGGAACAACTGAAACATGAGTAGTTTGATGGAAAAATGAGTGGGTAGTTGTATGACTGGCTACATAACCCTTGGTCAAAATTATAACCGACGGTCAAAATTAAATGTAAAACCTTCTAGCTTATTATAAGATAATAGCAAAATATCAACTTTAGCACACCGGAACCCAAGGAATAAAGCCATCACTGTAAAACCGACGCCATTTAAAATACACTATGTGATCAAAGATGGCCAACCACCATTTACCATGCATATAAAAGGAAGGGTGGGATAGTGAGTCAATGAGATTGGACCATGAATCACCAGAGAAGTGTTGGATCGATGTTTACATAAATGCATCAGATAATGAAACCGAGGAAGAGGATCTGAATAAAATTAAGGATTTATAAAGAGTGTGGATGTGAAAAAGGGTGAAGATCACATTCAAATTGAAGATATGGGTGTTGAACCAAGTGTTTCGGATGAAAATGATGAGTCTGATTATTCATTTGTTGTTATTGATGTGGAAGAGGATACTTAAATGTTACGACAATGATGATACGGAATCTGACTCAAAGATGTTAATTTGGATTCCAAAGATGATACCTTATCCGTAAGGATGTGGAAGACATGCGAACCAATACAAAATTTCTCTCCAATTCAAAATCAAATCAAAATTGGAATCGCAATTGGAAGTCAATTTCTCAATTAATTGCAAAATCCGATTCCAATTTCAAAATCAAATCCTAGCACTATAATAGATAATAATGGGATGATTTCTAAAATTATTTATCTATATCACTGTGACCCTTAATCCAATCAGACCTCATGCAAATATAATCATGGTTTTGATTGGGCAGTCCAGATACTCCATAATCTAATCTATTGCTCATGCAAATCCCAATTCCCATCCAATCCAAGCTGAAAATTTTATTTCTGATTAACAAATAGGTCCAGATCTAAAACCTGCAACGGGAACGCATTGATCAGCTTTGTTAATTGGGAATTTAATTTGGAACTAGATTTGGTTCTAAACCCTGGTTTTCCCGGGTCGAAGACTCCCGACAATCGTGGACCGTTTGCAACCCTAAAAGTCCATCAGTGAAATTTGGGCGCATAATAAATATCCCCTCTGGCCTCTGGTACGGGCCCAACATTAGATTATCAGTGTTCAAAATGCATGAGATTTTCTGTAACTACTAATTTGTTCTTTTCCCCTCTCTTTCAGTGCACAGTTGGGGTGCAACTTGGTTGATTTTTAAGGGTTATCCAATCAATTTTTTTTTTTGCACATTAAAATTGGTGGGCTTGACTTCTAAGTAGGGTTGTAAACGGGTCGGTTCCAGTCCAGGTCTAGAGTGGAACCGAAACCGTTACCGTTTTCTAAGAGAGGGAACTGGAACAGAAACCGGAACCGGACCCAGTTCAAAATCAGAAAACTAGTTCCGGAACTGAAACCAATAACATTAAAGGGAACCAGAACCATTTGTGAGGCGGGTCTGGTTCCGGTTCCGGATATGAGATGTAGAAAAGTAGAAACCCTAATGTAGAAAACTAAGAAGGGCTTTGTTTTCACATACTAAAGTTATCTTATATTAGTGTATATTGGGTCGGGTCCCGGGTCCACGGGTCTAAGCCGCTGTAGATCTGAAACCGGAACCGTTTAGGTATCGGTTCCAAAAAAAAGGATCCAAAACCGGAACCATTTGCTTATCGGGATCAAAATAAGGACCCAGACCCGGAACCTAACGGGTCGAAATCTTCGGATAATCAGAGAATCGGGAAACCCATTTACAACTCTACTTCTAAAGGTTATCTATGGTTTTGACTACTGTAAAAAAAATGATACAAATTTTGGAATGGGTGGTCCACTGGATTTGTGGGCGTTGATAGTCGTTAGATGGTATATTATATCTACATGCAGTTTTTATTTTTTAGGATTCTTATTAAACTGGTACAACAGAATTGTTAAATCCGCAATTTAAATATTAATGTCTCAGCCATTGTACTTGTTTGCTATGCAACTAATATTTCTATTCTCTGTTGTGACAATATAGAAAACTAGATTATTGCTCAAAACACCTGATATAGCAAATAACACCACCTGATGGTAAACAAGAACTTTTGAGGAAATATATACGGACGAGCTCATTCACACCATTGCAAAATGCTTTCTTTAAAAAAGATTCTTCCTCTCTACTCTCCTTAGATCGATGATCGAACGAAGGAAAAGGAACATAAATAAAATGGCGATGAAAAAGATCAAAGAGTACGATTCGAAACCGCGGCTCTTAAAGGAGCATCTAAAGCGAATTGCAAGGATCAAATTGGAGAAGAAAGAGTAAGCAGCAGCGAATTGCGAGGGTCAAAATTGCAAAACTCGCATGGTTAAGGACCACTCTCAATGCTCGGCCCTCTTGGCAAGCCCATCAATATCCTCACCTTCCTCATTTGGAAGCTGAGCCCGTCATCCCCTCAATGCTGACATTATGCAGTGTCGGCTTTTCACAGTTGGCCAGCTCAATGTCCGTCAGCACTGATGTCCTTGGAGGCAAGGCAGACTCCAAATCCTTGTACAGTTCTGGAGGGAGAGAGAAATCCACAGAGAAGTGGATGTAGAGTTTCCCCTTCATGTCAGGCAGCTGGTAAACTGGCATACCCTCCTCATTTATTACCTTGACCTGACCTGAGAACACCCACAAGAGAATCATCACACACCAACACAATTCCAATGTGCTAAAGTAAACTTAAAACAAGATGAAACAACAAATTGAAGCTTACCTGGCTTAATAATTTCTCCAGGAGTCGCTCTAATCTTTAACTCCCTATTATCGAGATGGGTTAGCACAAATTCAAAGCCCCAAAGTGCTTCATTCAGCGAGAGGGTGTGCTTAAAAATTAGGTCATCCCCCTCTCTTTGAAATACAGGATGCTCCTCTTCTTGCAGGACAAAAGTGACACGATCCCCGATAAATTTAGCCCAGTCCTTGTGTTCCTTGACTTCCCTAGGAAAACGTATCTCGTGACCATTCCCCATCCCCTTCTCCACTACAACGCAGTAGCCTTGCTTCTCCTGGACTACTTTGTCACCATTGCACTGTGTGCAGTGGTCACTGATGGTCTCCCCGGTCCCGTAACATTGCTTGCAATTTAGGCAAGCGAAATGGTCTTGGATGGTCTTCCTGGTCCCGGTCCCGTAACATTGCTTGCAAATTTGGCACTCATTCACTTCACGTGAAAAATTGGCTCCCAGAAATGGTGATGGGGTTGCACTTCCAGAGCCCTTACAGCCACTGCACTTCATGGAAGCACCAGATTTTGAACCCGTGCTACAACCATCGAGTAAAGTTAGCACTAGATAAATCAAAAAATTATTGTCGGCAAAGATGTCAGTACAAAATGGCTCACCCCTTGCATTTGGAGCACATGACATTTATAGATTTCGAAAGGTTTTTTGATGTGCCATTGTACAGTTCCTCCAAAGATACCTTCAGAGGATGAATCACCTTCTTACTCCTACGGAATAACAATCCACCCACTGGCCAAGTTCACAAAGAACTCAATACTTCAATAATAGAAAACCAGCAGTTCAAATAAAGATCGGGTGGTCCTTCATAAAAGGGAAAGCCCATTAGGCATGGCAGAGAATAACAGCAAATCAAACACTACTATAACCACCAGAAGTTTACAAGAATGCAATTCATTGTTGGTTGAAGCTTTACCTCCAAGCGGACTAAAAGCTCCAAAGGTTAACCGGTAGAGATCATCTGGGTCAAGTCTGCCACCACCTCCACCCATTCTTAGTGCATCCTCTCCATATTGATCATATATTTCACGCTTTTCAGGATCACTGAGGACCTCGTAAGCTTCAGCGATCTCTTTGGACTGTGAAACCAAACAACAAGAACACCACCACAAACAACAACAAAAGGGATTTTAGGGCTCAATTCAACTTAACAGGAAGCTGTATTTTGCATACCAACAGATGCAATATGAAAACCTAAAAGGAATCATCACATCCAATAGCAACTGGAATTATAGTTATCTACTTAGTTTCAGAGCCTGTTCCAATTTAACCTTAAAAGTAGAACATGTTAACATTTTGAACATTTTACCATGCTGCGGGATGATGTTATAGAGACAAAACAAATAATAACAACAACAACAACAACAATAATAATAATAAATACCCATTAACTTCTGTATTTCCTACAAATACATTAAAAAATTCCATAAATTCTAGGAAACAGCCCATGGGACTGTAGACTGCTATGTCTCCCTTAGACTCCTTCAACTTCCAAAGCATCATAGTTTTTTAGCAAATAGCAGATGTGTGAGTAGAAATGATTCAAGGTTTAAAAGCAACATCATGCAGCCGAGGACTTGTGGGCAAGGGCAATGTCAATTGGGCCCAAGTCCAGGCCTACGGATCGCCTAACAAGCCCAGCCCAACTGTGTGCATAAAGTCAATGAGACGATTTAGGTAACAACTCATGTATGCTTGATATTTCTATTAGAAAAAGTATTATTCAAAGTATTTCCCTTGAATTTAGTTTTTCACTTTTAGTAGTAGTCTATAGTACACATTCAATGTATGTTTTTATCTTAAGAAAAGGAGATCCACATAGTACAAGAACGAATGCTGCTAGGGTAACGAAGGCGGTTTTTAAACGAACCAACAAAAGAGTTTTTGGCCACTCATTTTCATGCATCTTATGAGGTAAAACCCAGGTTTTTAAGAATCTCAAACGGCGTGACAACTATATGCAAGACTTTATTGTCTGAGTCTTTTGTGCCTATGTGATAGGCAAAAGTCTGTCATGGGCCCACTTTCATCTGAACCACTCAAAATACATCTCATCTTAATGTCATCAAGTTTTACTTTAATGAAATAACCATTATGCATAAAAGACCAGAATTCTTTTTAGTTTATTTATATTTTCATACACACTTTACTTGATTATGTATAAAAGAGATGAAGTCTTTTTATATTTTACTTATATTTCATTCAAGCTCAATCTTAAGAATGGAGCCCACTTATTTTAGAGCAAAACTAGGCCATACTCTATAAGTGAGGGCATTCATTTTTAAAGGTTTAGATCTTCAATAGGTGGGCCCGCTTTGAATTTTCACTTCTTATTTTTCTACATAAAAAAATCTAAGAAATTGCGTATTTATGACTAAGCACAAATTTGAAAATCAGATTTTGAGTCCAATATTTGTACCCATTTTGTTTTAGTTATGCGACTTGAATAAAAAAGCCTTGGACTCAGGTATGATAAGGACTCAAATGGAAGAAAATCTGACTTGAATAAGAAAGTAGTTCGACCACATCACCAGAATCACATCCCAACATAAAAGGAAATTATTATATCTTTTTTTTTCTGTTAAAGAGTACAAAGGCCACTTTTATTTTATTTTTTATTTTTTTACCATTTCTGCTTTAATTTGGAGTACATCTCAAGCACCTATTGAGAAATTAGGACTGCATGACTATGAAATATCTATAGGTGGGAAAAGTAGTTTCACATTGTGAGTAACTTTTTTCAATTTTTTCTAATTTAATTTAAGTGCATTTTGAGTACCAACTACAAAATCTAGACCACAGGAGTTTTCAAAAGTGGGGCCACTAGTTTCACTTCTGAAAATATTATACAGTATGATGAGATAATTGAGGTTGGAGAGAGAGGAGATATCGGATAGATAATCGAGGGAGCAGATAGTTTGCCTACAAATCAGGGATTAATCCCTCGTAACACGCCAAAAAAAAAGAGCAGTGGAGGTGCATTCGTTGCTTCGTTCAAAACACCATTCGTTACCCTAGCATTTTCCTAGAAGAAAACTAACCCTTTTGAGATTCTCAAGAGGCGTATTTAAAACATCCTATGAATTGAGAAAACTACTTCAAATTCCAATCCTCTGTAAACGTTGAGTACTTGTATTTGCTTGAAACATATGCTAAAGGAAAAGTAAAAAACTAACTCTTTTTTTCTAGATTCTCAAGAGGCATATTTAAAACATCCTGTGTGTTGGGAGAAACACTTCAAATTCCAATCCTCTATAACCGTTGAGTGCTTGTATTTTGCTTGAAGGCGCCTAGATTTCTGCCCTTGGCAAAACCCTCCACCCAATGTTAGACCAGTGGAAGATCCACAGCATCTTTACATCCATCATAATTTCCAAACAATAATAAATGAGCCTCAGAGTTATCAGGTGACCAGAGACTGGTGAAATAAGCTAAAATATGAAAAGCATCAAAGTTTTCTAATTTAACATGCAAGGGAACAAGTCCTCCTATCCAAGTTTTTATTCCTATAAATAATCTTGTATCAAGGACTACTTTGTTACCCAAATAAATTTACGAGTTAACCAATCCAAAAAGAACTCTTACCACCAATATTTCTAGACATCCATGGATTCCATTGCCAAACTACCAGTATCTTAGTTTCTTTCATATATCGGTAACATGAAACCAACCTGAGCGCCGTCCAGCAGCGGTGGTAGCAATTCTTACAAGTATGTATGTGTGTGAATGGTGATCGCGCACTGGATGGCTGTGCGCACCTCAACATGAGGGCCAACCTTGGACTGGGACCAGGGGGATCGAAAGATCTCCCTTGGGCCTTCATCTCTGCAAAAAATAGCCCCATCCCTCACCTCTATCATCTCCATCCGGGCCCCACAAGCTTAACGGTGTACAGTCCATTCGGATGAGTGTGCAGTCGATCCAACGATATACAGTACATCGGATAGGTGCAAAGGTAGGCCCAATGTGAAATTTAGGGTGTGTGTGTATCCATTCAGATGGACCATCAGGTGGGCCCCACCCCCAGTGCGCAAGTTGCGCACCTGATAATTGTCATGTGTGTGTATGTTGGGAAATCCCACATCCCACATCCCACACCGCCTAAGTCCTGACTCCTGAGTTGGACAGGGCTTCATATACCTATTTGGGCCTTCCAGTTAGAGGGGGTGTGTTGGGAAGTCCCACATCCCACATCACCTAAGTCATGATTTGGACATGGCTTCATATACCTGTTTGGGTCTTCCAAAATGCATATATACATACATATAAGAAAAATACTACCTACCTACCTACCATAAGAAAAATACTAATATACCTAGGAGCCTTGTTAACAACATTTAAGATTTCGCGATGTTGAGATAAAATTGTATGCAGTTACTTGGACCGATTCAAACTTTCTTGACAAACCATTTGTTGAACTCTCAGAGATGTAGTTACTGGCCCATTCAAATAATGCTATGATTGCTCTTCCTAACACACATGGCAAGCTATCCCAACCACCTGTGTACATACATTATATATTGTAATTGTTGCATTCAGCTAGAATTCAATACAAGTAGAAGACTATTAGAACAGAGTGTTGTGTTTTCGTATGGTATTAGAGCCTACCACATAGAGTAGTGTGTGGTATTCGATCCTGCCTGTAAGGTTGACAGTCATGGCAATAAAGAGATCGTTTTTCTCTGCTAAAAGTTTTCCTTGTCCATCTAATATTAGTATTGCAAAAATTATGTTTCAATTAAGTTGTCGCAAACTAATTTTCTGTTGTGGAGAACACAAATCATTGCATTGATTGAAAGCCACAAGTTGCTACGGTTTATCAATGGCACGGAACGAATCCCAAATCATGAAATTGAAATTCTCAAAAGGAGATAGAAGCATGAATCCAGACCTTGCGTCATGATTTGGACTGATCGGACGCCTAAAAGGTTGGATAACTGCCACTTTATCTGAAGAGGTGCTTGCCTTAGTAGTTACGCCAATGACTATCCCAACTGTGCCATGGCTCTTTTAGGTCAAAGGTTTTATAACGAAAAGAAGAATAAAGGGAATCAACAATTTATTTCAAGGGGACGTGGATTTGTGCAAACTAGTAGACAATCCAATGCTCAAATAATGAAGGTAGATAAGAAAAGTAAAAGATGGCCCCTAGTGGACAACAACAAAAGAGAGGTGGTGGGCATGTTCAATGCCAAATCTGCATGAAACCCAGACACTTAGCTATAAGGTGCTAGAATAGATTTAACCAGAATTTTATGCCAGAAGACATACCCAAAGCAGGCTGCGATGAATGTGTCATGAGAGTTGGAATAATGGCTTCCAGATACAGGCGCTATAGCACATATGACAGGAGATGCATGTAAAATCAGAAACTTGGTCCCTTATTTTGGTTCTAGTCGTGTTATGGTTGACAATGGTAACAAGTTAAAAATTACATACGTGGGTGACTCTGCTATTACTACTGCAAATGGTACCATTCCATTAAATAAGGTTCTATTTGTTCCACAAATGAAAAGGAATCTATTATCTGTCTCACAACATACTACTGAATTTCCCTCTCTTTTCGAATACACTAATTGTAGATTTGTGATCAAGGATTGGAGAACAAAA
Organism: Camphora micrantha; assembly: GCA_003546025.1. Lineage (NCBI taxonomy): Eukaryota > Viridiplantae > Streptophyta > Magnoliopsida > Laurales > Lauraceae > Camphora > Camphora micrantha. The sequence goes on along the minus strand of QPKB01000004.1, from coordinate 2,291,687 downwards.
CAAAAACTGGCATCATGGCTTAAGCGAGGAGGACTCTATGCTCTGAGTGAAAATAAAACAAAGGAGGCTTTATTCTCAATCGGTTTAAAACGACTTCCTCAGAAGTCGCATCAGCCTCATATAATTAGATTTTTAAATAATAAAAAGTTTCTTCATGTCAATCATTGGAATAGATCCTCTTATGTTTGTGGTGGGTGTCAAATGAGTAAAAGTTGCAAGTTACTGTTTTATCCTTCTTCAAATATTTCACATGCATCATTGCATAAGATACACTAATTTATGTGGACCCGCTCCCACTTGATCCAATTGGGGTTATCGCTTTTATACCATTTTTGTGGATGATTTTTCATGTTATGTTTGGTGGCTTTCATTGAGACATAAATTTGACTTTTATGATTGTTTTACGATTTTTCAAAAATTAATTGAAAGACGGTTGGACAAGAAAATCCAAATATTTCAGCATATGGAGGGGAAGAATTCTCCAGTAGAGCATTCAAAAATCATTTGGAAAGTGATGGTATTAGACATCAAATTTCTTATCCTGGTACCCCTGAACAAAAAAGTGTAGCCGAAAGAAAACATCATCATATTGTGGAACTTTGATTGGCAATGATTGTCAAAGCCTCCATACCAAGACACTATTGGGCATAGGCATTTTCTACAGTTGTTTTCCTAATAAATAGGTTACCATCAGCTCAATTATAAATGAAAAGTCCCTATAATTTGATATATCAAAAGGACCCAGATTATTCTTGCTTAAGGAGTTTTGGGTGCCGTTGCTTTCCATATTTGCGCCATTATACAACTAATAAGTTCTTGCCTCGGTCTCTTCCATGTGTCTTCTTGGCCTATATTAACAAACATAAAGGGTACCATTGCTTCCATCCACCAACATAGAGAATGTACATCTCACGGCTATGTTGTGATTGATGAAGGATTATTTCCAAATGCATGTCCCAGTACGCTTTTTTCCTCACAGAGACATGAACTTGCCATCACCACATTTAATGAATGACTTAATCCACTTGAGGATACATCTCCAAAGGTTGATCACTCATTTGATGACCCTAGGTTCTCCCCTGAGAACCATGTCGGTGAGACCCCACACACTGGCCCATCTACGATTGGTGCACAGTGCACCACCTGTTGCTACTACCACACCATCTTCGGATATTGATGAGGGTCCATCTATGGTTGCTACTGCCACACCTATGACTGCCGCCCCAACATGAGAGCCACTGAACTTGACACCTGGCACAATGATTCTTTAAGCCCTACAGCAACAGTCCATGCTTGACTTGGTGCGCCGGCTTCATCTCCGGCTTCATCTCGCATGGTTACTCGTAGGCAACACGGGATTGTCAAGCTGAATCTCAAGTATTCAACTTCTGACTATGCCCTTCATACCTCTACACCTCCATGTGTAGCGACTGAACCCAAAGGCTACAAATTAGTCCTTAGACACCCTGATTGGCGTGAAGCTATGGAGGAGGAAACGCATGCCTTGACAAAAGAATAATTCAAGGACATTTGGTACCACGAGATGCATTTATGAATGTGGTCAGATGCAAATTCTTTCTCTTGAAAGTTGAAAAACATTTAGAGGGAGATATCTTAATTTTGAGTGAAAAACAATCCATCATGAGGCCACATCAGCATATGAGATGGGGGCCCAAGTTTGAAATTTGAGAAGAAAACAGCCTCGTCTAATTGAAAGGATTCATTGAAACGATTCATTCGTTTCTCCCCTTTCTAAACTCAATGCCTGTCTCTCTCCTTTCTCTCCATCTAACTTCCTCTTCCTCTTTCTTTCTCTCCCTTTCTAATTTGCACTGCTTGCCTCTCTACATCTCACATATTTGGCAGTGGATACTAGAGAGCAACTACAAAAGCGTATCAACATGCAGAAAAGCAACTACAAAGGTATGCGATATTCAGATTAACCGGATTCATGTGGATTTAACATAATCTGAAATAGAAAAGTAAAAAGAGAAAGAGAAAGAAAGAAAGAAGAAGAATTGCAATAACGACTAAAATGCAATGCAATTAGAAAGACGTTACCATACCTTTTCTGGATCAAATAGCCATGTATTAGAAGCAATGAAATAGGCCATCTTGAGATCCTTTTGTAAAACCGTCTTCGAAACGTCGAGGATCTCATAATACCTGGTGTTCATCCCACTCCCCGTCCCTGACATCATCTACGCTTCAAAGGAAACCCTAACAGTAGTCGATCGGAAAACCCTAAAACCAATAGTCGAGGCCTTTTCCTAGGATGACTGGATGAGCCCCTCATTCTCAGACTCTCTTAAAATTTCCGTTCAGCCTTTCCTCGTTTTTAGGGCACGTTTGTATACATACCCTTTCCGCGGGAAGGGAAAACTGCCACGTAAGCAAATTCTATAGAAATAAAAACCTCAAAAAAGGATTTCCATAGAATTTAGAAATTCATGTTTGGTGCAAAAAGAGTTTCCTCGTTGAATTGGTGCTAATGTTGTTTGGTGCGGCCTTGGATTCCTTATAGAAAATCAAAATATCTTATTTGGTGATATACTTTTTTTGAATAAAAATAACATAACATGTATATTATTTATTCAATATTAAATAATAATTTATATAAAGAAATAAAAAATGAAAGATTTGTAGGGTTTTTGAGTTGAAATGAACAAGAGTGAGGAAAAGTAGATGAAGTTTTCCGAGGAAATCCATTTCCCATACCCCCCCATAGGAAATCCATTTCCACAATTATCAAGGAAAATGCTGACTGGACAGAAAAGCATTTCCGCGGAATTGTTCTACACCAAACGCTGGACAAATAGGTTTTCCGCGGAAAACCGTCCACTTTTCCGCGGAAAAGCGTTACACAAACATGCCCTTAGGTAGCGTTCGTTTCGGCGGAACGGTTTTACGCGGGCCGCGGGAAAAGAAACATTCCGTCGTATAGGCCCGTAAATTTGGCCCTAAACAAACAAGGGGGCCCGGCCCTTCAAAATGAGGGATTTTGTTTTTAATGGAAAGCTTTAGCGCCGGGCTTGTACAATTCTTTGCAGGCCCTGAGACTTGAGAGTCCAAGCCACAGTACTAGTCCGGCCTGGCCCGAGCCCTCCTACTTTTATTGTGTGTGTGAATATACACTAAAATGTTCTTATTATAGTCAGTTATAGTCACTTAGTAGTAACAGGGGGATGTGAAGGCAATTTCATACCCACCTACCCATTAAAAAATGTCCTAAAATTCCATACATACATACGTAGCTTGGTTCATTTAATCTATATTTAATTATTCAAGTTATGCATTGTATTTATTATATAATCAATAAGTGTTACAGGGTCGCTTCTAATACCTTTTTTTTTTTTTTTAGTTTTATTGCTTCTTATTTAATTTTTTTTATATTATTTTAATAAATCCTTGTTAATGTGAAAAAGGGGTGTACTCCTTCCTATTAATAATGATGCACTTTTTCCTCCGGAGTTACTTGGGAGACCAATTCATAGATGTAGTTTGTATGTGCATGCAACTTTAAGGATATGGGGCGATCCAAATATCATTTTAATTAAATAATTATAGCTCTCACTTCTTAAAGGTCTAAACTAATAGTATATTTTAAGTACATTTATTTGTCCGGTTTTGAAATCTAGGAAAAACTTAGGACCTATTTTGAAATCTTCCCAGCCACTTTACCTAGAAGGAAAGGGAACTTTGTGCTGTATAAAGTTGAGAACTGAGCCTTAAAAATCAACCTTAAATGCTGCAATGGCCTTCTAGATTCGACTGTGATTGTGAAATGTGTGAAAGGAACGAAGGGGAATAAAAGATTAAGCAGAAAGTTGAAGAATATCAGCTTTTTGTTATTGATATCGCAATTCTTTTTGGTGGGCCAGAATAAGCTTTTGGTGAGCAGCTTGCGATGCTTTTTTTTTTAAAAGCACTAGAGATGGAATGCAGAGGCTATATAACTTATACATTCCAGTGATAGTGGCTTGAGATTCTAATCTAACGAACTAAAGCAAGAGAATAACTTTGCCTATTGGACATGGGTCGGAATGGTCACGATGTTAGATGATTCCAGACGAAAGACAAAATTCCCTCTAAGGTGTACTAGTCAATCTCAACCATCCATTTCAATGCAACTAGGAAAATTCAGTAATATCTTATTTTTCAGTAGTGAAAAAATGGATTGCCAAATTTAGGGCGAGTTGGTCTGTCAGTCCTAAATTGGTTACTCATAATCATGGATTGCAAGTGAATTTTAGCCGACCCGAGATTAGTAGGATAAGTTCGTGATGACAAAGATGATGATGAACTATAAAACAAGAAATCTTATTAAGACCATACAAATGTACACTGTGTTTGGTTATGATATGTCAGGTACCATCATGTATCCAAATGAATATAATTTATCATATGCGTTGTCCTTGTCGCTCTCCCAAGATCATTTCTTGAGACATTTAAGTCATCCAAAGGTTACACAGATTAATGGGATATGTTTTTACCACAAAACAAATTTGCTTATAATTAGCTCCATCTTCCAGAAGTTGCATATTTGAGATTGTATGTGGGAAGGATCCATGATGTGATACCCTAGAAACTAACACACATACTGGTGCATGTGAATGTGACAGAAATTTGCAGGTTTTCATTCTATAATTATAGAGCCATTCACAATAAAAAGGCATTTGGTTTGAAAGGGGCTTGATTGTGGACTAGCCACATTTTTCTTCATGGAATCTATTCCTTGAGCCCACAATTTAGCATCTACAGGAATCATATAGGCCCTCCCACCCTACCCCTTCTCCCTATTTATACACACTCATTTTCTCATCGCGTGAGTATCCACTGCCAATCGCTTCGTCTACCATTGTTGAAATTCTTGTTTTGTTAGGACTGTTGCGATGGCATCAAAGAGGATTCTCAAAGAGCTGAAAGATTTACAGAGAGACTCACCAGCTTCATGCACTGCAGGTATGAGATTCTTATGATCTTAACCCTTTGGAAATACTTTGGGCATTGCACAGTTTGGTTTTGACTGTAAAATTGTAATTTGGTTGTCTATGGAGTGGATCTCAGGACCTTTGGGTGAAGATTTGTACCACTGGCAAGCAACCATCACTGGTCCAACTGACAGCCCCTATGCTTGGGGTGTTTTCCTCTTGAGCATTCAATTCCCACCTGACTACCCTTTCAAACCTCCTAAGGTATCAGCCATCTGCTTTTTTATTTTACGGCCACAAACCATTATCTAGCAAAGGCAATCTTCCCTTTTTTAATCTTATTGTGCTGCTCGTTATTATCTCTTCTTTCATGAACATGTAAGTCTGTTTTTTAACTTAACAAATCAACCCTTTTTTTTCAAAAACTGATAACAGGTTGCCTTCAAAACCAAAGTTTTCCATCCAAACATAAATAGCAATGGAAATATATGCTTGGACATACTCAAGGAGAAATGGAGTCCTGCACTCACCATATCTAAGGTATATTAAGACATGGGTCAGAGTCATTTGTGTCCTGAAAGGCAGCAATTGCATGTTTTGATTTGCAAACAGTGATCTAAATTGTCATGGCTATTATGAACTATGATGCTTTGTAGGTGTTGCTCTCCATATGTTCTCTGCTGACAGACCCAAATGTGGATGATCCTATGGTTCCTGAGATTGCTCACATGTGGAAGACTGACAGATTCAAATATGAATCCACCGCTCGCAGCTGGACCCAGAAGTATGCAATGGGCTGAATTTCATTTTGAAGCGCTCATCTAGTCCTAGTTATGCTTAGTCATCTTACTAATACACTCAATAAAATCTCTAATCTCTGTGTTTCAATTAAGTAAACTTGCAATGTCAAACGAGTCGTAGAGTGTTGTATGTCATAGTATCTGAAAGCAGCTGTTTTTAAGTGTGTCCCGCAAATTGGGCTATTGTTTGCTTGGAAAATAAGGGTGTCTGTTTTCAGTTGATCGAGTGATTGATGTTCAAGTACTGTGAACTGACGGTTTGCATCTCTCTTCTCTGTCTCTCTCTACACACACACACACAATGCATTTTCATTATATGGCAAGAAATGAATAAGGGAAGCCGTTAGTGTTAGCCCCAGGCAGCATTATATGGCAAGAAATGAACAAGGGAAGTCATTAGTGTTAGCCCCAGACGGCCAGTCAGGCAGTCAGTGTGGCTCTTTCTAATGACTTTGTGCATCCAGATGGTTGTGATTGCAAAGAACTGCAAGTAAATAGACTCATTAGTCATCAGTATATGACCAATGCGTCCCCTTCATATAAAGCCATGGCCATGGTCCCTCCCATGGTAAACAAGGTGACACTATTGACATATTTTCTTGCTTTTATTGCAAATAGTATCAAAACAATGTTGGGCCTGTGGCTAGCTTTGATTATTACACCATCTAGGTTAGATTCAAGACTTCTTTTAATCGCAAACATTATGGAACCAATTTAGTGAGCTAAATAGTCAGATTTATGTTGATGTTTTCATAAAACAAATAACAGATCATGGTTGGTTGTGAAATCTATTTCCCTCTTATTCTATCGTTCTTTCCTGTTTAGCCCATTCTACACCCTTTATCGTGCATGCTCTGTATCTTTCAAGGATGCAACAAGGCTTGATCATGTTCACTGAAGAAATTGGAGTGCATAAGAATTGTAGTTGAAAAATTTTCGGACACTCTTAAGACAGATCTAGACTATTTTTAGGAGTTATCCAGGCTTTGGTTAAGAAGATTCATGGTACCGCTCACATAATCAGTTGGTGAGAGTCTCCAGCGTAACTAAGAACCATGTAATAAACTGGGCCATTCCTCCTATGGCTTGTGTGATAGTGTTGCACTGCACCTCAATATCAAAAATAGAAACTAAGTTGATGTATTTGGACTAAGCAGCATGGTATTGAGATATTTCTCAATATTTCAATTTTACCAGTTTTGAGAAAATGAGTGGGTGAGTGGGAAAAACAAAACTACTTAAGACATTTCCACCAGACTGATAAAATGAAAATATCCATTCTCTGCCTGTCTGCCAAGTATATCAGTAAGATAGAAATCATGAAGGACTAATATAAATGCTCTCCAAATCATATTTACTACAAACTTGTCTATTCCATTTTTTTCAGGGCAATAAGAAAACCACACTACATTAGTACTACATTAGTTGGGACACTCATTTCCCAGCATTGCCATGCTAGTCCACACTCCGGTGACTATTACTGAATGAGTTGACCACGGACAAATCAGAAAAGCAGGACCCACTTTATCAAATTATTCCTGATTTCCATACTTCTCCTGATAGCAGAGACCTGATACAATTAATAACTTCTACCCATCTTAGAATTGGTTGTTAGCAATTGGCACATGCCATTTACACCTTCCTTACTACCATCATCAATGAAAGACTCACCAACAAATGATGCATATATATGAGAATTTGAACTAGTAAACCCGGGAAACGATTTTAGTGTTTCATTGATGAAGAACTGAATGAGTATAGCCCTCATTGGCCTAACAAACCGCTCACCAAAGACAGATAGCAAAAAAAAAAGGCACCAAGAATGAACTTACAGGATTCAGTACAGCATAAGTAAAAGGGAAAACACCCCACAAATTTTGGTGACTAGCAACTTCCTTTTGTCTTATGCTCTCACAACTTCCATACATGTAATCTCAAATGATGAATCTCAATACGGAACTGCATAAGAAAAATGCATGAATCTCTCCAGACCACCAGCAACATTGACATGAACCAAACTATCACTAATTTGCACCTTTTAGGCTCATGCTTACATTGCTGATTCAACTGAAAGAGCCACTCATGGTATTCAAATTATGGGAGTTCACTGTCTGCAACAGAGGGATGCTGCAGGCTCCAGCTCTTCTTTAAATCTTTGTACGGAACTTCCATTTTCATTGGACAACTATCATAGAGGCCATATTTGCACTTCTTCAAGGGTCTGTGTTCTGCAGCCAGAACAGTGTGGAACTGAACCACTGTGCTTTAATAATTGCAACAAGAAATGAAGTCCACATACCAGTGCTTGGATAATAAGCAACATCAAACAAGTGGCTAGCTTAATTTTGAAAGTTGGGGTGCAGCAAAGATCTTAACAGAAACACACCATGATCATGGCAGGAATCTGCAGCCATGCCGCGGTTCTTCCTCTTGCCACCACTGTTAGGCATACTGTCAGAAGAATTTATGAAATTCGTAGTACCAGACACCTGCCTGGGTTTTTCAGTAAGGTTCTTTTCTGCTTGTTCAATTTCCTCATCTCCTCTCTTCGTAGTTTCTTACCTGTTGCTTTACCTGGCTCCTCTCATCCTAGTGTCTCTTCTCATTATTGTGTACTTTTACCTCATCTACTTTCCCTTACTTTCCCCTGGATCCCTCATCTCCCACCATGGCACGTGTTCTTTTGTTCTTTGGAGTGTGGTCGATACCTACTGAACCATGTCAATAACTAAATCAGAATTATGATGGAAATGGAACTATGCTAATAAACGAACTTAACTGAGCGACTCGTAGGCATAGTTGTGAATATGGGGGGAAAGCTGCATTTGCAACTTTTCCTCCCGTAAGAGAGGAGGAAAAGTTGCATTTGCAACTATACTCCTAATACAGCGGTCAAATCCTTCCTTCTTTTTTCCTTTGAGTTTGATTTGAGACAAGTTCAGTTTTTAACACACACAAACTTTTTTTTTTCCCTCTGTTGGCAAGTTCAGTTTTAAAACCAAAACACCCAGCGCCACACCACACACCCCCCCCCCCCTATAAAAATAAAATAATAATTTGCCAATGGGTTCATCTGCAGGATTAAACTTGGTCAAGCTGGCACATCAGGCTAGGAATTGGTACCTCTTGATTAGTTTAGCAAACCATTTTATAATAGATACAATTAGAAATCGGGTTTTTAAGAGAAAAAAACTAAAAAAAAAAACTTCCGAAGATTGAACTTTTTTCAGTATAGAGGGTATTTGTATCATTTGTTAAAAGGAATCTGAGTAAAATGACTCCACTTTTGTAAATTAAAGAAGTTAAGGGCTTAAAAATAATTCTCAAAATGTATTAGGATTTTTGGAAATTAAGTCAAAAGGCGAAGGGCTTAGAATAAATTTCCGTGTAAATCTATATAGGGGTTCAATTGTGGATTCATTGGACTTGACCCCATTGTTAACTAGGCCTAACAATGGGGTTGGACAGATATTTTGTAATGTCTTTCCTCTTCGGTTGGATGAGTAGTAGTATAGATAGAGGCAATGGTATTAATAACCAATTAAGTTTGTGGAAACAAGGTTAAAGATTGAATCGAAGTTCTTTTCTTCTCCAACTATTTTCTTTTCTCATCTCCAAATGTTACAGAAAAAGGATGACATTTGAGTGCTGGATGAATAAAATTTTCATAATGAGTAGTGAAATTATGATCTGTACGTGTTACGGCTATTGGGATACACCTATGAGATAGAACACAATCCATAGAATACCAACCCGAATGTATAGAATACTGACCTGAGGCTCCCATATCTCAAATATGAGACTCCCAAATGTTAGCATACTTACTATTGTGGAATTTATGCCTTTCTACATTCTTGATTAGCATCTCATTCTTTGCTTATGGAGTGCTCAGGCATGACCTTTTCATTTAAGTAAGTGTATCACATACCCATCAAATTTTTATTTTTTTTTTTCCTTTGAGGTTTTAGTGTAATCTAATTCTCTCTTCTTTTTCTCATTAAATAATGTAATATATTTACTCATACAATTTTTCTTACTTGGTTTACATAAATTTCAGGTCCCAAATGAGGTTGGAACTTTTTGGGAGTCGTAGAACTTGCATAATATGCGTACTATTGCAGCAAAGGATCAATAGAAGTCTCCAGTAAAGACTAGAGATCCATTGATGCCATTTTATAGTAGCCAAATCTTTCAACAACACAATAAACGGAGCAGTTTTTTTTCACTCTCTCATTGTTACATACTTGTGAGATGCCATGTGTTGTTGTTGGAAACAATATCTTTCCAAGTGATGTGATTATCAACTTTTTCCCTTTTGGGGTGTGTTATTCAAATTTGTCAAATACTGAAAAAAATTCATTTTTTTTTCCTCTCTCCATTTAAAAGCAAATGACTGATAACTTGCCACTAGAGGCTTTGCTCATCCTTTTGTTGTAGAACTAGGCCCTAATTCTTCTTCTTCTTCTTCTTTTTCCTAATAATCTCATTGTTGTTGCAAATGTTATAGTCATCAGCATATGATGTGATTCTTTGTAAGAATTAAAGGGGCAAAAGACATTTTATAATTTTATTTATATTGTTGAAATAATCCAAGTCTCCAACAATGATCTGTAGCTGGTTTGGAATGTTTGAGCCGGTGGTTTTACATATATAACAGGATTGTTAAAGATGTAATAATGTAACTGAATCATGGAAAGTTTGTCTGCTTCCATTGATTAGTTGTAGCCCATACTAGTGGTTGACCCTCTTAATTTTTTCTTTTGTTCCTTCCAACTCTTCTCAACTAACATCAGAATTAACAGAGTTTCTTGAATGATGAGCATGGCTTTGCTCCATATTTTGAACTGGGACTCTATTTGTTTTCATTGCACCTACTTGATAAAAACTCACATTTTCTTAAGTTTGGATAAATTCGGTCCAGTCTAATAGGTATCACCAAAGGATTTCTTTTATATGAATTACTTAGAGATTTTGCATGTGCCTTGCACACTAATCTGGTTTAATTGATACTCGAGCAATTGTCCAGCAATTGAGGTCGCCCCCTCAAATGGAGAAAAAAATGAGAGAGAGAGAGAGAGAGAGAGAGAGAGAAGGGCAATGAGACTTTTATAACTCGAAGAAATCAATCATGGCTCATGGCCCCTGAGACTTTTTTTAATAGCCGAGACTAGTTTGTTAGCATTGGAATTTCACAATCTATATGAATCCCTTTTATGTGAACATAGTAATCTAGTTTTTCATGGAATTGAGGAAAATTAATTTAATTTTTCTTATTGTGGTGCTCTGGAATTCCATATCGACTATAGAGAGGAAAGTGAATGGAGTTATATGTAGAGCATGAGACATAGAATAGTTTTGTTCGAAGAAAATCATGGCTTTTCTACATAATTAGTGAATCTTCATACCACATCATTGTGGCCATAAGGTTCGCCAAGAAAATAAAAACCACTAAGATAGTTGCTGATAGTTGCTGAAAGAAGTCTTTTGAGGCCAAAATTGTAGATTTTGGGCTCCATATCGGGGCCTAAAAGGTATGTTGCTGGGCTTAAAGTTCTCGTGGATGTACTTCTTTCATTGAAGGTATGTTAGTCCCCTCACCACTCCTCTGGCTACCAGGCTATGATGGGTTTTTTATGGTCTGGGTCTAGCCAAGCCTAAGATTGTGAACCATGACGCATTTGGTTATAAGCCTAAATTTCGGACCACACCCAGCTATGGCCCTAAAACTAAGGCAGAGGCCCTTCTGTTTTTTTACAAATCATAAGCACTCTTATTCACATTAAATATGAAATGGTCAAGGTAAAGAGTATGGCTCTGGTTCAGCCCACATGCCTAAGAGCATAGCCCAATTCAAATATACAGTCGATCAAGTTTAGGTTGAGCTTATGTTGGCTTGACCCATAAGTACATCAACGCTGGTGTAAAATAACATGCAATGATAAGATGAATATTGTAAATATGTCTTCAAAGTAGTTATCCAATGTACACAAAGCTTAAATGCACACCTCGGTGTGGGGCCCACTTAGGGATGGAAACCTGGTGGGGATCTCTTCATCCACTCGGTGTGTACTTGTGAAAAAAATGGACTTCATATAATCATTCGATATCCTTTATCAACGGCCACCAAATTTTAGCCTTTTTAAAAATTGACTCGTTGATCCAACAACACAGACCATTTAGATGGGTGTAAAATATGGGACCGGCATAAACTAGGAGTGTCCTCTGCGTGTCGTCCATTAAGAGGGGTCATTAGCCAGGCCATGATGTGTGCATGGTGTGATAAAAAAAAAGAAAAAAAAATGAAAAAGTGCACCTGCTAACTACCCTATGTCCCCATAAGTAAAAAAAAAAAAAAAAAAAAAACCCACCAGAGAGAGGAAAACCAGCATTCGGAATGAAGAGGGGGTGTGGCCCGGGTCGCAGTTCAAACTGCAGCTTTTCCGTTGTTGACAGTGGCGGAAACGCTGCTCTAAAAGGCGGAAGTTCGCAATTTTTTTTTGTAAAACCCTCCCGGCTAATATTGCGTATATTATGGGGTCCATATGAAAATGCAAGACTATCAATACATTATTTCTACTTAACTGTACAGTGGGGCCCATTTATTGAAGTGAGCTCGTTCTCTTTATCTCTTTTTTACTGTGAAAAAGATGTGAACTCGTTAAAGTGGATGTACTACATTTTTTTTTATGAAACGACCCAAATTACCCTAATATGATCTCAAGATCCAATTAGTCCTTTGGATAGACGAGCACATGCCATGTAATTGTGTATTCTCCTCATCAGATAGCCAATATAAAAAAACAAAAAGTCTAAACAGCCTGGGAGCCGTGCCACAGTCTGAAACAAAATCCGGACTGTGTAGCACGGCTGACGAAAAAAAGGCCCAATCCTCTATCAAATAGATGTCTCGTTGTCAATAAAAGAAAAAAAGGACATTAGAGACTACACTTTTCTACATCATTATTAAAAAGAAACTCTCACAGTTGAAAAAATGACAACATTGTCAGGTTCCAAGAAACTCCATTTCAAGTGAACCTTGATCCAATTACACTACAAAAAATTTGTCAGATAATACCAACAAAAATCTCGAGTCAAGTCATACAAAGATTTTGGATCCCTACAATGCCTCTTACATTCTTCCAATGAGTGGGATATATGGAACTCACTATGGAAGCCCATATACTGATGATCTGGACCGTTGAGATTGAATGTAACCCCACACTGCTGGAATATCCTCAAACAACGATAATAGAACTTCATTCTAATGCCCTTATTCCACTTTATCCGTGGCCCACAAATTTAATGGCTTAATATTAAAAAAAAAAAGTTCAACCCTCCATCCAATGATCTAGCCCATATGGATGGCTGCCAGACCTCGAGATCAGCGACTATTAGGAGATCAGCGACTATTAGGGGATCATTGTTTGTGCATGGTTTGGATAGTTATTTAGGTGGGCCCCACCTAGTTCTCACCTTAATATTTCTGTTGTTTTTTGAATATGTAGATCTTCCACAAAATGTTTAATATTCTAACTAAAACCAATGCAAACGATCATCAAGAGTCTCTGATGAATTGCGATCCATACAAAATGAGGTTGCAATCTAGACAGACTTATGTCACTAATCAAAGTTAAATAGGAATATCAAAATTACTCAATTGTTATGTGATTAACACTTTCAATCACTCAATTGACAACTACGAGATCAGTAAATCCCTCATATTATATTGTAAATCCCTCGTATTATATTGTTTTTAAATCAGCCCAAACCGAGTTTTACTGTTGATAATCTGATATAAAGGTTTCCACCAAAGTTGACAAGCTTTCCAAATTGACTCTTGGCTCCTTCGAGCCATCTCGTTTTGACAAGGATTTAGCCAAATCACTTCATAAGTAATTTTTTTTGTTTTTGTTTTTGTGTTAAATGGTTGACTTGCACTCACCTACTCATCTGGTAAGCCAAACAAGAAACACAGTTTTTATTATCTAATTGCAGTCTTAATTAATCTAATATTTTAAGGAATCATGTATATGATTGCTTTTCATTAAAAAAAGCCAGGGTGGGATTAACTTATGATTGGCACAGTTACAGAAGTTTAGAAAGAAATTGACATGGCCAATATCAGGATTTTTCTTATAGGAAAGAAGCTGTCTAGTCTTTTGGATGCAACATGAGAATATTTTTCTATATAAAATGGAATTTTTTTTTTTTTTAATTTTTTGTTTTGTTCTAACAGTAATGAATATACATATTGCATTTCAAATTATCCAATACTAGGTTTAATGTTTGTGACATTTTTCCAATAGTATCAAAGAGCAAACCCTAGATTTTTTTATTTTATTTTTTAATTGGATCTTTTGGATTTTTGGAGCCATGGAATCAATGGTTTACAGAATCTTGAAAATCTTTGTCCCACATTGATTTGTAATAAATTGGGTCCACCAATTCCTATATAAACCAGATTACAGTGAATCCGCCTGGTTCTCTTGCGCGAAGACTTCTTTGCTTCTCGGATGGCAGAATTCTAGGGTTTCGTCAATTTCTTTGCTTTTTGGCAAGATTCTAGGGTTTCTTACCTACCATCTTTTCTTCTTCTTCTTTTTTAGATTCTTCTCCTTTTTTATTATCATGTCTTGAGTAAAAACTGGTTCCTTTGTGTCTTTTTAGAATCCCAAAGTTCATAGCTTTGTGCGTGTGTCTCCTTTGTTTTCTTTTCTAGGGTTTGTCTGCAACAAAACCCATCTGTAAGAAAGCCTTGAAGATTTCAAATATTCAGTAGTTTGCTCTGCTTCTCTTGGAAATCATCACAAATAACCATCTGGGTCATCATCAAAATCCCAAATTTCTCATTCTCTTCATTGAATTACCCCTCCACACCATCTTCTAAGAATACTTATCAGATCCACCAATAGCATCTTTCCTGCTACAATACTCATCAAATAACCAATTCAATTGTGGGTTTTGTTCAAACCCTAATTAGGATTGGACGAGGTTTGTTTGCAACACCCATTTTATTCTTCATCGTCTTATGGTCATCATAAAAGTTAGAGTTGGGGGATCGATTTCTTAGTGTTTGAACAACCATTTCGGGTTCTCAGCTGCTTTCATCAGAGTTCAAAATCTTCGCATCTGTTTCGTGATCAAGATCCCAAATTCCCATCTTTATTGACTTTTGTTCCAATCATGGATGACGGGGAAGTCGATTTTTCGAATAATGATCTGTTCTCTGACCAGTACATTGGCGATCAACAACTGAACGGAAGCTCTTCGATGGATAGCTTCTTTGACGAGCTTTTTAAGGATAGTCACGCCTGCACCCACACCCACACTTGCAATCCACCCGGCCCTGATTTATCCCACACCCACACCTGCTTCCATGTCCACACCAAGCTCCTTCCGCCGTCTGCCAGTGATAAGGCCACCACCGATGACACCTCAGAATCCACTGAAAAAGACTCAAAGAAACGACCATTGGGTAATCGAGAAGCTGTTCGCAAGTACCGCGAGAAGAAGAAGGCCCGAACAGCCTCTTTAGAGGATGAGGTTGTGAGATTGAGGGCCCTCAATCAGCAGCTCATGAAGAGATTGCAGGGTCAAGCAACTTTGGAAGCAGAGATAGCAAGGCTGAAGTGCTTACTGGTTGACATCAGAGGGAGGATAGAAGGAGAGATTGGATCCTTTCCATATCAAAGATTGGGGAAAGGGGTGGATGGTATTTCAAACCCAACAAACAACTTGAATTCATCAAGTGGATATGTGCTGAATTCATGCAATTTGAAGTGCAATGAGCAGGTTTATTGCCTGCACCCAGGACTGGATGGGAGAAGCGGGCAACCTGGTGGATCGAATTGCATGGGGAATTCGAGTTTTGGATCGAAGGAGTTATTGGGTTGTGAAAGTGGTAATGTAGGCCCAGTTACTGGTGATTCATCCTCTGCGCGCAAGAGAAAAGGTGATATTTCTTTCTTTTATTCTCCTCATTGAATCTGGTGGATTTATGGGATTTTTGTACCTTAGAATAAAATGATTTTATCGCTGACGCTTTCATATATTTATACAATTCTAGACTTTTGCTTGCTATGACATATTGGGGCCATAGTTGTGTTGTTCACCATGAGCTTATCTTTTATGCAACTCAATTTTAAGTAGTTCCCCTGCTTATTTATAATGGATGGATAAGTGATGCAGTCCAACAAAAGACTAGGACCTGCAGGTCTTGATGGACCCGCAGGTCCTGATGGACCATCTGACGGGGTCCACATGATCTCTGATTCAAGCAGTAAATTAGTTGCTTAATAGGAACTGCTTTCTAAAATTCTATTTTGAGTAGGATTAAGTATTTTACTATTTTCAATGTCCTGATTAGTTTAGAAATAGTGTCTTCTATATATACAGAAGAACCCTCTTGTTATTTCCCATGCTCATTAAATCAAATAAAGTTATCGTGAGTTATTCTTCTGGTATGATATGGCTATGAGTGCTGTTTTATGTGGAATCCCTTTGTTGGATTCGATCAACTTCATCTGAGAGGTTGGTCTATTCGATCGAAGGTCCGGGGCTGCGCCAAATTGGTATCAGAGCCCAGATCTGGTCGCCGGAGAAACGATTGTCTTCTCCGGTTCGTCATCCTCCACCCATCTCATTTCCTTCGACAGTCACTTCATCCCCACCAATCCATCCCCACAGTCAGAATCCAGCCAACCCTAAACCCATCCTTTATCCCAAACCATCTCGACAAACCCCACCACTTGCCCAAATTCCCAAACCAGCCCCAGCTTGACCACTTCCACCACCTCCCAGCACTACCGAAAACCCACATCCATGAACCTCTACCCATTCCCGTCCATCTATCCAACCAACCGAAGCCAGGTAACCATTCCACCAATTCCCAAACCTCGTCCCAAACCATGCGCCAGACCCCTCTCACTTCCCCTTGACCCAACTTCAACATCGACAACCTTTGCCCACTTCTAGACGCCTCCCAACTTCATAAGCCCTTTCCAATCAAAACCACAGTCCATCCAAACTCAACCGAACTCATTGCCAAACCCTAAAATCCAAATCCAAACCATCCCTAACTCCAAAATTCCTCCAAATCCCCTAACCTTCTTTCATCTCCCGGCACCACAAACCCTTACCAAACCCAAATCGAACCCATCCCAGTACCCAGACTCCCAAAACCCCAATCCTCAAAAAATCCCATTGGGCCTAAAAAAAAAAAACCCAAACCCTCCATCTGCATTACCAAAACCCAATAGCCAGCCATCAGCCTCCATTGAACCCAAAGGCACCCACGCTCTGCCTTTGTCCCTCCAGCCTCGTCGAAACCCACTCATCAGAAACCAAAAAAATAAAAAAAATAAAAAAAAAGTAGTAGAGAGAGAACCGAAAGAGATCTGTGTTGAGAAGCTACCTGGCACCAATCGCTCTTCATCATCCAACCTCCAGCAACGCCGTCGGCTCCATTGCACCAGGCGCCGTCTAGCAGCCAGCTCCACTGCACCGTCGCGAACTCCAGCAACATTAGCAAGCACCCAGCAGCGTCGCAGCACCACCCTCACGCCGCTGCCTCCCATCTTCTCCCACCAGCAGCTTCTTGCCTCTCTTCATCCTTTCCCTCTTTCTTTCTCTGAGTCGAAGGTAAGTAGAAAGCCATCCCTCTCATTTAATCTATTTGCACACAAGACCCGAGGAGAAGAGATTTTTTTCCCTCCCTTTGTTCACACGTGTTCGTCTGGGAGTTGTGAACTTGGCCTGAGGACCTGACCTGCAGTTTGGGCCCAATTTGAGTCCAAACCCGACCCAGCCCACTTAAAAAAAAAAAAAAAAAAAAAAACCAAACAAACAAACAAAAAAAAAAAGAAAAAAGAAAGTGCAGAAATTTGCATCATTGATTCAAGTCAATATGAAACTTTTTGGGAGCCCCATTCCACTTCTAAGAATTCAATATAAGCGCAAATATGGCAATTGGTATTTTGAAAATGAATTCTATTTTGAGGAATTTCTCAACTTGACGCAAGAAAATTGGACGGTTGATGAATACACTCGCCACTTTCGAGAGTTGCATGAGATATGCAAATTGGAAGAAGATGAGATACATAATTTATCTCGTTATGTCCAAGGCTTGAGACCAGTTATCTTGGAACATATGAATTATTGCAAAACCAGTCAGGAGGCATACTTTGAAGCCATCCGATTTGAGCACATGCTTAGAAAGTCTCGCAGGCAACAATGTCAACAAAGAACTCATATTGTGGAAAGACTTTTTGCAGAAGAAGACAATCCTACTATTGTCATTTGCCGACTCCTCAATACAAATGAAAAGGAAGAAGATGAATGGAGACAGGCTCAGAAATTTCACACACGGGTAAGAGTAAAAGACTGGTCAGTTAATGTGATTATTGACGATAGTGGTGTAATAAATTTTTTCTCACAAGAGGTTATTGACAAACTTAATTGCCAACTGAGAAGCTTCATAAGCCTTACCAGGTCTCACATGGTCTAATGGTCATGTCATCCCTATGACTCATAGATGTTTGGTATCATTCAAGATTGGCGATTATGAGGACAAAATTTGGTGTGATGTGATTAATATGAATATTGCTTATATTATTTTTGGACGACCATGGCTTTTTGATCGAAAAGTGCACAATGATAAAGTGGCGAATACATATATATACCTTTTCATGAAATGGAATAGATATTAGACTCATTCCAATGAATTCAATAGGCCCGTCTTCATCTACATCATCACCTTCGACAGATGAACCACAAGTGAGGACAGAAGACATTAAGGATAACATCGAAGAGCAATTTCATAGCAAAGCTGATTTCGTGGGTACAAACAATATTGATCAAGATAGTGCCACTCAAGAGCCTCATAAGGTTGAGGAAGTACAAGGTCAAGCAAATATCGAAGACTCTGACTAGGTTAGCAAAATGATTGAACATCTGGTAGATCTCATTGTCATGCCACTTCCAGAAAATCCAGTTGCATCATTGGAAATCAAATCAATTGTCCCTGTGGTTTCACAAGAAGATCAAGTTATTGAAGTTCCTCACATTGACTTCATTTTCGGGGAGCCACAATGGATAGTCAATGTTCATGATTTGTTGGTACCAAGGCCACACCTGAAGCATCTAATAATCAAATCACGCATTCGAATTCACTTCATACATCAGCAGAGAAGACACCTTCAACGTACTTCAACATGGTGGAAAAGATCGCATCAAGCTTCCAAGCTATGTCATGCGAATGCAGATCCAAAGAAAAGACGGAAGTTTGTGCGCTTGATTTTCAACCCAGGAGGATATTTTCCAAACTTGTGGTCGAATTCTTTCCGGCATTATCAAATTGTCAACTCGCCGGAGTCGAGTTCTTTCAAGCCGGGGAGAGTTGATGCAGCCTGACAGAAGACTAAGACCCACAGGTCCTGATAGACCATCTGACGGGGTCCACATGATCTCTGATTCAAGCAGAGATCCATATCTATCTAAATTGGTAATATTAATTAGTTGCTTAATAGGAACTGCTTTCTAAAATTCTATTTTGAGTAGGATTAAGTATTTTACTATTTTCAATGTCTTGATTAGTTTAGAAATAGTATCTTCTATATATACAAAAGAACCCTCTTGTTATTTCCCATGCTTATTCAATCAAATAAAGTTATCGTGAGTTATTCTTCTGGTATGATATGGCTGTGAGTGTTGTTTTATGTGGAATCCCTTTGTTGGATTCGATCAACCTCATCTGAGAGGTTGGTCTATTCGATCGAAGGTCCGGGGCTGCGCCAATAAGGATATTGCAGTAGTTCTAGTAATTTAATCTTTCCAAGTCACGAGCCCTTCAAGGAGGAGGAATTATTAAATGGCGATGAGTCTAAGCCGGTGTACAGTTTCTGAGTCTCTCAAAATCTCACATTTAGGCCCATGATTTGGTGATCGAGGTTGTTGATCTGATGGCAACTACTGGAGATCCTAATTTAGAGTCTTTGTTTCTCTCGTTTTTTCTTACTTTCCCATTTTTTTGGGCCCTTCCCCATATTCTCTCCCTGAGGACACATTGAGCACTTTCATGTGGTTTTAGTATGAAAAAGGGAATGATCAGAGTGAGGGATGAATGGTCACGGGTAGACATGTACAAATGAATACCATGTTCTCTCCCCTTTTACAGGAAATCATAGTTGTAAAGTTGGTTTCGTTTTGGCTTAAATGTCTCAATCTTCTCTTTTTTGGTCTCTTCCTGAAGGAAAATCTCAAAATAAACTTTTAGGTTTAGATTTTGGTCCATTTGGTTGAAATTAGTGCAGAACTCATCAATGTGATGGATTTTGTGGTTTAGGGGTACTGTTCCCTTGATTTTTACTATTTATTTGGGACAAGAGTCAAATAATGATTTATAATTAGACTGGCCGGCTGCAAAGTGTAAGCATTATAAATTATGTATAGTGATGTAGATATGTGGTTTTAATGTTTCTAACTTCCCACTGTCTTTTCCTTTCACCCTCATTTTTCTATAATTTTTTAAAAATTTTCCAGAAAGAAATATGCCGAAATGAATTTGACAAAATGGCCAAAACATTTCAGTCTAGTCTGAAATGAAATCAACTACTATGTGGGAAATAGTTCCCCTCCATACCTCTGGTAAAGTTAATCCCAGCACATGTAGGAGGATGTCAATGGACTGCTAACCAACCAGCTACTCAAAAAGCTCCAACCCAAGAAATTCTGGGTATGGAATCGGGTCTTGATCTGGGTCCAGATGAGTCCATACTAGTATTATATACAATATAAAATATCTATTAATGAATATGATATCAATTTATTTTATTCAAGAATTGACAAATATAAGTACTAATATATCAAATTTGAATCAAGTCTGAAGTTGGCTCCAGGTCCCAGAGTTGGTCCTAGGTCCAATTACATACATTTAATTGGAGTCAGATCCAGGTCCAGAACACTGGGGACCTGACCTGAACCCATTTACATTCCAAACCACACGTGAGAAAAGAAAAAAATGGTCTTCACTTCTACGGCTCTACCTTTCACGGTTCTCTTAAATTCCTCTCCCAACTCCTCCCTGTTCCTATGTAAATGATAAACAAGCTCTTACTGAATATTCAGTTGCTGATTGTAAAATTAGGATTTTCTCATCTTAAAGGTTCTTTAAATAATCCCCATTAACAGTGGTTTCTGGCTGGTCAACAGTCTTGGACACCAAACCATGCCATCTTCATCTATGGAGATGGTTGTCTTGGAAATTTTCGAATTTGTTGTGTGGCTACTATTTCTTTTCACTGCGTAGTTGTCGGCTAGTAATTTGTTTCCTTTTTCCCAATTCAAGCCCTTTGTCTTATTGAATGCTTAATATGCATGGCTTCTTGATGAGGGTCCTATTAACATTATTGTTGTTGCTATTGATGCTGTTGTTACTGTCCTATTTAAAATAAAACCTATCCCAAATCAATACAGTTCTTTCAAGATCAAGCAGCTCCATGTGTGAAGGGTGGGGTGTGAGTCTAACCAACACACCGTTCACTTTACTGTCATTGTGCAGGTCTTTCTTTTTTTCTTTCTTTTTTCCCCCTTTCTCCCTTTCTTCTCTGTTGGGGGTGGTTGGGTTGTCCTTACATTCGGTGTCTGTTACCACAATACCAATAGCCAGGGAAAAAGTCCTAACAAACTCTATGACGGTCCATGCTTCTATAGTGGGAGGTGCCTGTAGACAACATGAGTAATATCATGCTGTCAGCTGTTGTTCAGCTTCTTTATCGGTGGTAATTTGGAATATCTATAGCCGTGCTGCTTCATTATAGCAATAGCCATGGATATTTGTTGGTTATGCCTTCAAGAATCCCTGATCAGTTGTAGTTTTTCCAATCTTAGTAACTGGTTTAATTATTTTCTTTTATTAATTATGATTTTTTTTCTCATCAGGAGCTCGTTCATGATCGAAGGATTTGAAGAATTCTTTCATAGATGGCTTGAGGGTAGACCATGTCTGTTAAATAGCAGTTTACTGAGACTGCGACTGGCTGAAGCTTCTAATCAGAGCCTTACTTTTTGTTCTTATGGGATAAAAACATTACTTTCCTTGCGACAAGCCTAGCTTACCCTTGGCAATATAATGTCTTCACTTTATGTTTCTCCAGTCAGTTGGTTTTATTCAGTCTAGATATCCTGTAAGCAGGGACATTAATGGTTCATTTTGGTTAATATTTTAGTTGATGAGGTAAATGGCAATATAGACAGTTGGAGTTATGTATATATTTATGGTTTATTATACCAAAATCAATTGCCTATTTCAGTAAGTAGATTTGTTTGGTTTATTTTCAGTTCCTTGGCAGTGTAAATTTCCTTTATCAATAAAGAGGTCAAAACTATTAAGGGTGCCTTGACTTTGAGTTGCTGGGTCTCCATACTTTGAATTTGTTGGTTTTCGTTTTTTTGGTTGTTAAAGACGGAGAATATTCATATGCATCCATCCCTCACCATAGGGTGAGAGACACTTACATGGCTTTCCCTCTTTGTACATGAAAATTCCTATGGTGAGGGATGGATGCACATGAATGTCCCCCGTTAAAGACATTGTCTTTGATAATTGACACTTGTCCTCTAAGCTATATGAAATATTGGTTGCATTCTTTTGGAGGAAGAAAATTGGAGTAGCGAGGATGATACTCACCCAGGTAATCCGTATGGATTTTGTTCGCTTTGATATTAGTGTAACGGTTTGCTAATCATGATTCTGTTTGTGACATTCTGAATGATCTTTTTTCTTTTGGGTATTATTGAAGTGTTGCGTTTAATTTATTCAATGAGTCAGTGATCCTCTCTCTCTCTCTCTCTCTCTCTCTCTCTCTCTCTCTCTTGTTTCATCTGCAATCACAAAATACCATGTTTGAAGTCTGCTATCGTCATTTCTATGTTGATTGCTTAATGCCTTCATTGTTTGAACCCTTGGCCTGGTCCCACATTCCGTGTAGTCCAATTCAAACTCATCCACGTCATTCATTAAGATTGCACCATCTGCATCAGAGGCCACAATCATTAGTGGAATTATGTGTGCCCAAGTTGTGGTTGTGGGGTGTGGTTGGGAATGGAACTGGGCACCATAGGTGATTTAGCTTCATCCGTCTTGTCTGGCAATATTAAAATTTCTCAGAGCGGTAGATGGTGAAACAGCATGGTCTACTTTGCAAAAGCCTATCTGCTTCTGTATTTTTCATATCTTGCTTTGGCCTTAACCATGAATTTAGTTTCTCATCATTCTTCCATATCAGATTCGGCCTTACCATTGAATAACAGATGATTGTCCTCAACAACATGCAGGGATCCATCTTAAACATTTCTCGATGGAATAGTGAACTTAGAGTTGGGGATGCTCTCATATCCTTTTCGTATCATTTTGTATGCCTTGCTTGTTCTTTTTCTTTGAAGAATTCGGAGCATGCATGCAGAGCATTGTTTAGGCCGAAGGATGCTTTTGGGTGGGAGAACAAATGGTCGGCAAAGAAGGGGATATCATGGATGTTGGTCACTGTTCATTCATGTACTTACTTGCTAAGGGTGGATGCAGATGCCCCACTTTCTCTATAGTTGGATGCATGGAATTATTATCATGGAATTCGTGTCTGAAACAGATCTTAATCTTTGCACTGGCAGCTGATGAATTCTTTCCGTTCCAACTTCCAAGTGTGCCTCTGGGACTTTTCTCAGAAGACAGATTAGCAACCAACAAGCTGACAACGAGGGGTTGTTCAGTTGGCAACCCCGCCTCACCTAGATGACAAGGGATCGACCCTGATCTCCACACACTCCTCGTATGTGCAAGTTTTCTCCCCTCATATGTGCAAGTCTCACTCCCCACATGTGCTGGTTCTCTCCTCACCTGTGAGGGTCTCTTGGGGTCTCACCCCACCAAAAAAAAAAAAAAGGGTACACAAGCCTTTCTACGAAAAGCAAATGGTTTCTGCATACAAACAGTCAAAAGAATTTTACTACTGTCAACATGTGATCAGACATTTACAACTGCAAAGTGAGCTTTTGCTCGCTTTTGGTTGCCTTAGATAGTTGCAAGATGACTGAGCATTGTGTTCGCTGAAACCTAGCTGTAGGGTCGGTCTATAGGACTAACATGAGACAGGATGGTCTATTTTGGCTTTGGGACACAAATAACCAAAAATGGAATGTCAAAAAATAGGACCAAGTGCAATCAGATGCCCTACTGGGTGAGGGTGTTATGCTTTAATTAATTTGACAGTCATTCAATAATGCTGCTACTGCATCTCTGTTCGAAAGTTCCTGAATTTGACCTGTGATAGAGATGCATCAGATGAACGCTGGGCGTGCTGCATTCTTTAACGATATTTGGGAACCGAGGATTCATGAACTACTCAAACAAATATCCAGACCCTAAGAGGACCAATGAAAAAAAAAAAATTTGAGGTTTCCTGGGAACAAACCAATCGTACTACTATTTTAGGAGTTAGGACAGTTCAATCACACAATGATTAAACTTTCATCACTCAACATGGGGAAGGAAACGTAAGAACTTCTGATCCAGCCCTCTACTTCCAAAAAAAAAAAAAAAAAATGATGGAAATCCTTAAGTAACAACCATACAAACTGAGCCAAACCAAATTCTGTCATCATACCATGAATAATTAATTGGCTTGGATCACACCTTGCACATTTGCGATGCATTGTGTGCCATAGTGATGATGAATCTGGATAAGATAAAGTCGGATACGTCAAACATTACTCATGACATCCCCAGGTCAATAAAACAGAGACAAAGGCCATGAGCAATGCAAAGAAACTATAGCAGCAAAATGCACACTTAAAACATGGGTTTTTGCATATGATGTGGGGGAGGGGGTGGGGATTGGGTGGGAATCTTCTACAAAAGGCAACAGTTCCACTCATGCCAACAATCCATGAAAGTAAGCAGCCTTCTCATGAACTAAACTAAACAAAGCTCAAAAGTGTACATCACAAACCTGGAAATCACACCATCTGACGCTCTGCATGCTCTAATGTCGATCAATTAGGATAAAAAAAAAATCACAAGCATAGTGATCAACTCTGGTAATATTCTATGCAAACTTGAAAGGGTCGAAGAGTGTAGTTGCTGAGTTATTATGATGCTATCTTTAATCTTATGCATCTTGTTCCAGATGATATTTCATCCATCACCATTGAGACTGATGCTTCTTTGCAAACTATTCCCCTCTATCCAGACCAATCTGAATGGAATCTACGTTTCCAACCACTGCGACTTCATAGAGTCCTTACTCGCTTTGACCAAGTATAGTTTTTTCCTTTGCACCCTCATACTATGCGTTTCAACAAAGTTATTGGCCGACATCCTGAACCTCCACAACTGACTGTAGGTAACATTGATATCATGTATTACGAGATGATGTTATATTGTTTGGTACAACTCATTTAGTTTGCCTTGATTTGTAATCAAAGGGGTATGCCCCCTTAGTGGAAGCTTCTATAATCATTTGATTATAGGATTCCATTCTGTATATTTCCTTCAAGCAATTAAAGAACTAACTTACTCTTAAAAAAAAAAAAAACTCTGGTAATATTCGAAGTTGCTTGTGGCAACAGTAATGAACAGAATTATTTTTTTTTTAATTGACCAGCCACACTATATCATACAAAAACCATAAATGAGAAACACGTCATCAAACTCTGAAACGAGTCACACCAGTTGAAAATAATAGCAATAATCCAGCAAACAACTAAAAGCGGGGTTCCAAACACAACAGATAAGATCCAGAAAAGATCAAATAAGGTTGGTTGTAAAGAGTATCATATGCACGTATTGTCCACTACCCACAACCTATCCTATATACACTAGAGATACTGCTAGCAATATATATTACTATATGCGACCTATCATAACAGCTGCTGTAAGCACCCTTTTTGTCTACCCCAAACCAGATAATGGTGTTGCTTCACTCGAAAGCCCACTGATTCTCTCTTCTGACTTCTTCCTCTTCTTCAGGGGTGAAATCATTCTTGATATTGAAGGTCTTCCGAATCTCTTCCGGAGTCCTGCCCTTAATCATATCAGCCACTGTTTGGCAGGTCAGATCAAGCAGACTTTTAATGTTCAGATAGTTCGCTGCCTGAAAAAAAAATCATGACAAGATACAACCAGAGGAAATCAGATTCCATCAACCAAAGAAACAGAGGATAAACATCAACCAACAAATTTGTTTCAGCACAAACCAAGGCACATGATTGCTAGGGCTGAAATAGATTCCCATATATACTTCTATCGGTCCTCCAAAAAATTAAAGGGCATCATATCATATTGGTCAAAAACATATGGGTGGTGCTAGATGCACAACTCAGGCAGGCCCAACCAAGTATTGACCAAGACCAGGCCAGATCCAAATTGGAAGAGGACTGGGCCCTGAATCACAAAGCAAAAGCTTGGATGGAGCACTCCATTAACCAACAAGCACACGATCAAACACACAACTGGTTGTTTTATATACTGGCTTCAGGCACACGCATGTTATAGAGAAAATGGCAGGCATTGTTTATATGCAGAAGTTGCAGTGTCAAACCCAAGGTGCATGTCTCATCCATATCTAAAAACCGAACCGTAGGGGGAACATGCAGAGTGCACAATTAGGCTCAAACCGGTTCCACTATCCGGTATAACCCTGATCAACTTTATCTTAAAAAATGATAGAAAATAAAATAAAGAAAAATGTTTTGAAATAATTAAGGGTAGGTGAAACCGGCAACTGCAGGTTTTCGGTGATTGAAAGTCCACAATATAATTACATATAGTCCATACCAGGCAAAGTCCACAAAAGGCACTTCAACAAAAATTAATTATGTAGCACTGAGGATTCCAAAGTTCACCTTACGCAAGGCAATAGGAAATCCAGAATCTTCACTCAATAACTATTACAATATGAAATGACAATGGTAGCTTTATTAGAAAATGAAGAACACTAGGAAGACATCAAACAGGAGTAAACCATCAAATGTTTACGCCTTCCCTTGCATGGGCATGCCAACAGAAGATCAAACCTATGTTAAGGTAATAAGGTTGTCCCTCTTCAGATGTGTCTCATCTCCTTCATGTTCCTTTTATCCCTCATTATTTTAGTGGAAAGGTTATTTATAGAGGAGGAATGAAGAAAGAAAGAAAGAAAATAAAAACAACACACACTTAGACGCAGTCAAAATCACCATATATTAAGGATGCGGGCACAGTATATGAAACAGATCTCCCAAGTATGCTCCCAAGGGCTCTGTAAATGTGTGCATTACACTAGAGGACACATAAAACTGTTTTAAAATAACCACGAGAAAGAAAGAGAGCTCTATCAGTTTAGAGGGCTATAAAAAAAATTAGTTGTATCAATGCTAGTTCTATTCTTGGTTTTGTTACGTTAATTTTAGCATTAGTTACCACTGCGTGCAACAGTTCAAGTTCAGTGCTATTCCTTTAGGGTTTGAAGTGTCTTAGAAGTAGAGCTCCTGAAACTTGTTTGCAAACAGCGTACTAGTTTGTAGAGGCACTTACTGTCTTAAAGAGTGTGATGCAGTGCGATCCAAGAAGAAGAGGGGTGCACCAAATTTAATGAGAAAGACTCCTTGGTGGGGTCCATTATGGGGCCCTCTTCTTCTTGGATCGCACTGCAACAGAGTGCAACTACCTTATTATCCCAAAACTTTTGCACATACTATCTACTCTTTCGTTAAATCAAAATTATCAATCCATGTCTTATCCCAACTTCACCATCTCCTGACTTAATTTTTCAACAAATTAAAGGGAAGCTATTATTACTTATGGAGAGAAGCATCCAATGAACTTAACTGTTAAGTTCAAGCAGGCATTTTGGGTTGAGAACTGTGATTCTCGTTAAGACAATAGAGGTAAGATAACTATCAAACTATTTTAAGTCATGCCTATATGTTTAATAAATCTTCCTATCAAATTTGGCAACCCCCTCCTCAACCATACATCGGGTAGTGTAATAATGTGCAAGACAAAAAACATAATCAATTATTTTCTTCTACATAAATAATGAAAAAAGGCTTTTCTGCAAAAAAGAGAAACAGTGTTCTTTTATCAAATAATCTTGCTAAGGATTGCCAGAACCCATAAATATCTTATATCAGCCAATTCTCTAGATCTAACCGTAATAAAGCACATCAAAACAAGATAAGTGAAGGAACAGGCCATTGTTTCACTCAAAATTAGAAATTCTCTAGATCAACACACACTTAGACGCAGTCAAAATCACCATATATTAAGGATGCGGGCACAGTATATGAAACAGATCTCCCAAGTATGCTCCCAAGGGCTCTGTAAATGTGTGCATTACACTAGAGGACACATAAAACTGTTTTAAAATAACCACGAGAAAGAAAGAGAGCTCTATCAGTTTAGGGGGCTATAAAAAAAATTAGTTGTATCAATGCTAGTTCTATTCTTGGTTTTGTTACGTTAATTTTAGCATTATTTACCACTGCGTGCAACAGTTCAAGTTCAGTGCTATTCCTTTAGGGTTTGAAGTGTCTTAGAAGTAGAGCTCCTGAAACTTGTTTGCAAACAGCGTACTAGTTTGTAGAGGCACTTACTGTCTTAAAGAGTGTGATGCAATGCGATCCAAGAAGAAGAGGGGTGCACCAAATTTAATGAGAAAGACTCCTTGGTGGGGTCCATTATGGGGCCCTCTTCTTCTTGGATCGCACTGCAACAGAGTGCAACTACCTTATTATCCCAAAACTTGTGCACATATTATCTACTCTTTCGTTAAATCAAAATTATCAATCCATGTCTTATCCCAACTTCACCATCTCCTGACTTAATTTTTCAACAAATTAAAGGGAAGCTATTATTACTTATGGAGAGAGGAGCATTCTGTTAAGTTCAAGCAGGCATTTTAGGTTGAGAACTGTGATTCTCGTTAAGACAATAGAGGTAAGATAACTATCAAACTATTTTAAGTCATGCCTATATGTTTAATAAATCTTCCTATCAAATTTGGTAACCCCCTCCTCAACCATACATTGGGTAGTGTAATAATGTGCAAGACAAAAAAAAATAATCAATTATTTTCTTCTACATAAATAATGAAAAAAGGCTTTTCTGCAAAAAAGAGAAACAGTGTTCTTTTATCAAATAATCTTGTTAAGGATTGCCAGAACCCATAAATATCTTATATCAGCCAATTCTCTAGATCTAACCGTAATAAAGCACATCAAAACAAGATAAGTGAAGGAACAGGTCATTGTTTCACTCAAAATTAGAAAACCGAAAATAACTTCCGGTCAAAATTAGAAAACATGGTCAAAATTAGATCCAAAACCATCCAGCTTAATATATTATAATTTGCTTGGACGCATCTCATTCGGAAAAACAAAAGAGACAAAACCCAAAACTCCCTCTCCCATAAGACTCAACCCATTCTCTAGAAAGTTTTCACTAAAAACAAATAAATAAAGTATGCTTCTGAATATCATATATTATAAAAAACAATAAAAGGAAGATAATGTCCCTAATGCACAAAATATATCAACAAGCCACCCTCACATTGGAAGTCCTCTCCAGCAGCAAATACACAATAATAAACAAAATCACAATGGGTAACATAAAGGGTTTCAAAACAAATTGTCACAGGAAAGAAAGAATCAATCTGAAAAAAAAAAAAAAAAAACATTCAGATCAATGATTCAGCAGATTTTCATGACACAATTTCAAACAATAGATACAACAAAAATAGTGCGCCAATGATGATGAAAACCCAAATACCATCAACCAAGATACAACCAAAAGAGAGCGCCAATGATGATGAAAACCCCAATACCATCATCAACCAACCAAGCGCCAATGAAAACCCTAATACTATCAACCAAGAAAGAACAGAGAGAGGGCGCCAATGACGATGGAAACCCTAGTAGGGTCAACCAAAAATAAACAGAAAGAGGACCTAATCTCACCAACCACATCAAGCGAAAATCCCCCAAATCTGATCATCATAACATTTGAAACCGTAATCTCTTAACATTTAAAACCCTAATCTCAACAATCAAAACAAATCACCCCAACACCACAATCAATCAATTAGTTAAAATAAACCCCCTTTTTTTGTTTGGGAAAGAACCCATACCAGAATGAGATCGAAAAGGGTGGCCTGATCGACCTTGACAAAGTCCGCATCCCAGGTCTTGAGTTCATCCTCTACGGTCTTGGTCTTGTCCTCGCCCGCCAACTTCTTGTCCTCGCCCGCCGCCCTCTGAGACTCGACATGCTTCTTGCAGTACTCAATGACCTTGGATAGGATCTTGCTCGTCACGTTGGGAAGGGGGATTCCGTTATCAGCGCAATCGTCCTCGATCATGTGCTTGATCGTCTGCGATTCGAGGGCTACGGCCTCATCAACATCGAAGGTCTCTCCATCAGAGCTTTTCAAGGTCACCTTCTTCGTCGAAGCCATCGAAATCGATTGAAAAAACAACGACGACGAAAAGAAGAAAACCCTAGGAGGAAACGAAGCAGAGAGAAAGAGGAGTAGAGCCCAGAGATATCTGCGTGCGTGCGTACGTGCCTTTGGCGTTATAAGGCAAAAATAAACACCTGTCGTGATGGCCCCACACTTTATTACACACTGTTGGTTTAGTTTCTATTTCCGTTTCAATCTTCCTCTTTTTGGCTCCATATCAAAGTGGGACCACTGTCCCTCACCGCTTTTTTTCAAGAGTTTTATGATAAATTCATATGTTAGAAAATCTAAAGCGCTCAAAATAAATACCGATTGTGTGTTGGATATCTAAATTCTTAATTTGAATCATACATAGGCTTTAACCCAGTGGGGCCCATCAAACGAAATGCGAATGGTTGGAAACAAATGTCGTTCAGGTGTATGGGGTATTTTCAAATTTGATGTCGGTTAATGTTTGCACCACCGGTGGATTGACTGTTCAATAGAAAATGTCATGAGTTTGTGTTAAACTCTTTTCTTTTTAATCGAATATTTAATCTATCAGTAGACGAATTGATGTGACATTTGTAAACACCTCATATAGTTGCACGGTGTTTATTTTGAAGGGTTCGGATTTTAATAGTTCAGCTTAGCTAGGGATTTTTCTTGGTTAAGGACTCAGAAGATCCGAATTCCCAATTTTTAATCCCCTTTTAGTTAGATGGGCCCCATTGTGGACGTATATTAGTTCGAGACAAGATTTAATAGGATCAGGAGTACAAGCACTCTGTTAAATTTGCTCATCAAAGAGAGTAAAAACAAGGTTGATCAGATCAAATAATCTTAACCATTTATTTTTAGCTCTTTTTATTGTGATAAATTTCAACAGTGATCAATGGCAGTCAATGGCTGCATCAGTATCAAACTAAGACTTACCAATTCAGGTTGAATGTACACGAAAGAGATACTACAGAATGGGGTGGGTATGGGATTTGACTTAGATAGGTCCCCCATATATTGGATGGACCGTTGGTTGCTGGATGATCAGTAGTAAGTTGTGATCGTAATTTGATCATGGCTTAGAAGCTTAGATTAATGAAAGAAGAGTGTCCAAGAGACCAATTGATGCAGATCAAATAGGCTGAATCCTATGGATTCTGTGATTAATCAGGCCCTTAATTATTTGGATCGATTTGATCGATCAAATGGACTTTTGATCCATCTGAAAAAAGAAGGCCTAATTCGAGTTTTTAATTGTCAAGAAAGACTTAAAATGGGCTCCAAATTTGAAATTAAATATGCTGAATTTGATGAAGATCCAATCCAATCAGTAATTGTGCTCTATTGGACATCTAATTAATCCCATATATAAGGATCCAATGATTTCAAAGAGTGTCCCTATCTTAGGCCCACTTGAACTAGGCTCTATTTCACATACGGAGACCACATATTAATTAGGTGGGAGAACTAGTTTTATTGATAAACAAGAAGCTTCTAATTTGAATGTTTTCCTACTTAGTTTGTTAATAAGAAAGATTTACGAGTAGCATACTTCAAATATAGAAAAAAGCAGCATCATATCCATTTCCTTTATTTGTGGATATTAGGACTCTTTATAGATTATAGAGGATTTTATGGGAAAATTCCCGATAGGTAGCCGTTGCACGAAAACAAGGTACGTTAGACCCTGTGTGAATTTTACTTTTTTTAAAAAATAAGTGAAGCTATGCTAGCATCGTTCCCCATCTCATCTTCGTCGAGGTCCTCCGTTCTTCTCCGTTCACGGCGGATAATAGAGGACGACAACCAAACCTAAATAAGAAGAATCACACCACTTTTACGCATGCAACCAAACCACATCTAAAAGGGTGGCCGTTGTGGAAATCGGGTGCCCGTCGTGAAGCTTTCTCGGCTCCAAAACCCACCTTCCCCAATTTCATCGCTTCTTTTATTTCTCTCCCCTTTCTCTCTCAATCCCAGCAAAAGACCTTGGCGGCTCCGGCCATAGTTATCAGAATCATACGATTCGTATTCCGAATTTTAACGAAAACGATTCATATCTATGTACTGAATCCCATTTACAAATGAATCTTAGGATTCAGGTATGAATCCTATAATTCGACTAAGCAAGAATAGCTATAACTAATAAACTAATATTAATAATTTTTAAAAATCTATATTGATATTTTGAGCTTATTAAACTATTTACACATCATTTATTTCATATATATATATATATATATATGTAATAATATAAGTCATAATGTTCTTGATCTGATTGTATGAAAGACTTACTTGTTATTATATTTATACTACTATAAATGGAAAATTGGATGGTTATGAATAATTACTTTTTTCTTTTTCTTTTAATTTTTAATTATTTTTTAATTTTATTAGAAAAATAAAAAAATCATACGATTCACGATACGATTTGGGATTCAATTCAATTCATGGGTATGAACGATTTACGATATAATTCCGATTCAGAAAACTATGGCTCTAGGTATGACCTCCTCTCTCTCTCTCCTTGTCTCACTCTCTAATCTCCTTATTTCTCTCACCATCTCTCCTCCCCTGCTCCTCTCTCTCTCTAGCACTCCACACAACTTGACGGCCTTTTGGAATGTTTCAACTTTCAAGACTTGTAAGTTTTTAAAGTGTCCGTCAGTCAAGGAGAACCCAACTGAGATGCCCATATCTATACTTTCGTGGACCAGTGGCAAGTAGGTAGTAAAGGTGGAGAAAAGGGTGAGGAAGAAGAATCAGGTAGCGGAGAGTCGGTAATTATTCAAAGTTTTGCCCCACATGTTGGGAAATGTCAATGCCCACATCAAAACACCCACTCTGCATTTTTCGAAGATGAGAAGTACATAATTTTTGGACGAGAAAGAGTGGGGGAGTGATGCAAGCGTCGTCACGATTAGAGTCGTTCTTCTTAAGTGTAAAAATAAAAATAAAAATAAAAATGGGTTGATGGACTCTTTTCCGTGCTGTCTAAGCTAGGAGGGACTTTATATGTTCAGAGCCTAAGTCAATGTAGCGGTTCAATAGAATGAGGATTTTAATTTGTCTAAAACATGAGTTTTTTACAAAAAGACCCCAATACAGGGAAATCTTAAAAAAACCTGTATTTTGAGCTTTTACTATAACCTCCCTATCCTGATGGTGAAACAAACAGCTGTTAGTTACTTTTTATGATAACATGATACAAGTATACCTTCTGTTTAAGCTCTCTCACTTCCTTCATCCACCCCATTCCTCTTCTATATGGTAAAGTCATGAAATTCCCCAGGTAAAACCAGGAAAAACAAGACATGACAACGACTGATAGTTACAGAATTGCAGCGAGAGCAGTTAAGCTCTCCTTCAACAATGACTTCCAAGTTCCAAGTGTATTGGGTCTTGATGGGAGAAGGGAAAACAGTGTACTGGGTCTTGATGACATTGGTGCTTTCATCAACTCAGTCCAAATAAACCCCATTTCAAGATTTCAAAACCAAACGCAGTTAAGATGTAAACCCAAGTTGAAAACCAAATGCATGTTATAGACCCAAAACAACCCACCACAAGAATCAAACAAAAAAGTCCCACCAACCCATACGTAGAAATAAAGGAGCACATGGGTGCGTTAAAAACAGAGAGAGGAGGAGAGCATAGAGCTGCAAAGTTTCAACGAATTTGTCATGCGCTCAATTCAGCTCTCTCGGACTTGGTGACGGTTTACAATTTCCGGATTCCTTTGTTTTGTTCATCCAGAAGTGTTGGAGGCGGTCGTCTAAGATAGAGCCCTAAAAACAGGGACGGACCCATAAATTCATCATTGCGGGGCTAGGAAAAATATTTTGGGACGGCCGAATGTGAAAAAATAAATTTAGATTTTAAAATATTCTAAAGGGGCTTTTTTAAAATACTTGGACATATGTAAAACATCATAAAAATCTTGAAAAGGAAAATGAGTATTTTGAAATTTTGGAGAGGAACAAACCTTCATTTAAATGTAGGGTTGGTTCTCGATTCTCCGATTAGTTGGAGATTCCGACCCGTTAAAAACCATATTTGGGATCCTTATTTAGGATCCACTAAGTAAATGAGTCTAAACAGATCCAGTTCCAGTACCTTGGTTCGGACCCATAGACCCGACCCATTACATCAATTTTTGAGAATCTCTTCTTAAAATTAGATTATTTTTTTTCTCATACAATTCTCTACCTAGGCTAGTAGGACCCGCCCCATATATGGTTTTGGCTCTCGGTCCAGTTCCACCTTCCCCTTCAAAATTTCAGGTCCAAAACCGAGAAAACTGGTCCCTAGACAATTCCTAGAATGGGTCCGGGTCCACCATGGACCCAAACCGAAATCAGCCCGTTTACATCCCCTAGCTAACAGGGTCCAGATGCTGCTATGGGAGTTTTAAAAGGACATTATTTTTTAGCTCTTTTTATTGTGATAAATTTCAATAGTGATCAATGGCAATCAATGGCTGCATCAGTATCAAGCTAAGACTTACCAATTCAGGTTGAATGTACACGTAAGAGATACTACAGAATGGGTTGGGTATGGCATTTGCCGTAGATAGGTCCCCCATATATTGGATGGACCGTTGGTTGCTGGATGATCAGTAGTAAGTTTGTGATCGTAATTTGATCATGTCAGCAGTTCTACTTAAAAGCTTGGATTAATGAAAGAAGAGTGTCCAAGAGACCAATTGATGCAAAGCAAATAGCCTGAATCCTATGGAATCTGTGATTAATCGGGCCCTTAATTATTTGGATCGATTTGATCGATCAAATGGCCTTTTGATCCATCTAAAAAAAAAAAAGGAAGGCTTTAATTAGCTGAATATAATGAAGAACCAATCCAATCAGTAATTGTGCCCTATTGGACATCTAATCAATCCCATAAATCAATGATTCCAAAGAGTCAACCAATCTTTAAGGCCACTTGAACAAGGATCAAATTCACTTACTCTAGCATAAATCAAGCCCAAGTTCATCAACCGAGTCTGGTCGACCGGGTCAGTCATGTGGCATGCCTACTAGATCCAAATACGGGGACCACATCTTAATTAAGTGGGACAAAGCTTCTAATATAGAGAAGCTTCTAACATCTTAATTAATTCTCAGTTGCATCTTTCCTTGTAGAAATTTATAGATTAGGACACTATATAGATTATAAGTAAATCAATTTACGAAATTTATATAGGATTTTAAGTAAGCCATACACACACATGTATATGGATATTCAAAGTCTGAAATTCACAAGATGTCGCAGCCCAAACCCTACTACCAACTAGGATCAGACCATGGAACCTGACCGACTCATGACCTGATTTAGACCATTAGGAAATTTGGAAAGAGCAGTTTTCCCATCTTAAAGGGCACGTTTGTGTAGAGGCAACTTCCATGGAAAGATGAAATTGGCACATCAGCAAGTTCTATAGTTTTTAAATTCCTTAGAAAAAGGTTTTCTAACAAAGTTAGAAATTCATATTTGGTACAAAAAGTTTTTCTTCGATGTGCTCATGTTGTTTGGTGCAGCTATGGATTTCTTTAGTGAAAACCATTTTAGTAGTGAAAACTATTGGGTGGGGCGGTTGGTAGTGTGTGGGGTGGGTGGGGTTGCGAGGGGAGGGAGAATAAAGAGGGTGGTTGAGTGGAGTACGGGTGGGAGTGAGGAAAGAGGGGTCCCTTTTCGTTGAAATGGACTTCCCATACCTCCTCATGGAAAGTCCTTTCCATGTCTAAGAAGGAAAAGGTTGAAATGGTGAAAAAGCACTTTCGCAGAAAACTGCCGCACCAAACACATTAAAAAAAAGGAGTTTTCCGCATAAAACCACCTCTTTTTCCGTGGAAATGGGGGTACACCAACGTAATACAAATTGGGGAAACCATTTAGTTTACATCAAAAGATAGATGGATTCATCAGGCAAATCAAAAGAGTCCAAGAGTGGACTTTAGGGCCCTAGAATTTCAACGAGGCTATTGGGCAACCCTATTTCAACCTCATGTATGTGTAAATGTCCAAAGCTCATGTTTGAGCTCTTTATTTCTAATTTCTAGGGCTTGACACACCATTCTATCCTCTCACAGGTAAATCCTTCTAAAATGAAAGGCACCATTTGTGGCCTAAGTTGGGCCACTGGTCACCAAGGGACCATTCCCTGGACATGTTCCTGTAAACAAAAATGTTGCTCGAGGTCACAGTAACAAACAGACATTAAGTTTGATTTCTAAGTCATTGATATCACTTCACAAACAGAAATTCAACTGAATTTCTAAGTCATTGATATCACTTCTAATTATAGTTGTGAGACATAGCCCAAAACAAAACAGATGAAAACTGATACTGTAACCAACCTTTCTTTCATCTCCCCCATACCAGATAATAATAGTGTGTTGCTTGCTTCACTCAAAAGCCCACTGATTCTCCCTTTTGATCTCCTCCTCTTCTTCAGGAGTGAAATCATTCTTGATATTGAAGGTCTCACGGATCTGTTCCGGAGACTTGCCCTTAATCTTATCAGCCACCGTTTGGCAAGTCAGATCAAGCAAACCCTTAATGTTCAAATAGTTTGCTGCCTGAACAAGAACAAGAAAAGAAAAAAAAAAAAAAAAAGGAAAAAAAAACATAACAAGGTACATTACAATCAGGGGAAATCAAGACTTGTTTCATTGGAATTGAGAACTAGTTGAATCGAATTGAATTCATACCAGGATGAGACAGTAGAGGGTGTCCATATCGACCTTGATGTATTCGGCATCCCAGGTCTTGAGTTCTTCAGCATTTTGGGAGGATTCGACGTGCTTCTTGCAGTACTCAATGACCTTGGAGAGGATCTTGCCCGTGACGTTGGGAATGGGGATACCACTATCAGCGCAATCGTCCTCGATCATGTGCCTGATGGTCTGAGATTCCATGGCTACAGACTCTTCCACGTCGAAAACCTCTCCATCAGAGCTCCTCAAGGTGATCATCTTCTTAATCGAAGAAGCCATCAAATCAAATCAGATCGATTGAAGAAAAACCCTAACAGAAAGCAAACCCTAGAAACCAAAAACCCTAATAATCGAAAACAGAGTGAGAGCCAAAAAAAAAACCCTAATAATCGAAAACAGAGAGCGTGAAAACCCTAATAATTGAAAACAGAGTGAGAGCCAAAAACCCTAATAATCGAAAACAGAGAGCGTGAAAACCCTAATAATTGAAAACAGAGTGAGAGCCAAAAACCCTAATAATCGAAAACAGAGAGAGAGAGAGAGAGAGAGAGAGAGAGAGAGAGAGAGAGATCTTTTTTGGTAAAACTAGAAAGGAGAGAACCCAGGGCCGATTTATAATAGTCACACACACCTCCACTTCCTATGCTTTCTATTCATGCGTATTTCACTTGGCTTCTTCCGTTAGACAGATATAGAAGCGGGGCCCACTTGATGGCGCGGCCCAACTGGTGAGTGTCACCGCCTTTTATTTTGAGAAATTGAATTCGGATCCTCTGGATATGAGAATTCCCGACTTGAGGTGAAGGAGTGGAATTTTACAGTGGGGGCTTTTTTTTTAAGTTCGATTGGCTCAAAATAAATATTTTGCGAGATTTGGCTCAAAATAAATATTTTGGGAGATTTGAGTTAGGGAGCTTTTATTGAAACCGTAGTTTTATCCTTCCGCACAGAAAAAAAAAATCCTAGATTACCCCTCCTCGGCCTAAGCTAGCTAGAGGGAGGGAAGAAGAGGAAGGGAGAGAAAATGTAGGGAGGTCCGGCCGGCCGTTCTCCCTCCCCACAGAAGACTGGGTGGAGGGAGAGAGAAGAGAGAGGAGGGGGGAAGAATAGTTTCAAAAGAAATAGAAATTTATGCGGTGTGAAAAGACACAACCAAAATTGCGGTGCCAATAAAAGCTCCCTTTAAGTTATTCTCAAATTTTATGCTAATGGGAGTTTCTTTCACCATTGGATTAATTGGTTTGAGAAAAGACACGATCAAGACGATCTTATTTATATTTATTAACACATTTTTTTATCAAATGATAAGTTCAACATTAAGACAAATACTGAATGATGTAAAATTTGATAATACCCCATACATCGAGAGGATTTTATCGTAGATGGTTTGAGTTTTAATAGGTGGGAACCACTCTAAAGTCCCACTCCATTCTTCTTTTTAAGACTCCTCCCAAGTTTTCACCTAATAGTTAGATGGGCCCACTGTGGTGTTATTCTCGTTCAAACCAGTGTTTCTCTGAGGCAAAGCCTTCTAGGATCAGCAGTCCAGACTCCTGGTTATAAGTAGATTTGTCGATCAACCTTCATGACATTTGATAGGTCCCCACATGGGATGAACCGTTGGCTACTAGATGATCATTTGATCAGTGGTAAATTATAACCATAATTTGATCATGACACCCGTCCTACTTAAAAGCTTAGACTAATGGAAGAAGAGTCAAATTTCTAACTTTATGGAGAGCCTGAATTTTATGGATCATGCAATTATTACTCGATTTAATAGGTCAAGTGGCCTTTTGATGCACTTCTCAAAAGAAACCAAACTTGAAATTGACTATGTTGAATTTTATAAAGATACAAATCAATCAGTAATTGAGTCCAATTAGACATCTAATCAACCCCATAAAAGGATCCAGTGATTCCAAAGATTCTACCGGCACTCTTGGCCTTAATCAAGCGCAAGCTGGTCACCCACGTCTGGTTGACCAGGTCAATCATGTGGCATGTCCATTAGATCCACATATGGGGGCACACAATCTAATTAAGTGGGACACCTACTTTTGTTCATAATCAATTTTCTAATTTGGAGGCTTCCCTAAGTAGTTTCTTTCTTAAGAATATAAGAAAGATTTACAAACGATGATTATACTTCAAATAGAAAAGCAAGTGCGATCATATCCCCTAAACCTGAACAAGTCTCGTGCAGGTTGTAAGAGACTATGGATCGAGACCAACTCGTAACCAAAGTCTTTGTGTCAGCTTAGCAAGACGTATAGCTAGCCCAGGGAAACTTTTCTAATTAGAACCAACCTCATTCATGAATATAAACTGTGGTTTATTGAACATGCAAATTCACCAGCCTTACAAGTTACACCAAGTGTTCTTTTATAAAATAGTACATGTTTTTCATGTACCTAGTCATCTAAGCACATCCACAAAATAAAAGTCAAAACCATAAATGATCGATCAGATGCATTCTAGGATGAGCAGTGCTACCTGGACAAACTTTCTTGGACAGAATTTTGGACAAACCATATGGATTTTCCACGTCCAAAAAGTTTGAATAATAGATTGAATAAAGATTGGTTGGTCCAGACACCCAAATCAAATGTCCAAAAAATAGATCACAACTTCATAATAAACTAACCCCATCGATGCCTTTCTAGCCGTTGCGCTTCAATACAGAACCACAAATTTTACAATTCGTGTGCAATGTCAGCACAAAATTACTCAATTTGTTCATTGCTTCTATATACCCCATTCCAGTACTATTGGTCCGCCTCAAAGCTCACAAGCTTTAGTGGAAAGATTCTGTTATGAGCATAGAATATTCTAATGTGGCTAAACGACCCACCACTCTCACCATAAAATAAATTTGCCATCTGGGAAAAGATAAACATCATGTGTGGATAGGAGGGTTTGCATGTGCCTATAAAGGAACTGAGTGCCCCTCAAGCTCAGGCCAAAGGCTTCTGGACTGGATTGGAGCGGACCGGGGCTATTGACACTTTGTCCCCCCAACAATAAATGATGTTCATTATTGTTATTATTATCATTGTTTCATTTTGAAGGTAATCCCATGATTAGTCCTACCAGTGGAAAGAATCTGATATATTAATGCAAGATATATAGGCAAGCATACATCCATAAAGGAGATAAAACAATACAATTATACAACACAACATGCAAAATATAGAGGCACCACCCATCCAAGAAAAAGGTTTGATGGCTTGACGAGTGAATGTGATGCATCAAAAAGATCCCAAAAGTTTAATTCCATCAGGATTATGCTCATACAGATAAGGATGATGCATGCAGCCCCAAAAATAACATATGACTCAATAATTCAGAGATGGTTTCCTCCATAGTAAGTAGCCATTACAGTACCAAATAAAATAAACACGAGTTCAATAAAGGTCACTTTAGCTCCTTATTAAAAGTAACCACACTAATCTTGATTACCTGAAGGGGACCGACTGCCTCTGGGAGAACCATGATTATCCTCATCATCATATTCAACAGGGCTCCTGTTGTCCCTTGGGCTGGGGCTACTGCCATTAGCCTCAGGGCTTCTGTACTTCCTATCAACTGGGCTATCCCTCTCTGCACTGGGACTTCTGCCATTGCCTCTGGGACTCCCACTGTAATCAGAACCGTTGCGTTCAGCGACCTGCCTCCGCTCTTTCAGTGGAGGACTGCCCTCTTCGGGCGAGGGGCTTCTGTTCCTTCCTTTGGCAGGAGGAGGACTCCTCTTTGGCTTGGGGCTCCTGCTGTATTCCGCACTCCGTGACCTCTCACGCTCGACATTGCGCTCTCTCCTTGGAGGAGACTTGGATCGACTGATTGCAAACAAAAACAATGAGGGATAGCCGAGAGTTGGAAAGAGAGAACAAAGAACTACAAGTCACATTCACAAAAATCCTCAATCACATAAAACTCAACAAAAGAATATGCCAGTGACGGGGAATGTAATTGCATTTTCAGGATCGGTGTTTTAAAAGGTCACAATTCTGTACCAAATACTAAAGTGTGAATAAAACTAATTTCCTTGAGCGTACCATTTCCATTCCACATTCAGAACATTGGGAGTCCATTCCATTGGTAAGCAGGGGAGAACCTTTCCCCTCTACGGTTTTAAATTGGAAAGCAGGGTCACACAAATTGTCCCTTTTTTATTTTCTTTGAGACAAGTGAAATGACTCAAATCTTAAACCCTATGCAGGTTTACTAGAATGAGCAAGCACTTCTAATTTTTTGTTTGACTAGGGGTGGGTGTGAATGCATGACGGGGGCTCAACCCCCACCCCCACCCCCCCGCGCCCGGCTCACAGTGAAACTGTGAGTCACTTGGGCGAGCTGTGAGCAGTTTGCTCAAGCCACTAACCTCCCCCAGTGGTGGTATATCTCCGCACCATCATGTCATGTGTAGAGAAATCAGTAAGTGTTTTTCCCCATTTGAAATCCACATGTCAAATCCAAACAAGTGTTTATACCATTTCTGAGCAAGTAAAAATAATTAGCGTTGCACAAAACATGAGTGGTTCATTCGTACCTGTAACTTCGGCCCCTGCTGTAGCTTCTACTTCGGCTTCTGCCACGGCGAACTGGTGATTTAGAAAGTGATCCGGAGTAACTGCGTCCTCTTCTATAACAGAAAATTCCATAGACTAAAAATGTGTATTTAGAACTTAGAAGTGTGTGCACATGTAAATATAGTGGAGATAGGGCATCAAGAAAAGCAGAAACTATATCAGCCAGAACCAGATTCGCTTTCCTGCTTTCCTAGCCAAAGCTATTTAGATTGCCTTCCAAGTCAGACCTGAAACAGTTAACAGATCTGCTGGCAGAAAAGAATGCTACCCACCCCACATATCAAAATACTCAAATGAAGCCTAAACATACAACCAAAAACAAAATTGCAGGCTAAACAACTCCCATCTATATAATAGATAAAGAAATCTGCATATAGTAAAATTAATAATTATATCAAATAATAAAATTAAGGGAGCATGGGTGAATACTTGAGGCTCTTAGGACTATTCTGGCAGTTTCTTTCTATATGGCCTCTTTCTCCACATCGATAGCACTTGTTCTTCCAGTCTCCAGCTTTGCAATCACGGGCCCAATGGCCATCAATGCCACAATTAAAGCAGCGACCAGATCCAGGAGGCGCACCTCTGCCCAGATATTCTCGAGAACCACCATCTCGAGAACCGCCATCTCGGGAACCACGCGGCCCCTACAATCAAAGTCAACACTTGTAAGAACAGGAACTGCTTATGACCGACACAGACTAGTAAATCCAAAACAGAAAAACCTCTAGCCAATTCTGGTTAGTCTTTCTTTTTTCCGATTGCTAAAAAGAATTTAATGAGAATCTTAAAAAAATAAAAATAAATAAAAATAAACAAACAAACAAAAAACAAACTCCAGCATACTATAGTTACTCTTTCTACATACAGAGAAGGAATGATGCCCACAATCATTAATTCCTTGATAAGTATAAATGCTGCCAGATGCAAGTAATTCAACATGTCGGAAATGCAAGTACAAACAAACAATATGAGTTTAAGCCAACAAAAGCATTGGAGGACTCTCATGCTGAACCCTTGTTAAACAACAAGCATAAAGAGAGAACTGTCATAAAGGTACAAACGAAAAACCCAGGAAATTATTAAAAGATGAATGTATAAGATAGGCATTCCAATTGCAAGTCATGGAAGATTTGTGTTGGATCCTTACTAAACACCAAAAATGGAAGAGAGAACCACCACTATCTGCACTGATGAAAAGCCACCAGAAGATTCAACGAGGAGATTCAATAATTATTCCCAACTACAAAACATGGCGTTGGCACACGAATAGGCCACTTTTCTTCGTCACTGTACCACCAAACCGTACATCCAACTCAAAAAGTAACTTTCAAGAACCATAATAACCTTAGCAGTAACAATTGCTAAAGAATGTTGTAAGAACCCCGATACTTGAGGTTCGAAAATTGGAGCAACGCAGAAAAATACGATCATTAATAAAAATTTAGCAATATTGGAAATTCGCAGCAATGTAAATCGATAGAAGTTCAGACTAGTATTTAACTGATGACACCTGAAAGAACCTAAAAATTTAAGGTTCAGAAACAAACATAACATAGATATTAACTCTAATTCGTCATCCATCAGCAGTGGCTAAATTTAGTTAACTTAGCACCAATAGAGGAGAAGGTTATGCATCATGCTTTCAAAGCTTTCTGCCTTCAGTGTTAAAATGATAAACATAATGATTCTAAGCACTTTTGATCTAACTCATTTTTCTGGCCCTTTTGTTCTCCATCCATTTTTCTAATCATCTCAACTCAACATTTCTTTTAATATCAGAAAAATACAGATGACAAGAACATACCCCCTTTGCAAATTCCACAACAATACGGCTTCCATCAAAATCTCGACCATTTAAGCTGTATCTTGCATCATCAGCATCCCGAGGATCACTAAATTCCTGTTATCAAAGTAAGGTCCACCAAAATAACAGAAGAGAAGCTCATATTTGAACAATATACAAACCAAAGTGATCAGATAATACAAAATATGCAACAACACAGCAAAAAAAAAAATAAGGAAAAGAAATGAAAAAAAAAATTATAGAAGAAAGTATGAGTACACATACTATAAAGGCGAAGTCGCGCTTCAAATCCACATCTCGTACTCTGCGGAAACGGTTGCCAGAAACAGTAAGGCCATCATCACTTAAGTACCGAAGGGTATGATACTCCGCCCCTCAGAAGCTGAACTAAACACCACTTTGCATTGTTGCCATTTCGATAAAAACACGCAATAACATTACAGAAAGAATCGCCAAGGTCTCCTATAACGGCCAACAATTCCACCAAAGGCATTCTCACCATAGACCTCCAGGTTGGGCAAAAGCCCAAAAACCTTCAACAAGATCATTCAAGTCAAAACATGACACTTGGGGATTGGTGCAACCTTCTCTGATAACAAAAAGAATAGAGGACATAAATCCAAGCACAAAAGGCCTTCTTGGCTGGGACTTAATGTTCCATATTGCATCATTATAGGCGCACCCCACCACCCTCTCTAGATGACGACTTTCGTGACGAATGACCGTGTTCAGTTAACACTTGA
This sequence comes from Camphora micrantha, assembly GCA_003546025.1. Lineage (NCBI taxonomy): Eukaryota > Viridiplantae > Streptophyta > Magnoliopsida > Laurales > Lauraceae > Camphora > Camphora micrantha. Next base: position 2,247,628 of record QPKB01000004.1, on the reverse strand, counting down.
AATCACACAATCAAAGACAGAGGAAGGCAATGACCACAAAAGAAAGCGACTGAACGGCTTATCTAAAAGCAACACAAACTGTGTCTAGTATATTTTTTAAGGTAAGTAATCACACTCGCCCACACACACTCACCCTAGTACTTTACCATCAGTGCTACAGCCAGGGATTGATCCCTGGTTGTTTCTGGGGAAAGGAGGTACCTCGCCAACTAAGCTACCAGTGGATTGGTCCTATGTCTAGTAGATTTAATATTACAAAAGCAACTCGCACTGTGTATTTCATAAGCACGGATTGGAAGGTGACAGTAGATAAATCTATAAGTATAACAAATAACCAGGTTCCTTTAGAAAGAAAGGTGATACAAAATGATCGCAGTGGATTGACTCAGTAGTATGTACTATGATGCCCAGATCATAGGCGATGGATATGGCAACAACACACCATAGACATGGTAGGTTCACGGACTTTACACACACAAAATGAAGTATTGGGTACAACATGATACAAAATGTTGCCTATCTTGAACTATCTGATATCACAGAATACATATGGGAAGTGAAGAGTTGATGGATGCAAAGAAACAGAAAGTGGCTTGACAATACTACAATTGTTCATGTCTCGAACTTGAGAGAAACGAGGACATGCATGTTTCGGTGTGTAGAGAATGCGAAAACATCAGTCATGAGGATCACTTCAAAAAACTATTCAAGAAGTTATACAACATAACAATTGAGTTACCTTCCATATCTGCTGAAAAGATCTTCCAAATCACGTGAACGCGTGCGCGAAGACAAGTGGCCAACATAGAGACGGGTACTGCCATGTCTATCATCGTAGCGAGGCATTTTCACACTGAAACAATTGAAAACAAAAAAACAAATGTCACAATGGCCATATGCTTAAGGCATCTAAACCTTTACATATGTGCACACATAATTGTAGGAAAAGCAGAGAATTATCCTGCACATTTATAAATCATATGAATAAAACAAATAGAATGACTATAGAACGAGCAGTGTAATGAAGTTCTTAAGAAAATGGTCAAGGTCATAGTTACCTGGCTCACAGTTCAATCAATTCGAATTCGAGTTCGCAACTCGGAATTCAATGCCTATTCTAATTCAAAAATTCACTTAAAGGTAGGTTCATTCAGCTCTCTATTTGGTTCGCCCAATTCGCAGTTCGAGTTCGATGAATTTGATAACTTGATTCAAATATATAGTTTGAAGTTATTTGTGCTGATTATTGAGGAATGACACGCTTCATTAATCAGAGGCACATAACTATGTATCATAAATTTTGATTATTCCTTTAAGATTTTTACATAAGTGGGCTGATGAAGATCAATCCAGTTCCCTTATGTACTTTTACACCTATTATATAAGTATAATTCCTAACTATGTAATAATCCTGCTGTTATAGTTGAACAACATAGTAATATATTTGCAAAATATAAAGAAATTAAATTTCAGTGCCTTAAATTGATCTAGTGTTCTGGGATTTACTCCTTATCCACATCCAAATTCTCTATCCTTCTAGTTGCAAGAATTCAAGTGGGCCCCACTAGGGCTATGCATTTTTTTAGTTATTCACTCTGATGCCAAATGTTAGATTGATGACATATAGATATGCAATTTGATTTTTTATTTAAAAATGTATCTTTATTTCCATATGTGATTATTGGAATGGTGGGTGTAATTTCATAAAGAGTTATTCTAAGAGTAATTTCAAGGTTCCAAAATAGGCCCTACCGGGTATTAATGACTAGGCCCATAGGTGATCCCTTTGGTCCTACTTTTTTCTCATTATAGATTTACTATTCATAGTCCAATAATGGTAGAGAGAACTATTCACTCAAAGAAGAAAACATTTTCAATGAAGAAGAAGGGTATATTTAAAAACTAGCGACAAAGGCCCGTGCTAAACCCGGGCCCAAAATGAAAAATACATGAAAAAAATAAGATTCTTTTAAATGTTTATAAGAAAAAAAATCCACCTTCATTTTTTTTTATATTGATCTTTCTACTTTGGTTTATCTTTTGGACTTAGGGGCTAGGGATGAATACATGAAGAATACAAATGGTAAAAAAATCAAAAAAATAAACATTAATATTCTTATATGTGCACAACATATGTTTATCATAAACACTGCCATGTTTCTCCTTGCCTGCTCCACAATTTGATGTGAAGGATTTTGCAAGAACAATTTGTCATTAAGAATCTCATTATGAGAGCATGCCATTGTGTTGCAAACAAACCGACTAATTCAATGTAATCCATTTAAAAAAAAAATGGACTTTTTATCTTTTTTTAGATTTGGGGTTAGGTTCTTATACATGATGAATACAAATGAAAAAAAAAAAAAAGATAAAAATTAATCTCACATGTGCACGACTTGTTTAATATAAACATTGTGTTGTTTCTCCATGCCTGCCCCACAATTTGTTACTGAGGTGATATAATTTTCAAACAAATTCTTAATCATTTCCTATGATACCAATTTTTAATAGAAGATTTTTTTTTTTTCAAGTGATAATCAAATTACAAAGCTACTAAAAAAACATAATGCAGAGAGAAAAAAAAAATTTCAATTGCATTAATAAATGAGATTGATATGATAATTTAAACAAAATTATATCCTAAAATAATAAACAAAGAATAGAATTGTTTAAAAAAACATGATGTAGAGAGAGATATGCGTACCTATATGAAAGAGGTGTGATTTTTATCTTGTGGATGGAGAGAAGAAAAGAGGGTGATGACTATAATTGAGGTGCAATAGTTTTGTAAGATTATTTTAGTAACTGCTATTTAATGAGAAACCATGTAAAATTCAATGAGAGATTATAGGGATAAAAAATGATGCCACATGGCATATGTGAGCACACTGATCGTCACGGCCCGTGTAGGGTGATAGAGGCTCCGATCATCACTGCCCACTTGATTTATGGCCCACAAATTTTCACCCCTAAAAAATGGGTGTACACTCAACCCAACAACCTATTTCATTTGGATGGGTAGCAAATCATGCGATCCATAACTCGGGAGAGGGAGAGGGGGTGCATCGTGTTTTCCAAAGCACTAAGCAGTGCTTAGCCAAGGGATTCCCCTTGATATGTAGCACATAAAATCTTCTACCAAAAAAAAAAAAAAAAGGAAAAGCTCAAAAATTCATGGCACATAAAAAGCACTTCTAAGAGTATTTCTAACACGATACGTACAACTTTTATATTAGAAGCCCAAATTCGAACTCTCCTGTATTCACCCAAACATGAATGATTCCCTTGCTTATGGTTGGGCCGGTAAATGCAAGTTTGGGGTTTGATCCAACCCAAGATGCACTCCTAGTTTTGATTTAGACAATGCCCAACGCAACCCTAAAACACAATAGATCAAGAGTCCAATGGTCTTGATTGACACAAGCAGGTTCCCAATTCCCACTTTCAAACTTTATTCATCAGGGAATTTCAAAATCCACATGCACAATATGCTATTTCCTAATCCAACACCATTTTTTCTTTCTTTCTTTTACTTGGAGAGGTCTTTCTTACTCTTTTTTTTTTTTTTTTTTCTTTTTTCTTTTTCAAAGTAGAAACGGTTGATAATGGATCTTTGATTTTTTTAACTAAAGCAACCCATCTCATGTTTTCCTTAACCTATTTGCTTTGTTTCTTGTTGACTTGCTTTAGAGTTTTAGGTTTTTTTCCCTCTAGACTTTAGGGATTCAATGAGATAATTTATAGAATTGAATTTCGACATTATAGGTGTCATTGAGAAATTTTAGGATATTAAGAGTCCATTAAGATAGCTAATTGGAGAGAATCTAGGAAAATTTAAATTTTAATTGACTCTATATGATAGAGATAGATATTAGAAACAGGATAAGATCTAGGAAAATCTTACATGACACGTAGCGTTTGTGTAGTGGTATGTGATGACATAGCTCCTTAAATTACTCTAGGTTTTTTGTGTATATTTATTTAAAAGGAGAATGATTGGGTTGCTGATGTGGCATCCCTCACAGCCCACCTCCCCCTTTGCTTTAATACATATAATTTTAAATGGGGGAAGCATTTCTTTAAAACTAAAAGTAACGAAAATTACTCTTACATATTTCCATTATTTCTATTCTTCATCAGATATTAATTCTTGAAAGACACTTGAAAGGAGGAAGTAGATGTACCATACAGTACACTGATTGACACTTATTGACAGGGAGAGGGAGAAAGAATAAAAGTATTATATTTTTAATGTCTTCTCCAAATGCAGGAGAGAGAGTCTTGTCTTGTCATATTTAATATTTATTTACTCCACAGAGAAAAAGAAAAGAGAATATTATATCATATTTCCTTCATCTTCCTCGACGGAAGAAAGAGAAGAGAACTAAAGAAACAAAATAGAAGAAAAACCAAACCATGTTTTGACCTGCACCGAACTCTACATTTTTCAGAGGCTGGATCCACCGAATTCAAACTGCGAAATATTCAAATGAATTGATTTGCAGTTCGTGACCCTTTAGAACGAATTAGGTAACTATGGTCAAGATTAGTGGCATCAGCACTCAAAACACTTAAAAAGGCAAAATTTTCTACTGAATCATGTTAAAGAATTAAAAATCATTACACATTGAGCAGACTATAATTATCATCATATGCAGAGTTTATATCATTTGGACACTAAATACTGCCAAAAAATTACAAGTGGTGGTTATTCATATTGCTGCTTCATAAATGAACAAACCACGACTAAACATCAAGTGGAACACGATCCTCTGTACTCCTTTTTTTTTTTCTTTTTATTGGAAGAACATGGATCACCATATAAAATATATGGATGCTCAGAAGCTCAGCTAATAGGATATTGCAAATTAAGAAAGTGCACACGTATGCCCTCCTATCCAACAAGAAGTACACAATCCAAAGCTGGCCTGATCAAATGAACCGTGCAAGAAAGGCCCACCATGCAACATATATAACATGTCTGTATCTAAGTTCTTTTCCAATTTACAATTGGAGCAAGATATTGTAACTTTAAGACAGAAGTTTAGATTAGATTAGAAGTTTAGGGTTCTTTTAAAATATGAAAAAGAAATGTTTAGTTTATTGTGAAAGCTTTAAGGATTAAGTTTCTTAATCTTTAAGACCTTTTTGAACATTTAATGCATAATGTGTTCAAGATGGGTAGCTAGGTTATTGCTTTGGAAGTGTATTTTGGAACTTCTCTCTTAGCCAGCTCTTTTATCTGGGCAATCTTTCTTTAACATCTCTCTTTTTATCTCAGCTATTCTTCTCTAAGTCTCTATCCACTCATATATTATCTTTAATTCCAACTTTCTAAGAATTGTTTCTCCATGAGCCCGTCAATCCTGAGTTCACATTGAACTCAATTACATCAGTATATGACTATAAGAAGCTTTCTGGAAATTGATCAGTTTCCCTTTAATTGCAACCCAGAGGTTCTGGGTTCCAGTCACTTATACCAAAGCAATAAAAAAGAGAAAAGGGGGAAAAAAGAAAAAGCAGCTTCCTTTAATAGCTGAATTTGATTCTCAGGACTCAGATTATAAATTTCTCAGCTCATTGGAAGTGATACTGAATAATACAGTTATTGCACATCCAAGAAATTCTGCACCGTTTACGTTATTTTGGATATTTAGCTGCTGTTCCTTTCCCCACTTTCCTGTACAGGGAAATTTCAAAACACACTCCTCCAAAATCACCATAAACAAGCGATCATAGTCCCCGCTCTAGTGCAGACAGATTCATTCTTTTTGTATAAAGGTAGCGCAGACAGTTGGGGACAGCAAACGCCCTATTAACCCCTTAGTCTGCGCATTAGATTCCTCTCTCGCACAGACTGAAATCAAGCTCTACTGCCTAATCTCATATGCAAATGCAATCACAAGCATTCGAGACCGTGCTACCATATATTGATTCAATCTAGATCTACAGGGAAAAATTACAAAACCCTAATTCTAATGAAGGAAATTGAAGTCCGATCTACATTCTATAGATGTTTGTCAAGACCTAGGCGGGGGAATACCAAATCAACATGCAATAAAATCAGAAAGGAGTACATATAGCTCGAAGATTGACAGATCTTGCTTCAGAAACGTAAAGAATGGAACTTTTCAACGAGATTTACACACACAAAAAACCCTAGGTATAGGAATCCAACCATGCGGGAAATCGATCGGCAGCAATAGAAATCAGAGAAAGAACGAAAACCTGAATCTATCGTTGAAAGGATGAGCAATGAGATGCGATCGAGCAGCAGAGAACGCATACCTGAAACGAAAGAAGAAGAGCTCGAGAGAAAACCCTAGCGGATAGATTTTTTGGGGGGCCGATCTTCGTTGTTTTATATACAGCGAGGAGTAAATTGACGGCCTAGATACGTTCTGATGAAATCGACGGCTGTGGTGCTATATCTCGCGTTTAGATAGGAAAGGTCGTGGGCCCGTGGCACAGATGATATGCTTCTGTGAGTCCGGGCTGGGTGTAGTACTTTGGGGAACTCCGAAGGGCCCACTTAGGGCCTGATTGTTTAAAATAATCCTGTCGAGATTTTCGGTCATTATAATTTATTAAGCTTGGAGGTTTTTGGATCCTATTTGGACTTAACTTTTTAATTTTGACCGGATGTTATTTTCAGTTCCAACAACTACAAGCAAGTTAAAACTGATAATATACCCTCCCTCCTCTTTCACCAATATACTTATCTTACTTATAGACTCCAATCTTTCACTTTCTAATATACATAGAATCATATTTCTTCATGCATACCAGTGATTAGCACGGTTTTTTGTGCTATTAGGGATTAATGGAATTCCTCTTAGGAATGCTTTATTTGGGAAGGGGAGGGCAAGTTGGATATACAAATCCCCCGGATTTTCTGAAACTGCAAAATGGCTAGATTTCAAATGCTTAAGGGGGTTCTAGCATTCGGGGATTTCCGATTTACAAGTGATTTTAAATGCTTTTCGGCGAGGTATGAAACTCCAACGGTCATCTAATCCATACATCTTCTTTAAGGTTTTTAACTTTCGTGAGTATCTTCTCTTTCCTCCAACCCCTTTCTGTATTTTTCACAACAGTTGTTTAAGAGATTCTGTAGGTGTATCAGATGTTTGGTTAGGTGGATTCGAAAATAAAGAGAGAATGGATGGTAGGTGAAGAGGAATATGGATGGGAGATGGAGAGATGTGGTGGGATTCGGACGTAATGCTTGCGAGGGTGCTGCATCCCGTGGATGTTGATGACTAGGATGGGGATGAAGAGGGAGTTGGTTGATGAAGAGATGCAAGTCAGCTATGAGAGATGGTGAGGAGGGTGGGCGAAGAAAGAGATGTGGGAATATGGAATTGCATGGATGAGAGAGAGGTGATGAAAAAAGATTGTGAAAGGTGAGGGAGTGGCTAAGACAGACAGATTGAAACATAAAAGGGCAGAGAGGTGGGTCGTGTTTCGTTAGGCCTTGAGATGAGGAACCGTGAGGTGGAGATGGTGGAGTGGATATATGGGTGGGTCTCATATCGTATTTTTTAGTTGTTTGGCCTAGGGGAAAGGTAGGATGGGATTTGGAGTGGGCTTGTAAATGAGTGGTTTGAAGAGTGTTGCAACTTGCAAGATGTTATGCGTGGGAAATGAGAGATGGTGATGTTATATAGGGAACAATGTGAAATAAAAAAATAATGAAAACTTCCCTAATTTAATTATAAGCATTATTTTAATTTCTCCGTTGTTTTCCTCTTTCATGTCTTTACAAATAATTGATCTATGAACTTCTCTTTTTATAGTTGGATCAATGGGCTTCATCTAGATATTGTTGCCAAATGCATCTTGTTTGTTGCTCTCTCACTAGCTTTTTTACCATTAATAACAAGAAGCAAATTGATTCAACGTGACGAACTGATGATTAAACTAATATCTAAAGATAATGAAGCAACTAGTAAAAAGTAGTGTGCCAAAGAGCATGCCCTGTTTTTCAGTATTCATAATTTTTGCACATTTGATTTGGTGGTGTGGCAATACTTTTTGCTTATTATTAAGTGCTTTTGATCAAAGCTTAGTTAGACCCTTCTAAATTTTGTTGCATAAACTGTCTCTAGAGATTTTAAGAGTAATCAGAATTTGGATTTATTATTCTCTAATTTATTACTTAAACTGATTTTGTGCTTTTTAATATTTTATTAAATGAAAATCCAATAAGAACTCTAATAAGTTATCAAACGGATAATATATAGAATTTAAGGTGGATTAAACTCTCAAGCATGAAATCTAAGGATGAATCAAACAGAGTATTAGAATTCATATTTCATTTTTTTTGCAATGCAAGCAATATTGAATTTACTTTCCTTTATCATATATCTCTTGCATTAGTACCGCACCCTTTATGGATTTTTTTTTGTGGCATCTCGGAAAAACGGTTCCAACCCTTCCTCATAAATGGTTTTTTTGCAATATTAAAAAATAAAAAAATCAACTTTGTTTAATTTTCTTCCATTTGTGTAAAAAAAAAGTGTTTTCTTTTATCTATGATATGAAAATATGAGATTTTTTCTACAACACCAGAAAAATACTCAAACATTGCACAATCATGCTCCTAAATTCCCATCCACCGCCGCATACAGCTTCAACTTAATAAGAAATTCTAAATGCACCATTTATTTTACTTAGCACACCCAAAATTTTAAAAAAAAAATATTATTAATAAAGGGATATGGGTGTGCCCGGCAAAATGGGTGGGCGCAGAATCATCCCAACTCAATTCCCCAAACACCTTATTCAAGTGGGAACATCTTTGTTGATTGGATAGGGGTTATATTCAAGTGGTTGAAAGAACATGGCGTGGATGTTCTTGGAAGTCACGTACCCAAATGAAGACCAAACTCTTGAGTGAAGTCTTTCACAGCACAAGCTGGACAATTGTTGTGTACCCATGGAATACCGACAAGAGAAACATTTGATTGGTAATGGGCCTTGGGTGTCTTCCAGGTCGATGGTTATGAACTCATGTGTTGGGCCATGTTTGCATCCATAGCTAGGCTCACAAATAGAAGTTTATAATTGAATTTTAGTAAAAATAAATAAATTTTGGTACCCCAAGAGACTGGTATCTAAGAGAAAGCTCACATACACATGAAAAAACAGCCCGCACAAGTGAGAAGAAAGCTCGCATAAGTGGGTGCGGGAAGATGTGACTTGTCCAGAGTTCGAAATTTCGAAAAGTCAGATAAGAACTGACGCTCCTTACCACTCAGATAAATAGCTGTTTTTAAAATTTAGTAAAATTTGATAGTTTAATACTAGTTTAGAAAGGAAAGGATATGATATTTACAAATGAATACAATCCTTGGTTTTGTTGCCAACGTCCACTTTATGATGCACAAAATATGTGTAACGGTGAGACTGTAAGTTGCTTGGAAACTGTCCAGTTACTGAGGCCCACCATCTGCACTCTCATGATCAATTTAAGCCCATTATATAGGGCAACTTAGGTCTGGGCAGCTTGAATCTACATGGCTCGACCAGCGCTACTATGCATAATATACATCAATGGCATAATATTATCATATTCATAAACTAGCAGCAAAGGCCCTTGTCCAAAAAAATAATAATTATTAAATAAAACTCAAGATTAATGTTTTCTTTTAAGGGAGATGCTCCTATGAGAGCATTTATCACCTTACTATGAGAGATAGGGTGGGGCCCTCACATTTGAAATATTAGCGATAAAATATAAATCAATGACAAAGGCCTCTGCTAAGCCCGAGCCAAGAATATATATATATATAATATATATATGTAAAGAGAAATATTCAAGTGAGAACTAGTTCTCACCTATTATATGAGAACTTTTTTGCGGGGCCCAACTAGCAACTCATCCAAATCTAGCAACCAATAGGGAACCTCTGATAGTCACTAATCCCAATGATTGACACACATCTAAATGGACTGAATTGTTTGATCGATGGTTGAATATATATTTTTATATGGAGCCATTTAACTTGTAGGCCACTGATGAAGGGGTTAGGGGCTTGGGTTTGGGTCAAACTTGATACTCGGGGTGGTCTCATATAGATCTTTCCATCCCCCTAGTCCCATCCCCAAATGGGACCCACAATTGGGCTCCACAAAAAAGTTCTCATATAATATTTGAGAACAGTTCCCACCTAAATATTAACCATATATAAATAACATAATAAATATACTACTATTCATCAAGGGCTGATTTCTGGGTCCACCCATAAAATCTATTAGTGGGGCCATCCTTTACTTCAATTAGACTTAGGCCCAGCAACATATTTTTTTCCACTTTAGAGTTTTATCAGAGGACCCACTCATAAAATTTTAATGTTGCCAAACCACTGCCATAAATTCCTTGCGGGGCCGAGTTTCACTTCTATCAAAATTAAGCCCATCATTAACGACCCACCAATAAAATCTGAGAAATTTTAGGGAATGATTGATTGAAAGGAATCGTGCGTAGAGTGAGACCAGGGTCCATTATGGGAGGAGAGACTACCAACGATATTGATGCCTAAATCTAAGGGATTAGCAATGTCTAAATTTAAGGGATAATTGAAACAAGATTAAAACAAATCCTAGTATTAAGGGAGGAGATTTGCATGTATGGGATCTTTTCCATGAAACATCCAGATATCCTTGCTATGATATTTATTTTCAAATCACTATACTTTTATTGACTTTATATATTATATTATATTAAAGCAAATGGAGAGGAGGGTTGCGATGGGTGCCACCTCAGCACCCAATTATTCTTCTTTTAGAAAAATCACTTAGAAAATCACACAAACGTTTGGTTTTAATGTGGGCCACTCCAAATCTCTCTCTCTCTAATACTTCTCTAAAATCTCCCATCCTCCTAAAATCTCTCATTCTAAGACTTCATAAAAACTCTCATCCTCTTAGTAGGATTGAATAACTGCTCAATATGGCTCTCATTCTCTTAGTAGGATTGAATAATTGCTCAATATGGCTCATATCTCAATAGTTGTGAAACCTTATCAGTCCATTTATATTTTTCTAACTTTTCTCTTGATCATCGATATCCCTAAAATCTCTACGATTTGGGTAATCATCTTGTAGATAGGATTGAATAATGGATGAAATTTCAAATGACCTCACTTTGATGGTAAAAACTGCCTTAAAAGAAGAAGCCAAGTCAGAGGATTAAATATGAAATGTAAACGGGACCCACTTCTCAATTAAAAGGGTCTCATCCAAACCTTTTTAAATTTCCTTGCTAGGTTTGCAATTGCATCGGCTTGGCGGGACCAGGCGGGTTGGGTTTGCAACAATTTGAAAGGTGTGGTGGTAACTATCAATCAAATCACACTTGGGTTGGAAGTTCTCAATAAACTTCTTCAACCCTTAGAAGCATGTCAACTTCAGAAATTGTTACTATAAAACTAATCACATCACACCAGAGAACATGGTGTTTCGTTGGGGTTTTCAAAGAGATTATAATCACATTTTGTGAATTTCATTGGGGTTTTTTATACATTATTTTTTTCCAAGGAGAGCAAGATATTATTTTTATTTATTTGTTAGGGTTTTTTTTTCCAAATAGCATATGTTTTTTTTTTTTTTTTTGTTTCTATGGATTTTCTTTTAAAAAATAAAAATATTATTTTAATGGATTTTATAATCCATCATAATATATTTCCTTTCATCTATTCTTTATAATATATCTTTTTCCATTAATTATATTTAAAAACTCTTAAATTTTTATATATCTTCAATTTTGGCCTCGGGCAAGTCCGGGGCTTTGCTGCTAATTATATATATTAAAGCAAACGGGGAGGAGGGCTGTGAGAGGTGCCACCTTAGCAACTTAATAATTCTCCTTTCAAATAAATATAGAGAAAAAACATAGAGTGCTTAGTGCCATGTCATTACATGCCACAATTTTTTCTTAAAAAAAAAAATCTCTATATCCATGTCATTTATCTCCTAAAGTCTCTCAATCAATATCCCATAAAATCTCTCTCTGTTTTGCTACAGTTATTCTCTCTCTCAACATCATCTGTATTCTATCTTCTTAAAATTGTCATCTTTTTATATTTTTTATTCGGGGCCCACCTTTCAACAATTCACACTAATGAGTTTTTCGGATTTTCTTTAAAAAGTCTCCCTATCCATATCCTCTCTCCCTATAATCCAAGTCGAACAATCCATATCCTCTCTCCCTATAATCCACGTCGAATGATCCAAATCAAATCCCAACCCCAACATTGGCGTGGAAGATTTCCTTGAACCAATAAAAGTTGTGCAAGTAGTAGCAAAAGTAATATATATAAAAGATAGTGATTGGTGTTGCCGAAGTGACATGGATACTTTGAAAATGAAAGGAGGCGGCATTCCTTTTGCCCGGTTCTTCTTTCTGATATTCTTTGAATTCTTTCAAATAGAGTTTCATTGGTGAGAATTTGACAAACGAGGTACAGTTCTCATGCATTTGGTTTATATTATTCTTTTTTGCATTTCAATTTCATAAAGATGTTTTTTTTTTTTCCATTTAAAGCAATGAGATCTCTTAGTTTTTCTTTCTGATTTATTTTGTTTAAGTCAACGGTGCCGAGTTCTATCAAAGTAAAATGAATCAAAGCCAACAATTGCTATGGTTAATTTTCTAGTCGGACAGCTTGGTTTTTAGTTTGTAGATCTTGAAAAATATTCCCAATTAATCTTATTTTAGATTCGTTTGACTTTTGCACTTGTTTCATGTTATTCATTGGTTTGAATGTCTTCTTTTTTTCTTTTCTCTTTTTTTTTTATGTTCTCTCTTTTTTATTAATAATTTATATCTTTCTTTTCTATTTTCATTGACAAAAGAATCTCTAGATTTTTATTTCTAAATAGATTTTCTTTCAATAATTTTTCAGCCCATTTTCAATTAAGATCACGAAGATATAGGTTTTGAATTTATTTTATTTTATTTTGGTTTGTTTTCTGCTTATGGCTTGTATTTTATTTTATTTTTACTGAGTCCAGTACTTTATATTGTTTTCTCCTTTTAGTTTCTTATTATTAAAAAAAAAAAATACACCTCTCATCACATCAGATTCAAAACGGAATGCTCTTTTCTAACTTTTTTTCACCTTTATCCTTTCTTACCCTAGCGGAATGCTCCTCTGTAAAGTTTTTATCTTTATCCTTTGTTACCCCAAAAGGGAATGCTCTTCTCATTCAGTTTCACTTAGGTCTTGTTTGGTAATTTTACTAATATAGTCAAGTGAAGTCAAGTCAAGTTAAACATTCCATGAGAAGCACTTTTTACCAAAATTCCCTCCATCTTTTCCAATAAAAGTAAAAAGCAATTACATTTACTCACTAAAAGACCAAAAAACTCTATTTCCCTGTACAAAAAGTCAAAAATATTACATCCAAAACAACTAAAAATAAAATACCATCAGAACTCACTTATATTTTATTAATTCTTTTTTATTTCACTTCACTCTACTTTATTTTAAAAGTAAATACCAAACGGGCGTGGTAACTTATATTTGCTTAAATATTAGTTTATATGTCAATGTACACATAATACGTTGTTATAAAGGTTGGCTGCACAAATGCTCCAACAAGGAGGAGACTTTTAGCAATCTGACATGGTCTTAGAAGTGACCTTTTGATTTTATTCTGGTTTCGAGTTTCATTGTGGGAAGTGAATTAGGAAAGGAAAGCGCGACTGGAACTCGATTCCGAAGAATTTGAGGTGTAATTGTGGGCCCGCCCGTTATTATCGAATAGCACCATTGAAAACCATTGGATTTGGTCTTATCTTTGTTGGATAGGGCACAAATGATAAATTTCCCACTTTGGAAATCCTAATTATAACAAGGCTCGGGTTGAGACATTGTCTATACATGGTTCATGGTTTTGCCTCTAAGATTCATGGTTGGCGATCACGTGACTGTGGCAGTGTGGGGCGTATCAGGACAACCTCAAGATTGAATAATGTATTAAAAAAATCCATTCAGTATAGGGGAAACAATCCATGCTCAAGTATGGTTGTCAATTAAATGGGCCAAAGCTTTGTAAAATTGGTATTTTCAATAATGACGGCCCAATTTGTTTAGGATGAGGTATTAAATATACTTTAGACTGGCCCATTAACAGCTTATTTGGTTAAGCGAAAATGGGTCCCTTCTAATAGTGGATAGGACCTTCACTGTTTACACGTGGATCAAGGGAGTATAAATTATTCAATTTTCTTATTCTTTTAGACTTTAAATTCATTATTATTTAACTTTGTATTTGAAACTAAATTCATTAGTTATTATTTCGCATAAACTTACTTTAGTTTATAGATTCTTTCATATTACATTATCATGGTATGATAGTTAAGTGCAACTATACTTGTGCCCCAGTGTTTATATGATACTCTTCATTTCAATTAAATAATACTTTTTTTCTTACTTTAATTCTAGATATATTATCGGGTTTGGGCCCGGGCTAAGCACAGGCCTTTATTGCTAGTTATATAATATATATATATATATATATTAAAGCAAATGGGGAGGTGGGCTGTGAGGGGCGCCACGCCAGCATTGAATGAGTTCTCATTTTAAATAAATATACATAAAAAACTTAGAGTAATTTAAGGAGACATGTCATCACATTCAACTATTTTTTTCTCCAATGGTATCTATCCACATCTTCTATCTCCTAGAGTATCTCAATCAATATCTCCTAAAATTAAAGTCAATTTTGTAAAAATAACAAAAAAAAAAAAAAAAAACCCTTATAAGATGGCCCACTATGTAGATCTTATGATCCAAAAATACCCCACAAAAGTTTTAGGAAATTTAATAAATCTAACCCATGCACCATTTTAGTGGGACCACCTCATAGAACTTATCAACCTGACTCAAATGTTAAATGGACTTGAGTATATGTTGAACTGAGGCCTCAAAGAGTTGTCATATATTTTCAATACTTTTTTATCGAGTGGTTTGAGCTGGGATGATCCTATGTGCACTTGGACTTAAATCTTAGTTTGACCTCGGCCTTCAAGGGGTACTCTCAACCCACCCATATTTTTTAAGTAGGTAGGCTCGAACTCAGTATCTAAGACCTGATATACACTTGAACTCATGTCATTCAATCCCTATTGATAGTAGAAATGAGCCAGTCTGGAAACTAGCCCGATGAAATTCCTACAACAGGCCGTTAATTTAATGGACTTCTAAATTATATAACATACTACACATGCTTGCAATGAGGTTAGTTTTGATGCTTCAACATTCATGTAAAATCCTAAATTGCTCTCTCTATCGTTATTTTGCAACAGGTATAGATCCCATGCAAGGGACCTTTTTTCCTTGGATCTGTTTTTTGTTTATATTTATATATATATATATATATTAAATAAGGGAGGTGCTCTTGTGAGAGACACTCTCACCTTACTATGAGAGATAAAGGCGAGGGCCCTCAACTTAAATATGAGGGCCTCTTCATTTATCTCTCATAGTAAGGTGAGAGTGTCTCTCACAATAGCATATATCATTAAATAAATACAGGACATTGATGTAAAATAAAAGGATTCTACACGTTTCTCTATCTCTTTAAGTGTTTAATTGGATGTGGATTTGATTTACAGGTTCAAGAAAGTGTGTTATAATGGTAAGCAGGCTCAAAACGAGTGCGTAGTGTTTTGGGGCATTGGTGTGGGACTCTTGTTAGCCACACTCACACTCCACACGATGTACCTAACTGATTGAGCCCCAGCCGGATATTGATACGAAAATGGATGCATTTGTTTTTTCTTTTCTCAATTTTTTTCCCTTCTTTGAATGGTATCATTTTTTCTTTTTGCTTCAATCAAGAGTTTTCTCCTTTTTAGTAGGGACTTTTAATCCATGCATTTTTTCAATTTACAAAAATTTTATAGGTGCAATATTACAAGATTGTCATTATTATTTTTCACGATAATTTATTCCTTGTACCATAAAATCTTAAGATCTTTTTCCACTGTATTTTATTCTAAAAATTCTTAAAAAAAATAATAGTGGATTATTCTTTTATAGTTTTAATTATTATAATAATTTACTATATATTTGTTTTGCCCGGGCTCAGCACGTGCGTTTGTTGCTAGTTTATAACTTATTTTTATTTTGTTAGATTTGTTCAAACGAAGATTTTTTAAATCAGGATATGTTAGAAAGTCATTGTCATTTTCAGCCTTCTACTTTTTTATTCTCTTTGATTTTGACTTTTTAAAAGCCATGTATGGCCTGCCCCACTCAAGTGAAAATCTTGGATCCGCCTCTGCTAGGAGGGACGCAAATTAGAAAAATGCACAATTTTGAAAATTTTGGAGGGCCTTGCGCAAACGGTTCTAAAATCTCCTAAAACACAAGCTCGCCCAATCTCATTTATCCAAACCCACCATGACTTTGCCAAGTCATCTTGGCTTCCAATTGTAGCTCAAAGGTCCATCCATGGTTGACCCAAGTTGCTAATTTGTAAAAAAAAAAAAAAGAACTTTCAGCTATTTTAAAATGCCCTTCTGCCGAAGAGATGTCTTCAAATTAAAATGAAAGTTGACCTGCTTATGATTGATAATATAATTAACAATGCATTAATGATGATGTTAGTGACTACAATGACCTGACCTTTTTATGGCCCACCAAACCACCTAATACAAGGGATCAGTAAGACCAAGACAAAAATAGTATGGGTGAAAAAACACACCACGCCACCCAACCCAAGTGGTCCAACACACGTCCAGCTCATGCTCCCACTAATGACTAAATCAAATGCACCGCTCGCCAACCGAACTAGACCCTCTCAGGGTTGAACTCAGGGATACCATGTGTTTAAGGAATGAAACTCAAAGCAGAGCCCATCTATTAAAAATCCGAGCCGTCCAAAATAAAACTTCTCCTTAATATTTGAAGCATCCTCAAATTTCACTATAGTAAAAATAGGTCGAACATTACAATGAATCATTTCATTATTTATTATCGTTTCTTTTATCAAATGTTCAATCTCACGATACGACAAACTTATATTGGTATAAAGTTTGGAAATACGCTATATATCAAAAGTATTTTTATTTTGAACGGCTCAAATTTTAAGTAAGGGGTATCAATATGAAGCTTCGCTCCTGAGGATTTCTAGCCTTAGAAGACTCACTCCTGTTAACCCAATTTCATTTCAGCTCCTTGTCTATCATTATTCCACTAAGATTTTCGAGTGGTCATAAGGAGTATGATACCTGCCACTACTCTCCCAAATTCAAATATCTCTTTACGATATCCACATCCACCTCCTTTGACTACGGATTGTCTGTGGAGCCACTACAGGGAAAGCGTGCAACACTTTTTTCTGAAACTCCATCTAGGGCTCTTATAAAGTTAATCCAGACCGTTAAAAGATGAATTTCATCCCCCACTACTTATATATTTTTCAAGTTTTTCATCCAAAGTAGTGGATCCCACTATCTGGTTATTGAAGATAACGAAAACATATCTCGGCCATCATGTGAGCATTTGTCTGAAACTCTATCATGGGACCCATATAAAGATAATCCAGACCGTCAAAAAATGAATTTCATCTCCACTGATTATAAGTTTTTTGAGTTCTTGAGTTTTTTATCAAAAGAGTGGGTACCACTTCCCGATTGAGAATAATGGAAACATATCTCGGCGATCAAGTGTGTTATAGCTGCAACCGAGGATTCGGACTCACCTCTATTTAATTGAGCCATGGGTGTGACCCTGTCTATCCTACGCGCTCTGTCCCCTGCAAAAACCCCCCATCTGGTCTTGAGAGGGAGAGAGAGAAACAGCAGAAGATCCAAGAAAGCGGGAGCTGGCCATGAAGAAGCTTATCTTCTCTTCTCCGATCCCTTCCAAAACCCCTCAAAACTCTCACCTCCCTCTGTCTCCAATTGCACGATTCGATGCAGGAAAGCTTAGATTCTTACCTCTTTCTCGACCCGATTCAAGGCCTCTCGCTTCTCTTTTCTCGAAGCAAGATGACCCATCTCGTAGACTTGCCGTTCATTGCTCCAAAAGATCGGATTTTGCGACTGACCCTCCGACCGACCGGCCGCCGGCTGCCGACCCATTTGTCGAATCGGCTGCGGGAGGCGATTTGGATCCTTTATTTCAAAAGGTGAGGTTTTTTCTTATTCATTTGTGTTGGTGATTCTTGGACTGGTTAGTTTTAGATGATGGAGGAAATCTGTAGATGGGTTGGAGTGTATCTGATATTTTTTGTTCTTCTGCTTTTATGTGATGGTTATTTTTATTTTTATTTATTTATTTATTTTTTTACGAGATTCTAGATTTTGATGAGTTCTTTTGTTCTGAAGTTTTTGTTGTATGGGGATTTGAAATGTCTGGGGGTATGTTGGTTGCAATGGAGGTGGTGAGGATAGAGGCCTTTGTTTCTCCAATTCTGGAGAGAAAGCTGGGTTTGTGTGTTCCACTTTTTGTGAAGCTTTGGAACCAGGATTTCTGTAATGAAGGGATTCTGGATCCAAATTCATCTTCTTGCTAATGGGACTTTGCTTGGGTTATTATGGAATTCTTGGATTCCTGAAAACTTTGGTTTGGGTTGTTGCTTAAATCCTAAAAATTCTTCGATAGCAGTTGTTCTGGAATTCTAGAATTCTTTGTTTTCGAATTTCACTCATTAAAAAATTGAAAACATTATCACTTCAATGCTCAATTAAACTTCATACTTGTTTTCAGAGTAAGATGATGGGTTACAATTCCGAATGTTTTCCCTAGAGAAATCCAGTCAGTGAATTTCAGATGCTGTATCCCCAAATAACTTTCTTGTTGGTGAGATTTGATTTTGGAATCAAGTCCACTCTTCTGAGATTCATGAATCCATACACCTATCAAATTACTTTAACATGGACTGCAGAATCCATGTCAGGAAGCCTCACATCCATAAACGTACAACCCCCAAATAGTGGTATTAAGTATTCTGTGCTTAAGGGATATGTAAGCTAATCTGAATTATTTAACACATGAGTCCCATTATGGATGGCACGTAGCCTGAAAATCATCCTTGTTGGATGTCCGATTTTGGTTGAAAGGTTTCATAGAGAACTTGCTCTCATGAATGTGCACATAAGTTTGACAGTATCTGTTGGAGTTTCAGTTACCAAGCCTGTTGTTGGCTTTGAATAAGAAAAGTGCAAGTATATGAATCAAATCATTTGGGTGTGTATGGATAAATAGTTGTAAAACAGTATGAAAATGCAATCTAAATAGTTTATTCACCATGTGAAAACTCATATTTGCTTCCTGAGGATGGGGAGCTCCACTACAAACACAAAAAAGACAGAAACACTTCATTGAGGCAATTACTCGGAAAAATAAAATAAAATCACATCATCATATAATCGTGGCTTTGTACTATGATACATCATTTGGATTTCATCCTAAATAAGTGTATGGGCTCCAATCAGGGGCAGACCTTTTGGGGGTTTTGGGGGGCCGGGGGGCTTACATTTGAAAATCCCTTTAAAGTAAGTGCTTTGGCCCATCTTAATGGATGGCCCCTCCTTTGTTTAGAGATTTTTTAAACATAGTTTTAACTTTAGAAAAACGAAACAAAAACGTTATTGATTTTGAGGAGAACTTAAAACTAAAAAAAGAAAGGAAATGAGAACAAATAAAGAAGGCTTGATGGAGATTTGAGAAGAGATTTTTCAATTATCATTCTAATCTATCTACACTTGTCCCAAATCTTATGATCCAAGAGAGGAAGAGGAGAAAGTACGTATTTTTGTTGGAGATCTCACAGACTTACAACGATTTTGAGGTATGAATAAAGATGAATAATGACGAACCCACTTTCTCTTTTATTAACCTTTTTTTTTAAATTGCATAGATGTACTGATTTCAATACATGTCATATTGTATTTTCAATCTTTGTTGCTCATATTGAAATCTAATTTGCTTAAAATCAATGTCTATCTGCGTTGTATTATTACATAATTTTTTTAGCTCAATCGGGGTTCTATCCATTGTGGATAAAGAAATATGATTGTATTTTTTTATTTTGATTATTATTATTTATGTCAGAAAAATCCGATTGAAGAAATTTATTTTAAGGAGATAAAAACTAGTGGAACCATGCCTTTTAGATTTTAGATATGGGATGCTCTCTTTTTTTTTTTTTTTTCTTTTTATGAGGTTTTAAATAATAAAGTGTTAAATTGTAACTTACAAGTTACATGCATAAGAAACGACTAGCACCCACTTTGAGATTGTAGAAAAAATCAATACTGAAACAATAATTGATGATTTCAAATCAATGAAAGAACATTTCAATGATTTGATTATTACGTATTTTATTATTAAATTTTATAATTTTGTTTAATTTTTTTTTCTTTGCCCCCCAAAACAAACACCCCCCCCCCCCCCCCCCCCTCAAAAATAAAATTCCTGGTTTCGCCCTGGCTCCAATTGGTACGATGTATCTTTGACGAGTTGTTTTCATTACCATTCAGCTTTCTAGGATGCACTTAAAAAAAACAAAGGAAGAAAAGAAAAGAAAAGAAAGATTATAATTAAAGTTTATTGAAAATTCTCGAACAGAATCAAGAGACTTGATTCACTTCATAGGGAAAGGAATGCAGCGGACATATCAGCACATTCAAAGCCAAAAGATGTCACAACCTGAATTCCATCTTCTCAAAAATGTCACTTGGCCTGACTCACTCTTCATTTATACTTAGCCAATAATCGACATCCACATTTTCTGACTCTTTCGCCTTATGAGGAGGCCTTGTTGACCATCAAAAAGTCCAAGGCTTGCTTAATGATATGTCTGGTTGATTAATCTGAAATTTGACCAATGTAAATGAATGTGTTTGAGCAAATACTTTTACCGTATCAATCCCTCTTATCGAGAGTTTTTTTTTTTTTGGTGATATATACTAATTGAAAATCAGAAACAATTAAGAGATATGACCTTCAAAATCCAAATTTTGCAAGCAATGACAAAAGGTAGTATAATCCTGTTGACATAGCCAATAACACCTATTAGGACAAAAACCTCCACTTAGCGTTTCTGGATACCAGAAAAATACAAAAATTTTGTTAGATGTGATTTTTACGCCGAATATTAGTATGAAAATTTCTCAATCTCTCTCTCTCACTTACACACATATGGTGAAATTTATTTTCAATTACCAAGAGACCCATATTTGAAGGACTTTCTATTTGCCTTTCCTCAAGGTACTAATGGAACTGTTTCACTTTTTCTCTGCTACATCTTTTGGATCCTTTGCTAGTCATCTTCATCTTTATTATGTGGGTTTTCACACAAATCCAGAAAAAAATAGGGATTTGAGGTTTGAAGCCCCTTATGCAACTGGATGTTCTCATTCAAGTATGTGCCAGTTAGTGCATATTTATTATTTAGCTTTGGTACCGTTACGAAGTCTCTTGTTTTTTCATGCACTTCTTAGGTGTATGTGGGGGGTTCAAAGTAGGGAAGTACATGTTGGTTTCAGTTGAGATCTATAGTTTAGCCATACCTGCATGGCTGCATCCATTCAAAGCATCTGTAACTGGACCTGGGTCTGTCTCTGTTCTAATCTATATAGGACCCACCTCCGACCACGGGCTTGATTCAAAATCTACATATATTTTTCCGTACCATAGATCATTCCATATTAATGTTGTTCTATATACATTAATATATATTATGTACATCACATATTATATATAATATAATCGTGTATTTATATATGCATACATGCATATATTATACTATTACTTACTTGGGAACACAGTTATTTAGGTCTAGACCTAACTGGGCCTTGACTAGGGTTGTAAACGGGTCGGTTCCGGTCCGGGTCCAGGGTGGAATTGGAACCGGAACCGTTTTCTAAGAGGGGGAATCGGAACCGGAACCGGACCCAGTTCGGATCCAGAAAACTGGTTCCGGAACCGGAACCAATAATATTAAAGGGAAACAGAACCGGAACCGGAACCATTTGTGAGGCGGGTCTGGTTCCGGTTCCGGGTATGAGATGTAGAAAAGTAGAAACTATAATGTAGAAAAGTAGAAAAGTAAGAAGGGATTTGTTTTCACATACTCAAGTTACCTTATGTTAGTGTATATTGGGTCGGGTCCCGGGTCCTCGGGTCTGAGCTACTGTGGATCCGGAACCGGAACCGTTTAGGTATCGGTTCCAAAAAAGGGATCCGGAACCGGAACCATTTGCTTCTCGGGACCAAAATAAGGACCCAGACCCGGAACCTAACGGGTCGGAACTTTCGGATAATCGGAGAATTGGGTACCCATTTACAACCCTAGCCTTGACCAGCACAGATTATTAACTGGACCTGGACCTGATTTTCAAATCAGGCCTAAAAAAAGGGTCCATACTAGGATTATTCAGATCAGGTCCTTCATTACCGGGTAAGTGGGAATGCATTGACATCCCTAGGTTGTAAGCAATCAACATTGCATTGTCTGAAATTTACTTGTTCAGCACCTACACAAGTGCCACAGATATTGAGAGAGCTCTCTGGAAAGAAAATATTGATCATTAATTTTATTCATGTTTTTTTAGCAGTATTTATATACTATTTATGCTATCTAGTGATGTAGGACAGACCCATGGGTCGACCCGCAACCAGTTCTTTAGGCCTAGCCCACCTATCTTAGCCTACTCAGAGTTTTATTTATTTATTTATGTCTTAGGTT
This sequence comes from Camphora micrantha, assembly GCA_003546025.1. Classification (NCBI taxonomy): domain Eukaryota; kingdom Viridiplantae; phylum Streptophyta; class Magnoliopsida; order Laurales; family Lauraceae; genus Camphora; species Camphora micrantha. Next base: position 2,224,912 of record QPKB01000004.1, on the reverse strand, counting down.
GTATTTAGGTGGATATTTTAATCCTGGCCATCATTGCATTTGAATGGTCCAGATTAATTTTTGGTATAATCTTTTATCTATTTAAGTATTGTAATGCCTCATTTGGCTTTAGTGATTGATTAATGAAATTTCTTACGAGCGATTTTGGGTCTTCCCAAGGTGTCTCTTCTTCCTCACCCGCGATGGGGAGTTTGGCGTGGGGCCAATTTTTAGACGAAAGTCTGACATATCCCTTCCACCATCCATCTCTCGTCTCTCTGCCTCTATCTGCTCTGCACCTGGTACCCCGCTCCGCATCAATTGGTATTAGAGCCGAAGATTGATCCACCCGGATTCGAGATTCGGCTATCCAACTTCACCATTCAGCTAATCCCCTTTTCCATTGTTTTCATTTCTTCATCACCCATCAGCATTGTTGACCATCTCATAGATCCCACTGCCAACTACCAAAAACCGTAACAGTTCTTCAAATCCCGCCACCAACTTGCATCGGGTCAGAACTCTTCATAGAGTAGAATAGTAGCAACAAAGTCAATCAATGATATCTTCTCCATCCGGACTCTGATCGTTGATCCGTCTTCACCTTTGAACTCCAATCAGTGAGATCTACACATCTAGTTAGTTTGATTTTAATTCTGAAGAGCATTAAAATTTTCAGTCTTTGCATCAAGTAATTATGGAATTACAGGACAATATCACATTGCAAATCTACAATGATACACAAAGAATCATCTATGCATGTAAATATGGGAATTGGTATTATGAAAATAAAGACTGCTTTGATCAGTTCCTTAATTTGAGACTAGGAAAGTTGACTGTTGATGAATATTCTGATGAATTTTCAAGCCTACAAGCACAATGTGCATTAGTAGAAGATGATAAACATTATGTCACTATCTTTACTAGAGGTTTGAGACCAAGTATACGGAATAATATGGAAAAGGAATGCAAAGATATGTACGAAGCATTTTGGGAAGCTATCCGTGTTGAGCGCTTGATAAAACGCTATCGCTTCCGAAAAGTTAAGATGCAAGAAGAAAAATCTCTGCAATCTACAGAAGCTCATGTTGTGGAATCAATTGTTGAAAATGTCAGGGTTGATATTGAGGTACAAGATCAAGTAAAAGGGGAAGTTGTTGCATCTTTTAAAGAAAACATCGAAGTTGACATGGAAATACAAGCAAAAGAAAATAGAGGAATTGACGGTGTTGATCAGCCAGTGCAGGTGGAATAAGAAGAGACAAACAGTGCAGGAATCAACAAGGAGTTTGATCATATGATGGATCTCATTACAAGTCCACTTCCAAAAAATCCAATCAGACCATTAGATGAAAAGGCCAGTGATCAAGAAGTTGTAAAAGAAGATAAAGTCATTGACATTCCCCACATTGATTTTATCTTCGGGGATAAACAATCGATATTCGACTATGTCTCCGAAAATTCTTCTTTGGACAGTTTTGACCAACAAGTGCGAGCAACTCAAGAAGGAGACCATCACACTCAAGAATTGAAATTAGTATGCAAGCCAACTGAGCTTCTGATAGAAGAATCTATTGCAAGCACACTTCCAAAACAGCTAGTTAAAGCATCAGAGGAGCAAGCTATTGATCAAGAGGTTGCGAATGAAAATCAAGTGATAGAAGTTCCACATATTGATTTGGCCTTCGAAGATCGATCATTAATGCATGGAGATTGTGTGCAGCCAGTTGAAATTCAGAAGTTGATGCATCAAATGGTTAGATCTCACTCAAAAGCAAGTTCCCGATTTCAGAAGCAATGGATTCCCCATTCTACATCTCTTTGGAAGACATGCCTGAAGTTGAAGTATTGATTCCAGCCTTTAAGTCATGCCAAGAGGTTGAAGACCAAGAAGCACATCGAGGATTTGTACGCTTGATATTTGATCATGGAGGACTTCTATAAAACTCGAGGTCGAGTTTTCTCCAAGAAGAGGAGAAATTGATGCAGGTCAAGCCCATGATCTCCCATGGGTCGACTCTCCAATGGGCCCAACCCAATTATCCTGTCCAACCCTTTGGGCACAACCCATTTAGTTGATGTTATTTAGGCCTTTAATTATGTTTTAGGTTGCTTATTAGGATGTTTTAATCCCAGCCATCAGTGTGTTTGGATGGTCCAGATTAGTCTTAGGGTCATTTATTTTCCTATATAATAATGTGAAGCCTCTTTGGCTAGGTAATGAATGATTGATGATTAATGAAAATGAGCTTTCTTCGAGTTCTCCTCCAAGAAATCCCTAACGCCTCATGGATTGGAGTTTGGTGAGAGCCCAATTTCTGAGTCTCGAGAGCCCTACCTTGCTCATCTGACGTAACGCCTCCGGATTGGAGCTTGGTGAGAGCCCAATCAATGGTATCCTCTTCTCTTTCTCTATTTCTTTTCTTACGAGCTATCTCCATGCACTAACCCTAAATCTCCATTTAAAATCCTAATCATCAAATCTGCGACCCTTATCGCTGGATCTCAACCCCATGTTTTTTCCATTAGTCCATCTCACCTAGCCCCTATCCCAGATAATCACAAGAAATACAAGAAATACGAGTTTTGCACAACTGGGCATTCCCTAAGCATTTTGGGAGTTCTATCTTCCATTGAGATTCTACCCATTCATCCCTGTCTTTTCTATCTTCATCGCCCTCCCGCATCTCTACTTTCGTTGTTCGCACCATCTAGTGTTGTTATAATTTTGCAGGTAAATCTTATCTTTCTTTTTTTTAATGCATTTATGGACGAGCCTGTAGAACAATTGGGGCTTGGAAGTTGCTCATTTCACAACCGCGAGGTTGTGTGTTCGAGCAGTGTTGCCAATAAAAAAAAGACTTAACATTTATTTAGTAATGCATTTTCAATATCCTTATATGTCTGTGAGGAGCTGTCAAGGGGTCAGACCATATTTACGTGGTTATCATGTCAGAATTACATTGGTTTTTTGCTACCTTATAGTGTTTTTTTTTTTTTTTTTTTAATACAAAAGACAGCAGGCAGTGCCAATGTCCTTATTAACTTTATGCTAGGTTTTGCATTATTTGGAATGCACAACATGCAATGCATACTGGCATGGATTCTTGTGTTGGATTCATGATGACATGTTAGGATTCTTTTATGTTTTAGCATAAGTTTTGTACAGATAAGGGTGTTTCTAATATCAGCAGTAGCTCTCCTGCTTAAATCTCCTTACTCTTAAACCCATGTTGTAAATTTGAAGATAAGTTCAGGATGGTTACTCTATTAGTTACTGGCCCTAACCTGATCAACTCCACAATCAATAATCTTGTAGTAAGAATAGACCCAGGATCTAATAGACCCCTCCTAAATCGAGTGCTATGTTTTTAAGGAAATTTATATTAGAACACTCCCATTTAATTATATTGCCAAATTCATAAATTCTATATTTTGATGTTTGCCAGATCTAACGCCTCGTACTTGTTCTGGAACATGACAAGGCATGAGATAGTTATCCCTTCTGTGAGCAAAATGTATACATACTATGAAAATTTCTGTGTCAATCCTAATACAATTTTTGAAAATTGCCAGGCCATTTCTGCTGGTGCTGTAATTTTACTGTCAGCAGTAATTGGGATATTAATCCAGCCAATAATTCTAGCTCCCCCAACTTATGCAACTGTCCAAACTGCTGCAAAGACTGGGGGTTCAGCTGCTGCTGTGGTTGGGGGACGATTTGTTCGGAGTGAGCTACTAAGCAGTGCATGGACTGGCTTCTTTGCTGGTTGCTTACATACATTATCCGGACCGGATCACCTTGCGGCCTTAGCCCCTCTCTCAATTGGCCGTACAAGGATGGAGAGTGCCGCAGTTGGAGCCCTTTGGGGATGTGGTCATGATGCAGGCCAGGTGATATTTGGACTGTTGTTCCTACTGCTCAAGGATCGTTTGCACATTGAGGTCATCCGAACATGGGGAACGAGAGTTGTCGGTATGACTCTTCTTGTTATAGGTGCCATGGGAATCCGGGAGGTAACGGAAGTACCTGCCCCTTGCGTTGCTCTAGAGAATGGTGACTGTGAAGTTGGTGTTGTCGAATCTCTCGAAACTCCGGCGGGAGGGAAGAAAAAAATCGGGTTTGCAACATTTGCTACTGGTATTGTTCATGGGCTGCAACCAGATGCATTGATGATGGTGTTGCCTGCACTTGCTTTACCTTCACGATTGGCTGGCGCTGCTTTTCTGGGTATGTTTTTGGTTGGAACTGTCATTGCGATGGGAAGTTACACAGTCTTCATAGGTTCATGTAGTCAGGCATTGAAAGATAGGATTCCTAGGATAACTGAGAAACTGACATGGGGTTCTTCCCTTATCGCAATTGCCCTTGGAGTAGCCATTCTCATTAGCCAGTTCTTTGGTTTTAGCCTGTACTAGTAATCGGTTTTCCCCCCTTTCCTTTCATTTGAGTTTTGCTGTGACCCTGTTTGGATCCTTGGAACTTGTTGCTTTGCAATCAGTTTACCTCAATTGCCAGTTACCTGTTGTTCTATCTACCTGTAATTGGGTATTGGAAAGAACAAAACATTTGTCTCTTCTAGGTAGCTCAGCTTATCCAAGCGCATGAACCCTCATAATGTGGAAACATATTTACCCAATCTCAGTTTGTTGGAGGTCCAAACGAGCGCTGTAGTTTTAGAATAGAAAATGAAGCTCTTGAAAAGGAGAAATGGATCTCTGGACAACAAGAATGACTACTGTATTTGTTTTCTGCTTAGCTGTACTCTGTTTTCTATTTGATTCATCATAAAGAGCGGGATATTTGGTTGTGTCCATTTTATCAGCACAGTGAGAGCTAGTTAGTCTATCTTTCTTGTCTCTATCTTGTCTTGATTTTGGTTGCTAACCAAATTCATATGTGAAACATGTGGTGCATTCACTCGCGCACAATTTATGATTCATTAAATCTATTCTGCACAATTTTAGGTGTTTAGATTAAAAAGAAAAGAAAAGATAAGAGCCCAATTTTAAGGTAGCAAAACAAGGATTGGGGTTTGGGGGACAGAGTTTGGATTTTTCCACCTAATGTTTTGTTGTGTTCTCCTGCTTTGTACGTCATGTTCTGTTAATGTTTATGGTTTTTTTTTTTTTTTTCTCTTTTTCTTTCTGTTACCATCATTCTTGTATTCTTCTCTTTCAAATTGCCTTGGTCTCACAGTTCAATCTGATGGTGGGCCAAACTCCCACTGGAATGAAGTTTTGGCCCAACGCCAATACACTGGAGCCCTGTGACTTTGGACAGTCCGTATTTCGGTGATGTGCTTAACTGATGGATCTATAGAGCGGGCCTCATCGGATAGTTTCAGGCCTTGCCTTGGAGGATCTAGTTTCTTATCATGAATCAAATTGTGTTGCAGATGTTTATGATCAATGGACAGCCTTGAGTTTGTAATTGTAGGCCCACAGATTGATGATTATGACCGCTGTTCTGGTGAGTGAGTCACATGGTAAATAGGCCACAAAAGTCTCAAATCTACCATGGAAAATCTCAGCCCCAAACCTTTTAATACAAAATGGGAATGCAGTAACAGTTCAAATATTCACATGTCACTGTAGAAATGAACTTCACACTGCCATATTTGGGACATTTTCTGCACAAGGTAGGACCCATTAGTCAGTCAAGACTGCGGAAGTCAGTTGGAGAATCATGTACTTTGTTTCAGGGCGAACGGGTCGACCATTTTTATGGTTCGAGCTGGAAAGGAAGACCAGATTGGAATCTGGTCTTTGTGAAGAGTTGAAGTGCAACTGGGTGAGCAGGGTGGGAACTGAATTGAGGTTGAAGTGTCGAACCCCATAATGCACCCAAATCGATTTGGTTTTGGTCATAAAACAAAAGCCAACATATAGGCAACACTCATCCGGACACCAATAGCGGGGTCCTTATACATGTAGACATGCCACATGAGTGCTTCAAGGGATCATTTAATCAATCACCCAGATGAAAGAATCTAACCTTGCAATTGGCAGACTGCAGTGAAATCAATGCAGAAATGATCGGCATCCAATAATTTTATTTGTTTAGATGCTGTATTTGGGGTCTTCAGATTGGACATGGATGACCCTCCCCCCATCTTATATGGAGTCTTGAGTGAAAACTCTATATTGTGGCCCACTCATTGAGAATCTGAATCACTCCAAATGATTGTCAATGCTGCTTTGCTACGGTAGGAGTTGAATATATCATAAAGTTCAGCATTATTGGACAGTGTTGGGTGTATGATAAGAGGTGGTGAATGCTAAATAAGAACAAAGAACAAATTGATGTATTTTTCATGTGATCACTAGACAGGCTAGAGACATCGAGAGTTCCAGACTCTTAGTACCCTTACAAGGACAACTAAATTCACCGCATCTTACTTACGTGATATTCCAGTGGGGTTCATTCATGATCCCTGTCCTTTATACAGACTGTTGCAAGTCCAGATCCTATGAGGCTTTAACATGGAAAAATCCCCTTTTTTTTTTTTCGTTTTCTGTGTTTTTTTTTAAGATGCATTATATTAAAACGCAAATGGAACAACCAAAATGCACACTCATGATTAAGTGGTGTTGGCATCTCAATTTCACACACATGCCCAAGGATCGGAATGTATCAATCTTAAATTGATAGCGGAAAAAAAGAAAATTCCACGATAAGACACAACCATGACGACAACAAGAAAGGGGTGATCCTTAGACAAATCCTAGCTAAGTAAGTAGTAGAACTCTAAAATGGGTCCATCTATCTAAATCCCAACTAGTCAAAATAAGAGCCTTTAGCTATGTGGGATATTCTTAAATTTTGCACAGATTTAAGATTTTGATAAAAAACTTAGTCATGTTTTTTTATGAGCTTTTTGCATATACCCTCCTAAGGTTCTTAGAATTTGTAAATAGGCTCCTATGATTTTAGTATTTGTAAATGGGTACTTGCCCTTTTATTTTAATACCTTTCGTATCCCCAAAATCAATAGCTTTCCAACCACCTAAGGTTTTTAGAGTGAAGTATTAGTTTTGAACTTATTTTTCTTTAAAGGTTGTAACATTAATAATTACATTTAATGAGAGAGAATAACCGTATGGAAATTAATTAAATCCAAATCGATCATAATGACAATGTGTTTATAATTGGTTATAATTGATCCAATCCACACATGACCCACCATTATATTGATGAAAGTCTCATAATACATGATTGCGCTTCATGTGCATTAAAGAGTTATTGAAAGAGATCGTTAGGACTTGAGATAAAATAATGATATTTTTGTAAATAATGATATACTCATTTTATAAAGGTTTAACACAAATTTCATGATGGTTACCCATTCTCATTAAAAAAATTGATTTTGGAGAAATGAAAGGTATTGAAATGAAAAGGTAGGTGCTTATTTACAAGTATTAAAACCACATGGGTCCATTTATAAATAATAAAAACCTTATGGGGGTGGGGGTGTGTGTGTGTGTAAAGGGAGATGCTCTTATGAGAGATATCTCTCACCTTATATAAGAGATTGAGTGGGGGCCCTTACATTCATATCCAATACCAACAACTTAAATGTGAGGGCCACATTCCTTTCTCTCATATAAGGTAGAGATATCTTTTATAGGAGCATCTCCTATATATAAAAACTTCTTTTATTTTATTAAATAGGCAATACAAAAGAGGAACAAACTCAAAATGCATTTTATAACTAGAATGCATTATGCTCATTACGTAATGAGTTGGAGGTAATTGCTTTGAAACGTTTGGGGCTTTATCCAATACACATTGTTGATGGGTGGTGTTGTATTTCCAAAGTTTTATCAATAATCAATCTTTAGGGATTCGGAAGATTCCTCGTCATAAAATAAATAAATAAATAAAAATCTGGATTTTATTCTGCTGAGATTTAATAGGTGGACCCACTGTGGATTTCCCCTCTTTTAACTTCAGATTTCTCTATTTCTACCAAAAAAAGAAAAAAAAATAAAATTAAAAGATATCTCTAGGTCAAGGCTTCATTGGATCCGGGATTCCACTGTCACTTGCGTACAGGCTACAGCAACCCTTGGCCTCTTGAATTTGGACAGCTGGGAGTGGAGTTGGATTGGATTAGATGCACCTTTCCTTTGACGTACAATTTTTTATGACAGAGCGGTCCTTTTGGGATGGACAGTTCATACAGAAGTTGGTGAGTGCGAGGACGGAGGATCAATCACGTGCACCCCAAAACTTGCCATGTGGGCCCACCACCACCGCCAGGCGCCTACTGTTGGGCACATTTATCAGCTGGAACTGGAAGGCACGTGAGAAGGGGGTGAAAAGGAGTGATTGCTGTGGACCACAAAAGATGAGCCAATGGCCACTCCATTGAAGAAAGAGAGAAAGGAAAAAAATAGTCTTTGTTTTGTTATTTTTTTTGGTAAATCCCCTATTAAAATTTATAGGATTTGTAAATAGGTACTTGTGATTTTACTATCTAGTGATGTTTCCCCCTTTTTTTTTTTAACATATTTCGTGTCTCGGTCACTGGCCTTTCTTGTTTTACAATTTACTATTAAAGTAAAAATAATATAAAGCATCAAATCAAAAGAGAAGAAATATATAAGAGGATTATGATTGCATTTTGTGTTTAGTGGACTGGGAGGATATCTTTTTTTAACTTTTTTTTATATAAAAGTGAGTGTTTTTTTTGTCATTTAATGGATAAATAATGTTTTTAAAATTTGTTTTTAGAAGAAAGAGGCAATGTTAAAAGGGCAAGGCTATCATAAGCTCGAGCTTAAGATAAACTTCCGTAAGCTCACGCTTGTTGGCCCACCCTTGTACATCCAAATGGACCAAACATACGACCCTCCTGAATTGCATATATTAACCAACTTTCGGTCAGATCCGAATTTACTTGACCGTTGAATTGACTATGTACCGATCTGAATAGACTATTGACCATTATACTTTTGGAGTCCAGATGGAGATAATAAAAATCACGGTTGTGGCTGATTTTTTTGTAGAGATGAAGGTTCCAAGGATATCTTAAAATCCCCCCCCCCCATTAACATGTGGGTCCCGAGGTGGACTCACCACATACTTGAGCTTATCTTATCCTAAACTTGAGCTTAGGAGAGACTTGTCCATTTTAAAAATATTTACTTTCAATGTGAACCCTTGTCTTAAAAATGGAAGCTTCACATTACTTTTACTAATCTAGTAAATTACAAAACGGGCTACAAGTTACAAGCACAGTGAGTTTTTAGAGTGAAATTATACTTTTACCCTTCTCTTTATGCCGTATGTAGTTTGGACGTATATTTCTCTAAAGCTTTGAACATTTATAGTTGTTTTAATACATTTAGCAGGAGAGAGTATCCCTACATAAATTTGATTTTATCGATACATAATCCATTCCACTAAAATCAATCAAAATTACAATCAACATGTGTATTCATAATTAGTTATAATTAACCCAATTCATGCGACTCACCGTGGGATTGATCAAAGCAAGCTTCGCGTGAATAAGAGAGTTATTGAAAGAGAGATTGTTGTAACTTGAGAAAGATAATGGTAACTTTGTAAATAATGACATGCCCATTTTTATTTAATGGGCGTAAGAGAAAAGCTGTCTTTATTTTTAATTTTTTTAATATTCAACACAAACTTTATGGTGATTGTCCATTCTTGTCATATATTGGAAGGTATTAAAATGGAAAGGGTAGGATGCATCACTAAATAAAACCCATAATAAGGGCCTAGTTATTTACAAATCCTAGAAAGCACAAGGAGTTCTATAAAAAAATCTAGTATTTAAAAAAGAAAAGACAAACAAAAGAGAGGAGATAAAAAGGGGATGGTCGTGGCCATGTGCTAACCATGCTTAGGGCGGACCCACATGTATGAAGTTGCCAACACTTCTTAACCATGAGTGTGTTAGCTTGCTGGGTTTTTCTTTTTTTCAGTCGACAAATGACCTTCTTGCTTCTTGAAGAAAAATAGTACTACTACCCCATATTAGGAGTGTACACAAATTGAATTGGTGCAGATTAGGTCAAATCCGTCACAAATTCGTTACCTACGGATTGATGGATTTGAAATCCATCACCAATTTGTGGCCGTTAAAAACCGATCCGAGCCGATCCGTTCAATCTAATGTTAAAGAAAATGGCCAAACATATTTTAAAAAGTTTCAGCATACAAACTAACAATCCACAAAAAATGCAAATTACAAATATATTTAGACACTTAACTTATATTTTGACCTCTTAAGTTTAGACCTCTTTACTTATATTTAGACCCCCTTAAGTTTAGACCTCTTTACTTAATATTTTCACCAATCAGTTTACCATGGTTCGGTTAAAAATCCGGGACTCGGATCGGTTTGAGGCCCTACCCCATATGCAAGAAAAACAATGTTCCCCGCATTCCTGTGCTGTTTAGAGATCCTGTTTTCATTTCCATTTCCATTTCAGGGTTCCAACAGCTTAATACCACTTGTGGTATAGATATGGCCGAACCCAAAAGAAATTCTTACTACCACATCTGGTAAAGATGTTGCTTATGCTTCATCTGTTTTGGCACTGTACAGAAGAAGATAAAGTAACCCCTCCATAATAAATGGTTGTTCCATATGTATTTTTCTATACATGGAAACTGATAAGCAATCACAAAACCCCATCACAAAAAACCAGTATATTAAAACATATAGAGAGGATGACAAGAAATCACAAACCACCACTCCCCAAAATACAAGACCTGGTTTCTCCACAGATTAGGTAGTGGGTCAACGTCTTCCTGACCAGCTGCTTCTTTCTACAAAATCTTGGATTCTTACTAGCACCTAAATACCACCCACCTGAGCACCAAAAAAAAAGAAAAAAACTGAAGGTTTTCCAACCAAAAACCTTCTTCTCAAAATGGGGCTGTTGATGTCCTGTGAAGTGGCCTTTTTTCAGTAAAGGGTTCAGCAGAAGTCCCTAAGCATCTCTGAGCCTGACCAAATAAAAAAAAAGACACTAGGATGACAAACAAGTTCTTGTTTTTAAGATAAAAGCAAGAAATAAGAAGTGGGTGATCATCTCCACCTGTTGCACCTCTTTCCTTAGCTTTGCATTCTCTTTCATCAAATGGGCTACTGTCAGCTCCATTCCTTCTGTGTAAGCCTGGAAAAAAAAAAAAATTTACTTCACATCCAAGAAAAAAACTTGTAGTAACAGCCCATTTCATTCGTTTGGAATATACCTGCTTCCTTGCTCTCGATCTTGAAGCAGCCTCACGGTTCTTGATCATGCGTTTGTGGCGTCGATGGTTGAGTTCATCTGTCGCTTCGGGCTGATAGTGGGACTTTTCTGGGGCTGAATTCAAGTTTAATGCAGTGTTCGGACGTTGCATTGGTGGGGTGGAGGGGAAGAGTGAGAATTCGACGGCGGTGATTTCATTGATGGGGTTTGGATGGTTGGATGGGGTACTTGATAGTAGGTCCTGGAAGAAGATTCCTGTGTTGGGGTCTCGGTGTTTGGAGGAAGGCGGGCCTTGGAGAGTGGTACCTGTGAGTGTAATATCTTTCCAGATATCTTCCATGGTCTTTTGCGTTGTGGCTGCTAAAACGAAGAGAAGAAGAAGAAGAGAGTAGTATTATAAAGAGGTAGAGAGAGAGAGTAATACTGAGAATAAAGTAGAGAGAGTGTAATGATGGATCAGAGTCAGAAGACGACCTAAGACTCCTTTGATGGATTTGGGTTCACAATGCTAATACGATTAATAGATAGTGTGGACTTAGAAAAAGCAATTGCAATAATAATATTAATGGATAACATAAACTTCAAAATAAGACTACTAAATATATGCGTAAATTTGTCAAATAATATATAATTAAAGCTAAATAGACTCTCAAATATGAATATAATTCAAGCTTTGTAAGCCCTTTGAAGTCTCAAGCGAGTGTTATCGTTGTAGATTTGGATACTCAGGTTGAAACATAAAGAGGGCTTATTCTTGATCCACATGTTTTGAATTTGGATCAAATCACTGTCAAACAAAAAAATAAAAAATAAAAATACTTTGATACATGCTTTATTTAAAACTCGAAACTTTGGATACTTATATAATACAATACTCCTTTGCAACCCTAGTTGGATTCCACTTGAGTCCAATATTGATCTTCAACCTAAGTAACTTCCACCTACATGAATCTTGCCCAGTCATCGTGTAGGAATTTTGATCAATGCCTTTAATTCAAAGTGTTTTCAATTTTGTGGAGTGTGTGCATTGAAAACTCACACCGTTCGCATGTGGGATTCGATCCCCTGAGTGAAAATGCAGCTTCAACCTCTGTTTTGGAACTTTACATGTAGAGCGGAGTGAAGTAAAGCCTCAAATAGTGGAAGAATAAAATATAAGTGTGTTGTGACGACGTTTTGTCTTTAGTTGTTTGGTAGGAAATATTTTTTATTTTTTATTTTTTTTGTCTTTTAATGGTAAAAGGAGGTTGCCTTTTTACTTAAAAACTGATTTTTTTTTAATATGTACCTTTAATGTGACCCTTCGTCTAAAAATTAGAGGCTTTATTTCACTCCACTCTACTTAGTGAAGTTTCCAAACATACCCGTACCTATGATTCGAATAATTGTACAATAACCTAATGTGAATGCTCAACCTTTTAATGGAGGTGCAAGATGACCCTTTTAGCTTTCAAGCTGAATATTAACATTTTCATTGTAATTAATGAATTGGATCAAGTTGATCATTGGTGTTGTCATCGAAGGACATCATCAATTCATCATCTGCCAATGATATAGAAATGCAATGTCAAGTGACTTGTTAGTGGCCCTCATTTTAGATCAATGCTTTAAAAGTTTATTGATCAGAAACTTCTATGAACTGTCAAACTTGATAAAATTTGTGGTCAGAACTTGAGATTTCAACGGCCGGATTTGTCTGGAACATTTAAAAGCAATTTTAGTTTCTCTTTCATATTATTAGACTGGATTAACCCAGATCTCAAAATGATTTGCTGCCACTCCACATGTTTGCCTTTTATTTAATCCGGAACTGTGGATCCATTGAAAATCTGAGCCACCTAAGATGTATACCATCTCAATGTGTATGTCCTCCTATTTTATCTACATAAGAGTTGATTTCACCGTAAGATTAAGTATATGATTACAAATATGATAATATATAAGATTAATCATATAAAAAGCTTTTCCTTAATTATATGCTCACTCTTACGAAAATACCCGCTTATCGTGATAAAATTTTAGTGCCAACCGTTCAAAAGAAGGGCGTTCATTCGGAGTAGTTTGGATTTTCAATAAGTCGGGTTCCACTATGGGTTTCCACTCCTTTCACTCATGGAAAGTACTCGGGGGATCGAACTCCACCTTATTAAGACTTTTCAACATACAGAGATGAGTTCCATCCAAGGTTATAGCTAGCTTAGTATCATAGAGCACAAAAAAGTCATTCAATTGCATTGGTGTATGATATGATCCCAGTATTGTATCAATTGATATTCAACAAAATGAAAGAAAAAAATAAGAAGAGATGGGAAGATGACCCTTTCGAGTAGGATCAGACTCCTGCATTGCCTTTATTTTTGAATAATTCTTGAGATAATTACAAAGATATATATTCTCCATCTTTAAATAACTCATAATCTCTTAATTCAAGGTTAAAACAAAGCTATTCATGAATAGCCTTTTTATTTAAATATGCAGACTAGTAAATGCTAATTGGTTGGCACTGTCTAAATGCATAGCTAGGCAGTAAAGGCACATATGAATACATTGATGGGCAACAAGTGCTAAGTAATGAATGTACTAAATGTGTGCATGATTTCTGCATTGGGTATCCATCACTGTAGCCCTAAGCAGAATGACTCTTATTTCATGAGTTGAGGATTCAAACTTTCCAACATCCAGGGCATGGACCTAAGTTTGGGGTCTGACTTATTTGTTTAGGACAATGAGAACTCTTCAACTAAAAATACACTTTTTAGGGTTCGATAAAAGGTGAGGAATTTATAGATTTGCAGTTTCCCTCCTACCCTGACGGTAGAGATTATTTACTGATGAGAGTTTTTACAACTAAAGATCTCATATCGATATTGTTGTGTATCAATTCGTATAGCTAAGAAAAATTGTTATTGATTTCTAAATCCATAGCAATAAAAATCTTCAAATCCTATAGAAAGAGGACAAGACCTAAAAAATCCTCAAAACTAAAGATTCAAGTGGCCCAAATCTTCTGAGATTTAAAATTGCCAAATGTAAGTTTATCATAACTTTGTGAAAAACCCGCCAGGAATCCCCGACAATTTGACCGAAAAATGCAAGCTCAAATGTTCTCAAAATCAGGGCTTTAATGAGTCGCCTCAACCCTACTATGTTTATTATCGGATCCATCTCGAACCTGGACACAGGCCCAATAGGGGAGCCTGGATTGTGAAGAGATGATGATCCTATACCAAAAGTACCAAAAGAGGAATTTGGAATTCCACCTTAGGAGACAACTTTTAGAGAATTTAAAATTCTTTCTATACATGAAATCTTGAAATTCTGATAAAAAAACAGGCTTTATCCTGATTTACTCAAACAGTACGGAAAGGATTAGCCAGATCGAGCCATTTATGGTGTCTGGTTAAACCAAACAAACTTCTTTCCATAGTAGGTGAGCCATAATATATACGTACACATACATGTGCAAGTATAAATGTAACTATCTATGACAGTAGGGACTGTATGTAGGGTAATGGACTGATGTTGACACAATAGAAGGAAGAGTACTTGTACTTGTACTTGCAGGTCTGGCCGGCACTCAAGCCCATTTAATGGAGAAAGAATTGTAGATTTGAGAGATCGACCCCTCTGGTCAGTCCAGTAGACTAGACTCACTAGACTCATGTATGTGCAATGTGACTCGAATTGGGACAGCTCTGCAGGGCCCACATGAACTGTGTACCCAAAAATGAGTTTTTACAAAAACCCCTTTATAACAACTTCTCTCCGAATCTACCTGTTGTGAGAATTTTCTTCATGGATTTTCTCCGGCATCCTAGAGGATGAGAAATATTCCCCTACAAGCAAACTTGGGCCAACCTTTAATCCATCCAAGTCCTTTTCATGCTCTTAAACCCTTTGTGATTTGGCATCAGGCCGAATTCCACTCTCATCAAACCTTTTATCCACCATTGAATTGAACTTAAAAAAAATCTATAGTTAAAAAGACTACTACTTTTAAGATTGTTAAATTAAAATCTAAGGTGACCAAGTAGTGCTTATTTTTTGTTTGCCATTTTCCATAAAGAGACCTTTCGATTTATCCAATCCCAACTTATAAGTAGGCATCTAAGCGGGCCCCACAAGTGCGACTATATTTAAGCAATATGCAGTCTGCTACGAGGAGCAACCATTTACCAAAGGTCAGCTGGCTTAGGACATTCTGACTTCTGGTTCATTTCCTCCAATTGCGGGCAGCCTTTTTTTTTTTTTTTTTTCTTTACTCTTGTCACTTTCGTGACTTTGTTTCTGATCTTTACTCTTAAAAGCCGTTTTAAATAAGAGATTTGATCATGTGAGAATTGTTCTTGCAAAGACTCTGTGAGAACTTTTTATGGGGCCCACTGGGGGGTCCCATTTTGGAATAAAACCGGTGGGGATTTGAAGATCTATATGGGACCACCCCGAATATGAAGTTTGGACCCAATCCCATGCTCTTAAGCCCTTCATCCATTGCTGACAAGCCTAGTCCATTCGTATGAATATATAGTTGATACAACATTCCAATTCATTCGGATTGGTGCCAAACCCTAGGGCATGTGAATATTAAGAGAATTCATGTCCATTGTAAGGTTTGAATTAGGTGATAGGTGGGCCCCACCCATAGTTCTCACGGTTTGAACCGTGAGAACACTTCTCACCTAATTAAAATAAATGTTTGAGTGTTCTAAATCATTTTGCAAAGCTATCTAGAAATATGACTCTATGCGTTTTGAAAAAAATCCACCTTATTTTTAAGTAACAAAAAGGTAATTTTTTGCCCTTCTCACGGTGATGTCTGTTTGCCCTTCTCTTGGATTTTGGGGCTGCGCAAAATCTACTACCCTTATAAAGGGAATAAACCACGTGCTTATTACTTTCTCTACACACCTAGGTGGGCCCACTTCATGGACCTAAATTGAGTGTTTTATCTGATAAGTGCCGTGTTCTTATGGTGGACCCCACTGTACGGACCTAAATTGAGTGGTTTATCTGATAAGTGACATGTGCTTATTGCTTTCTCTACACCCCCAGGTGGGCCCCACTGCATGGACCTAAATTGAGTGGTTTATCTGATAAGTGACGTGTCGGTACAGTGATAAAAAAAAAAAGTTCTCTTATACTGGTGGACTGATTTGGATACTTGTGTGTTAGTGGGATGTCATTAGTTCAAGTTCTGCTCTTTCTACATTTATTTTTACAGTCAGGTCAGGCTGGGCTTAGCCTCTCTCCCACTCAATCTAAATCCAGCCTGGCCCCAAAAAATAACCCAAACTTGGCCCAAGTGCTAAACCTTAAGGCCTAAGCCTGGGTCAAAGCAGTTTGGGGTGGGTTTGAGCACGGGCCGACCCCTTAAACTTTTTATAAAATAGGAAACAACTAGAGTGATATCACTCTATCTAGCGAAGCATCTATATTCAATTGAAGTAAAATTTGTTGAAGCCCCTAAAGCCAGGAGTAACAAGTCAATATCTTTCCCGGTGTCACATCTTGAACTAGAACTTGAGTTAGTGTAATTTTTGGCGAGGAGGTCAGATTTTGGAGACGGATTTTATGCACCAGTCCATTCTAGGTTCATAAAGAAATAAATGACTTAACACACTTCATAGTGCAAATTCATATTAGGATGTACATGATCATCTCTATTGACCTTTTCCTTTTGTTTTTTTTTTTTTTTTTTTTTACTATTATTAAGCATAATTAGATTTAGAGCATGTTCAACAATACCAAACACGTTGAGCACGTTCTGAGTATGCTTAATCCCAGAATTTTCAGCTTGGCAAATCCCTCTAACGCTCCATATATTATTTAGTATGCATGCATAACTGACATGATCTATGCTTTGCATTATATTATTTAGAATTTTCATTTCCTTTGATGTTTGTATTGGAGAGTCCTAACTTCGTTAACAATCAGCAATATTTCTGTTTTCAACCCCGCGTTAAGATACGAGACTTGCCGAACGAGCACTAATCATGTTCGACATTCAACTTCTTTTGTTTTTTGTCGGTACACATTTACGTCCGCAGTTTGATAAGAGACTTGCCGAACGAAACGAGAGGACTTATCATGTTCGACATTCAACTTCTTTTTTTTGTCGGCACACATTTACGTGTGTAATAATATTTACAAATGCATGCTTGTTTGCTGTCTGCACTCATTTGCGCATGCATGTGGGGGTGAAAATGATTTGAGAATAAGCCTCTTTCTTCTTCTTTTTTAAGATGAAAAGTTTGAGAGAGAAAATAGTACAATGAATACACATCCTGACGAGGAAAGTGACAAGACACTACACGATCCGTCTATCCTATGAACCCTGAATTTTAATTCAACCCCCCATCCAAATCTTTTCTTTTCTTTTTTTTTTTTTTTTTTTTTTCTTTTTTTTTGTTTGAGCCATTGAGCCCCCATAATATTTAATTTCATTTCTTAAACATTAATAGATTTTGGTATATGAAGATTATAAATAAATACATGTAATCAAAACGATCCAACTCGTATCGTGTAAATGCTGCTTCGCATTAGGAAAGAACGCCCTTCCATCATGCTTCTCATTAGAGACTTTTGATCCTGTTGTTTTCCTTTTCTTTCGGTAAATACACACTCCCTACGATAATATTTGCAGTTTTTTTTTTTTTTTTTCCCTCCTCTCTCGTAAAATACTTCGGAACCAATCGCTTTTAACCATCAATGAGTGGTGAAATTGGACTAAAAGTATAAATGCCGGATTGTAATCATATCAAGTTGTCTGCATTAGTAGTTCTTCTAATAATCATACAGGCAGATATTAATAGTAGCATCTGCACCAGTAGTCTAGTGGAAGAACTGCACCACGCTGCTTCGATGGTTCAAATCCAAGTTAGATTTCCCGTGCAGAAAACTATGCCTATGTAGGTTGGGGGAGGTCAAAGAGCACATCAATACCTACAAACCTTGGCGGATAAAGAATAGGGTTGGTACAGCTCGATTCCAAATCCAGCATGGTTTGAGTAATATTAACAGTGTCTCTCAGAGCTCAATCAATCTCAAAGTTAAAACTCGAGTCGGTCGGAGCTCACCACTTCATTTATGTACATTTCCTTCTGAGCTTCAATCATTTTAGGCATTGCACATAAACTTCGCCCCTTCGTCAACAAAATGTTAAACAGAAACAAGAAGCCAGGAATGCAGAAATCCTGAGAATATTCAAAAACACAAGATCTAGATCCATTTTCACACTTCACTGTATATAGTTTGTCAAAAGAAATAGGCAGGTAGCTATTAATAATACTGAATGGTAATTCAAATAAAAGTCCAACGAGGAGTTCACCTAAATTTCAGGTCCAAAGTAAGCAATACTCATTACTGGCTTCCAGACGGAGACTGACTTCTTCTAGGAGAAACCCGGTTATCATCATCATCTTCGACAGGGCTCCTGTTGTCCCTTGCGCTGGGGCTATGGCCATTGGTCTCAGGGCTTCTGTACCTACCATCTGGGCTCTCCTTCTCTGTGACTGGGCTTCTGCCGTTGCCTCTGGGGCTCACACTATAATCAGACCCATCACGTTGGGCAGCCTGTCTTCGTTCCCCATGTGGACTTCCCCTCTCCACGGGGCTGCCCTCAACAGGTGAGGGGCTGTGCGTTCGTTTGGATGGAGAAATTTTCTTCGGTTTGGGGCTCCTGCTGTATTGGGGGCTCCGAGACCTCTCACGACCAGTAATCTTCTCTCTCCTTGGAGGCGACCTGGATGGACTGAATGCCAAACATGAGAGAAGAGAGCTGAACGACTAGTAAAGGTACACATTCAAACACCCAAAGTACCAATAAATTACATACACCACACCTAACCCCCTCGATGCAGGCCGAGGATTAAGGCTTGCATGGGAGTGCTGAAGCACATGTCCACATACACTTCAACACAAGGATGCACCTCTCCAAGAAAAGAAACCCACGATAAATTTATTCCGCTAATGATGCAGGATAGATCTAAAAGGCCACATGTGTTGGGCCCAAGATAGTTCAGGGACTTTCCTATTAATGATTATTAGTTATTAGTTTTAGTTAATCAGTTGTAATTAGAATTAGGTTGCCACTTTCATTAGTTTTCTAGAGTAATTAGGTTTCTTAGGCCGTAAGTGATGTTTTCCTATTTATATGGTATTATAGAGGATGGATTTTCAGGGTTGAGTAATAGAATTGGGAGCATCCTTGTTTAGGGTCTCTACGGAGACTAGTCAAAATGTTTACGGACATCCTAATTCTTAGCTTCAAAATATGGATGATCAAGACACTTCACACTTTTTTTAACCTTTTCTTTCATTTTTGGTAGATATATCTAAGAAAGTGCCATCATCTACAGTATAGCCAAACGTTCAAATCACTATCTACGTAGCATTTGCGCAGTTTTATAGAATGACATTAGAAATAGGATAACACATGACCAACTCCATCATGCCATCCATGCGCAAGGCAGGGCATTGCAATCAAGCCCTTTTAATACAAGTTTTTTTATTTATTATTTTAATATGAAGTCCATTAAAAAGATGTAGAAAAGACTCAATAGTCACTTTTAGTACCTAGGATTGACTTAAGGTTAATTAGGGTTAGAATAGTCCATCCATCCCTTCTCTTGAGAAAAAGATGAATTAAAAGAGTTGTATGCTCCTATAGTTGGAGGGTGCTGATTTGCATGCTTCATCTCTGCATGTCTCTAACTTGCCCCATGCTATTGAGAGGCATCCCAAATGAAAATTCGCTTTCAGACATGAGCAGCAAGGGGTTTTGGCAATGCTTTTCACCTTGAGATAAGCCTCTTCATTTAAGCATTAAATGCTTATAAGAATCTCATAATTTCCTACTGAAAAATAAAATCATACTCGAGCCCTGGGGTGTTGTCAGGACATTTTGCACCTACGCAAGCATCAAGATACAAGTCTCAAAAACACTTCTAAAAACCACAATGCAGCAGGCCAAAACAATTTCTTCACAACATAGATACTGTAGTTGATAAGAGCACCTATAACAGACTTCTTATTGATGTGTCAAGTCTGAAAAATAAGAATGTCCATACCATTTAGGTGCAAGTAAAACTAGTTATCATTGCAAAAATTTGTACGTTCTACATACCTGTAACTTCGGCCCTTGCTGTAACTTCTACTACGGCTTCTGCCGCGACGAACTGGTGATCTTGAACGTGATCGTGAGTAACTCCGTCCATGTCTACAACAGAATGATTTCATACAATTAAGGGTGCATTCAGAAGTATGTAACAATGCAAATCTCAAATAGAGAATGAGACTTCAGGAAATGATATACGACCCTCATTTTTGGAAGGTAACGACAACTTTTGTTTCAACTAAGGCAAGCAACAACCCCAACATCCACAATAAGAGATAAAAGTAGCTACAATCAATGTACAAGAGAAATAACAACAAAATACAAGTCAAACATCAAGGATCCGTGCTACAAATTGGCCGCTCCCGGCACACTGTTTAAAGCAACATGGGATAGGCAAAAGCCTGCATCCAGGTTTCCTTTAATGTTTCATCAGCCCAAAACTATACAGACATCCCAGGAAAGAACGGAAACAACCAAAAATGGACATGCTGCCATAAAAGACCAGCACCCCGAATGCATATCGATCAAACAATAAGATGCAGCATAAATATACATAAAAATTAAAAATTAAAAACTTCAGCCTAAATAAATGGACATCTACATATTCACAGTATATAACAATTATATCTGATGATGAATAAAGTGGATGGAGAGTGTTACTTGAGGTTCTGTGGACTATTCTGGCAGTTCCTTTCTATATGGCCTCTTTCTCCACAGCGATAGCACTTGTTCTTCCAATCTCCAGCTTTGCAATCTCGAGCCCAGTGGCCATCAATACCACAGTTAAAGCAGCGACCAGATCCAGGAGGAGGACCTCTACCCAGATATTCCTGATGACCACCTGAGCCACGTGGTCCCTACAAACAGTCATAGTAAGAACAGTCATAATACATGACAAATACAAAAGTACTAAATAAAGCCAAAAAAATTCTCCCACAAAATCTGGTTAGTCTTTCTCCATACAGAATCAGAACGACATCGCTTATGTGAAACGTGATACTAAAGTAGAGTAACAGAATACATTAATTAAAGGTAAATGCTCGGAATGCAGCCCAATAAAGTTATCTGCCTTGACAGATCAGAAGACCAAGGAGACAATAAAATCATCAGACTAAAAAAGAAATTGGCAGATTCTCCATAGGCATCATTGAACACCAAAGATGCAGAGCGAATGGATCGCACTAATGAAAAGCCCATAGAAAAATGTCACAGAAGATCATTAAATAACAAGATCAGAGATGGCTTTTCCCAAACATTAGTAAACATTAATAATAATTGAGCTAGTACAATTACAAGTATCAATGAAAAGTAAGCACAAAGTATCAACGCAGGCATTTGGCACCTAACATGATCGTGGTGATGGCATTTACTATAAATCTGAACACTGAAGAAAAACCCAAAGATATAGGAAGAAATGACACTTCACCAAGGAAATATGATACAATGTATCTAAAATTGAAGAATCACAAAGAATATTATCAATAATCTAGTGTAGTAATGTTAGAAGTTCAAAGTGAAGTAAATAATATACTCGAGATAATCAGGTTTGAGCAATATTATCTGTGCTTTTAGACATCTCAATCTTGAAGGGCTCGAGCACTTCTGATGTAAGTTGTTTTTTATCAATTAAATCTGTCAATTTTTTTCTCAAATTCGAACCATGCGACTGTCTGTCTCTTCACTTAGCAGGCACATATTCTGCCGCTTATAAAAATAAAAAGTAAACAGGTAGAATTTTAACAAACCACCGGTGCAAAAAATAACTTAATATAGATAATGAAAACATACCCCCTTTGCAAATTCAACAATGATGCGGCTCCCATCAAACTCACGGCCATTCAAGCTGTACCTTGCATCATCCGCGTCCCGGGGATCACTAAATTCCTGTCAACAATGAAAGAGCCACCACCGAAACAAACAAAGCAGATAAACCCATATCTGAATGACATATTGATGAGTACCCCTGGGGCCTGGGCAATAAAATACTTTTTTTTTAGGTTAAATAAAATACTATCCATCAACAAACACCAAAAATATTTATATACAATTTCTAAAAATGGAACTGCAGAGAGAGTAGATATACATACTATGAAGGCAAAGTCGTGCTTCAGTTCCACATCTCGTACTCTGCGGAAACGGTTTCCAGAAACAGTAAGGCCATCAACACTTAAGTTCAGAAGGGTATGATACTTCGCCCCTCCAAAGATGAACTAAACACCACTTTGCATGGTTGCCATTTCCATTAAAAACACGCAATAACAGTACAGAAAGAATCGCCAAAGTCTCCCATAATGGCCACCAATTCCACCAAGGGCACCCTCTCACCATAGACCTCCAGGTTGGGCAAAAGCCCAGAAACCTTCAAAAGATCATTCAAGTTAAAATATGACACTTCGGGGCTGGTGCAACCTTCTCTGATAATAAAAACAATAGAGAACACAACTCCAAGCACAAAAAAAAGGCCTGGCCCATATCTTAAATCTTAACAATGCCCCCTCTAATGACGGCCACCACCAGAAAAGGTGTCTTAAGGGAGAGACTCGGAACAGACTGACATGACCAGAACGCAAGTACCAGAAAGGCAGGCATCACAAAAACACTAATGTACAAACTGTGAATAGATATGAATATCATCACCATCTACATTTCAAATGTATGGCCGGAAAGGCATGGCATATAAACCCAGGTGTACCAAATACTTGATTGCCATTTAAAATATGTAGTGATGCATAAATTAGGGATGGGAAACAGTGGATTAAACAGTGTTTGAAATGACCAGACACCAAAACATTCTCATTTGCTACACTCTTTTTTCCCCAAAAGGTCACATTGCTTTATGACTTGCACCCAAGTTTAATGCAAATATTTGTCAAGCCATGTTGATCATTTATCATAACCATCCAATTTGTTAGACAAATATTAGTTAAGTTACCTTCCATATCTGCTGAAACGATTTTCCAAATCGTGCGAACGCGTGCGAGAGGACAAACGACCAACATAGAGACGTGTACCGTAACGATCATCATTGCGACGCATTTTCACACTGCAATAAAGGTAAAAAAGAAATCAAATGGAATAATGATCATATGATAAATGTTTCTAAACCTATGAAATTTAATGTTTATACATATACAAAGAGGAGAACTATCCCGCACACATGACCTGCACAAATCATACAAATATAATATAGGAGATGTTAAATCCTAAAAGCATAGTTCAAGCATCGCAATGTTCAGCAGATGCTTAAGACACTCGTCATGAAATGACTCCAGTGCTTAAAACACTTAAGAGGAACAAAGGTCACAAAATCATATAAATTAAAGGGTTTAATCACTAAACCTTGAACAAGTTAGAATACCATAAGCAGCAACCTAAATCCCCAAAAGGACAGTAAATATAGACAAAATTAAAGAGGCTCCTAATCCTGTTTCATGGATCAACACAGAGCTGCCTATATGACAAATAGAAAGCTAACATGTGAAACTAGGCCCACCACATGAGATAAATGAATTCGTCATCATTCAGGTACCAGAACCAATGTTTGTGTTGCAAATTAAGATAGAACTCGTGAACGCAAACAGACACAAATTAATGGGTTTACCTGAACGCAAGGTGGATCATCAGGTTGACAGGAGTACACCAAAAAGATCTACATCAGATGGCCCCAAACTCTGCATTTTAGGTATACAAATTTTGACGCCTTTGCAAGAGCATGTTCACTGAGAGGGCAAAATATTCATCCCCCATAGGTGACAAACTGGAATAGAATGCATTGTGCATCTTTCAGTGTAGATCAAAATGATCCGCACTGGCGGACCTACAGTATATTGACCTGGGGCGGTCGCCCCAGGTCAAAATTGGAATTTATATAGATTTCAATGGTATTTTGGTGCAAGGGCGAGCAACTTGGGGCACGATCTAGGGTAGTCGCCCCACGTCAAAATTGAAAACACCATAAAGTTGAATGGGGCCTTGGAGCATGCCCCACATATTTAAACTTGTTACATATGTCTAAAAATAGCCCTACAAATGTAAAGCTTCGTTGGTAAAAAAAAAAAGGAGAAAAAAAAAAAGAAAGAAAAGAAGACATGTTGCGGCAATACATCGCTCTTCCTCTTCTTTTGAAACCTCTTTGCGCCAATTGTCTATCGAGCTCCTCGTTGCTGGTCCCTCTGTACTTTGTAGATTACTACATTTTTATCTACCAAACATATATAGTATAATCCTTCATAATCACTCTATACCTAAATTAAAACGCTTAATCTTCAAATCCTAATTCCAAAAATTGAACCTCAAAATCTTAATTCATTCCCTAAGCCTTAAACCACCAAATCTAAGTATATCTACAAAAACCCAAATATAACCAAATTCATTTATGTTATCATGTCTTCTTACCCCACTGTGATCCAAAGATAGAATTCCATTCCCATTATCCAAAGATTGGAGGCTTTGAGAAAGTGAAAAGGAAAAGGATGGATGTCCTCAAAATGTTCTTATATTCAGTTTTTCTCATATACCCACTCACCTTGAATTTGCAGTGACCTCCATTGGGTATTGATTTTGACATATAAATTTAGTGAAACATGATAATGTAAGTTTGAGTTCCTGAGATTCGGTTAGAATTATTTTTTATCCATCTAATACTTTATGGTACTTCTAATTAACAACCTCCTCATTGCCCAATCTTCACTAACTTGATGCATCTATTTGAGTTCCATGAGTTACACATTTTTTAAAGAAAAACGTACAAGTGCCATTTGGTAATATAAAAAAAAGCCACACAAAAGTCAAGAAAAAATGTATTTTTTTTTTCAAATGTAAAGTCTAGCAAAATTTTGCCCCACCTATATAAAAATCCTGGGTCCGCCAGTGATGATCCGCACCAGACGACCCCCAAAACCCTTCAATTTACAGGTGCAAATTCAATGGCTCTAGAAGTGACTATCGTGACTTATGATTTTTTACCCTTTAGATGCAAATTCAATGGCTCTACAAGTGGTTATATAATGATCGCTTTTTGAATATTCGCCTCTGGTTCTTCATTTTCAACTACTTATGGAAATACAATCCTAGGTATCAGTTACATGAAACCAATCGCAAATACAATCACATCCATTCACAGCAATGAAACCCTAAATCAGTTCTCCATAATCAAGCCTAATAACTAATCCTAAGAAGGAAATTCAATCGATCCATAATAAAACCCAAATCAACATGCAATAAAAATCCCAAAAAAACTTAAGCCAAATCAAAAGATCTCATGACGATTCTCAAGATCAAAGAATCCATGGATTTACAAGAGAAAAAAAAAGACATGGGAACATATCAAACAAAGTCGAAAATCGATCTGACATGCAATCCATGAGTAGAAAAGGAATACCTGAAAGAAGGGAAAGAGAGACGAAGCAGACGAAAACAAAACCCTACGTGAGTTGCGTTGGAGAAGATCATGGGTATTTTATATATGTCGAACGAGGTGCATTTTGACGGCCTGGATAAGTTCTGTGAAAATCAACGGATAAGATGCTAAGTTGCATGACAAGAAACTCATGGCAATTGTAACGTGCGTTTCTTAAGCCGACTTCACCCATTCGAACGACTCGTACAATTGCATGACGGATTGTTTGGATGTAGTTAGGGCCCGTAAGGGTTGTAATTGTAAACTAGCCGTGCCAGATCAGCTGGGGTCGGCCCACCTCGTGCTGTGCTGGAACCTACGTGGGCCTTCAGGCCTTCTCTGTTTTTATTTTTATATAAATTGAGCGCGACTATATGGACTATTAAAATTCTCAACTTGAAAAAAGGTTAAATCTATACCCATAATATAAAAGCCACAGTTTGGCAACGGTTTCGTCGACTCCCTCGTTTGTCTTTTTCTGCCCTTTTCTATAATGCCCAGATAACTATCACCCACCTACCACTTCTCATGTTTCTGCAACGTCTCTCTGTTTGTTTTTTCTTTCCTTTTCCTTTTCCATTTTACCTCTTGCCTATATGGAGAATCCATCCATCAATTTAATCATCCATTTCCTTCATCAAGCTCTCTCTCCTGCTTCCAGCCGAGAAAAAAAATATTCCATTTTCCATTTCCTCAGCAAAACCCCATCAAACCTCAATCCTTCTCCTCCAAAACCCATCTCTCAAAACCCTCTCCCAAGCAAACCCACCAACCCATTTTATCCAATACCTCACAGACTCCTGCCATCTCTTCCCAGAAAGTGCTCTCTCTGCAGCCAAGGTCCACGACAAAATCCCACAAAAACCCAGATTCCATGCTCACAGTCCTCAAAAACCATGGATTCTCCAAAGCCCACATTCAAAATCTCGTCTCCAAGCGCCCAGAGATCCTCTTCATCGGCATCGAATCCAATCTCATCCCCAATATGGAGTTCTTCAAAGCAACAGCCCTCCTGGCTCCAGTCATCGCAGAGTACCTCTCTTCCAACCCAGTGATCTTGTCTTACAGTCTTGATAATAGAATAAAACCAGTTTTTGATTTAATTCGTAGCATTTCGAACACCCATGAAGTGTTTGCCAAAATGCCCAGACACTCAAACTGTCTGTTTCATTATGGTTAGGATAAATTCATCGTGCCCAATGTGACCCTTTTGCAGAACTACAATGTACCAAATGATCGGATTTCCAATATGTTTATGACGAATCCAAGGATTTTCACTCTGAACTCAGATCGGTTTGGGGAGATTGTGAGGTTGGTTAATGAAACTTCTCTCTTTATTTTCCCTATTTTCCCCCTCATTGCTGCTAATGTGAATTAGCCTCACCCATCTCACCATTTCTTTCTCCCTCTGTTTTCTTTATTTCACACTCTCTCTCTTACTTTCTTTCTCTCATTTTCTTTCTCACTCCACTCACTGCCAACATGAGGTATTCCCCAACCCATTTCATCATCTCACCATTTCACTATCCCTCTCTGTTTCCTTATGTTTTCCTTTCTTTCTTTCAGTCTGTTTCTTTCTTTATCCTTGCCAATGGACCACCGAGGCCTCCATCATCGATCAAGTGGACCCCACAACCACATTTCAATTTTCCTCTTAGGTAAGCTTCTTTGTTTGATTAAGTTGGGTTAATTGGGTTTTTCCACTAATTAGTGTTAGATGAGTTTGTTAGCATGTTAGATTGTGATTTGTAGAGTTATTTATGTAAGTTTGTTTCTAATTCATAGATTTTGAGCATTTTGAGCTAAGTTGTGGATTTGTGCATTTTGGATTTCCTCACCCAAAGGCAAGTGAATATGTATTTATTTTTATGGATATATGCATGTTTTTTTTTTATGGAATTGTAACTTTGAAATGATGGTAGAGGGCTTAGTCCCTAAAAATTGATTGCAGGAAAAGAAGGATTGGGGATCATTTTTCTAAAATCAGGGAAATAAAGTAGTTAGATATTTTAAAATATTTTGATTTCAGATTATTGATTTGTAAACTCCATTTTCATGAAATTTGTTAGAACATAAATTCTCTGGAATTGTATGATAGGGCGCAGTGAAAATATCTGCTAAAAGAAATAACATCTAAAGAGGAAAATAGCTTGCTTATCTATGCTTTTCCTTCCATAAGATTATCTTGTATGCGGCAAATATCAATGAGATGTGAATTGCGTATCCCATGGGCTCTTCCTTTGCTTAGACATTGTCCAAAGCTCACCATGGTTAGATGACACCATTAAATTTTCTTGTCAATTTGTGTTCTATTGATTAGCTATTTAGAGGTCTGTAATAGTCTTCTTTATGGATCTGTACAATTAAGTTAATGGATAGTTTGAATCTACTTGATATAGAGCCATATGCATGATTAGAGATGTGGGTGATTGTATTTTTTATTAGGAGAGATGACTAAGCCCCCGCTTTTCCATGTTCTCAGTTTCCACTACTACTTACAAGATATGTGCAAATTCTGTAAGAGGCCGGATAAATTGAAAAGTATGTTTTGGACAATTCATGATTCCATTTATTTTATAGTATTTTTTTTATCTGAATCAAATTATAAATTATGATGTGAACTTGTTCTTAATTATTTTAATTTTATGAAAAGAGCAGTGCAATTGAGCGGTATCAAGAAGTAATGAAATGGAATCAGATTTGATATGGGAGATGTCCTATTTGGCGATCAAACTGCTGGTAATGAATGTGCAACTTATATTGTATTCTGTGTTGTGTTAATGCAAAGTGCCTTTGTTTGAGGTTATTATGGAAATCCTTTGTGTCCAATAGTAGGTATCTATACTTAGGGTTTCTCTTTCTCTTTGTCTCAGTCTACATCCCCTATGAAGGAATCACGAAGGCCATCTCATCAATCCCTCTCACAACTCACTTTAAAATAAATTCAGTGGTAAGTGTTAATACTTAATATGTTGGAGAATTGGATCTAATTTTCATATTGCTGAATTCTAAATCTATGTTCTTGCCTTAGATGGTGTAGAAATGCTGATGCTATCAACCAATGTCTTGAACATAAAGCAAACAATCAAAGGGAACCCTAATTTCTTTTTGCACTTGATAAGGTAGGAGACTTGATAATCATTGTTAGTTCTTTGTTCACACTTAACCAAATAAGTGGCCAACTTATTAAGCACGAGGAGTTGTGGGATTTGTCTGCATCATCAGCAATTGGTCAAGATATTTTTTGACATGTCATCAACTTTTCCCTATCATTGAGTCAGGAAAAGATATGGCGGACGTTGTTATGGACTGAGTCGGGAAAAGATATGGCGGACGTTGGTAAGGACATAACAGGCAATTTATCAATGCAAAAAGGAGAACTTAGAGATCTTTCCCAACCCATATAGGGATCCTACATGGTAATTTGTTTAACTATTTTTTAAATGTTTCATTTCAATTTCTGTTATTATATATGGTAAAAAGTCTATATTCTACGTCTTTGTCATCCTTTGATTTTGTGTTGAAAATTTCCTTTTGTTTTATCTGTATTTTTGTTTTTTTGCTGAAAGCAAATTAATATTTTTAGACCCACCAGTATATTGGCATTATTGTTTCTGCATTATATGACAAGCTATCCTTGTATGTGTTCCAATACGTGCATTAAGAAGTTTACCTCAAGAATGCTTGCTGACGACGTATTAAAAAATATATGCTGAGTCTCCACCACTTTGTTAAATATTATTCCAATATTTCTCATTTGCTTAGTTTTCCATGGTAGAAAATTAGTAAATATGACTTGTAATGAATGTAGTCCAAGACTTAGCAATCAACACCATGAACAAAACAATTGATGAACTCATGGCAGCAAACTCTGGTCACTGATTCAGAGAGTTCAAGAAACTTTTGTCATAAGTGCATCTCTATTGGTTTTGTTCTTTCTCTTTCAATTGAATGTGTCCAATTTTTTCCAATAGTTCTCACCGTTAGGTAAATGCAGCTTTAAACTCATTTTTTTAAAAATATTCTTTATCTTCTTTGTAGGTTTCTAATTTGCACTGTTGTAACTTTTCCAAAAAAAAAAATCTCTTTAACTTCTCTGCCTGTTTACTAATACAAGTATCTATCCTCCTCACCCTTTTGGTATCTCATTCTGTCACGTACTGATATTTTTGCTCTCTTTTGGGTTTATTCAATTGCTCTTGATGCTTTAGGATGGAATTTTTTTAGGGTTTTCTGGGGCTTGTGAGTTTCAATTTGATTTTCACTTTTAGATATCATTTGAGTAAGAAAAGTACAAAAAATATCTATAAGTTCTGATTTCATAGGGGGGTTTTTCTCTTTTTTTTCTTTTTCCCCCTTTTCTGGTTTTCTCTCAAAAGATTGCATCTTTAAATATTATTTGAGTTAAACTTGAGTTGGTCTATTATCTCATTTAATTAGCTGATGAAAATACCTGAAAAGATGTGCAGTTAACAACTGGTGTTTGGGATGGATTCAGGGTCTTGGAATTTGAATTTGTGCATTCGAGATATTTTTTTTTTTAATTTTGTGATTTAGAATTTTTAATTGAGATAGAAGAAATTAAAAGTTGGCATATGTGAGTGACAACTAAGCTTGAAAAATTCATCTAATGGGGTTAGGAAATTTGATTTATCTTATTCTGGTTTGAAAGGTTTCAAGTTATGGTTTGAGTTTTTTGAAATGTAGACATCTGGTTTTGGATTTTTTTTTTATATTATTTTGAATTTGGACGGTTGAGATTTTGATTTGAAGCATTTTTTCCTTTTGAATTTGGGATTTGGTTATTCTTCATTTGGGCATTGGAGTTTGGGATTGGGTGTCTTGAGTTGGATGTTAGTAAATTGAGAAATTCAAATGATTGACAGTTAGGGCTTGAACATTGGAGATTCATTTGCGTTGGTTTTTTTTTCCTGTTTCTTGAATTTGGGATTGGGTTATTGAGAAATCCCACATGGTTAACAATTGGAACTTGAGAATTGGATACATGGTCTTGGATTAAAAATTTAGGTATTGCATATAATGATTTGATGATTTTCTTTCTTCTTTTTATAAATTTTATGATATAGTGACAATTATGAACTCCAATTAATCGATCCATTTTCTGTAAAAAAAAAAAAAAAAAACAAACCCATGTTTGGACTACATGAGAACTGGTTTCCATGGTTTTTTTGCTAAAAGAACTGGTTCCATTGTTTGTTTGGTCATAGACAATAATGTCTAGCTTGTATCATCTTTTCTACTCATCATATATTTTCTTCATGAGTTCAGAAACATATGTTCTGTTTTTTTAATGCTTGTGTTTTAAAATATATATACTTTCAAGTGCTCCCTTGCTGCAGAGGCCCTTTTTTTTCCTTCCCTACTTTTTCCAATTGAGTTTCAAGTACATGAGGGGGTGGCAGCTATGTATTGGAGGACCTTAGAATCTAATGCAGGTTGAATTTGATACTATCATTCTATTAGTCATATTGGCTAAATTTAATTGTTGTATTGGAATTTGGAAAACAAAGAACTTAGAATGTCATGTAGCCTGAGATGTTCATTAATTCATAATCTGTTCTTTTAGTAGTCCTTGCTAAAAGAAGAAAAAAAAAAAAGGACTTACTGCAGCTACCTTATAAAAACTTCTACCAGCTTGGGCTTTAATTCAAATGGCACATGGTTGTCCATCTTCTTGCACTGAAATTAAGGACCTGGTTTTATGTATCATATGGTTTGTGAATGGCCTAAAATTGGTTAGGATGGATGGGTGATTCTGTTGCATACATCTATCAATTTAGATAACCATGTCATGATGTGCTTGTATTCATTTTGATACCCTTGATCCATGCTCTATAAGAACCCAATGTTTGGACTACATGAGAACTGGTTTCATGGTTGCTTCGGCCATAGATAATAATGTCCTGCTTGTACCGTTATACTTTTTAGTTTCTGTGAAAAGAAAAAAAATGTATACAAAAAATACCTCATGTTTTCAATTGACTTATGATTAAAGAATTGCGAATGGAAAATCATGCTTGAAGTTTTGTATACATAGTTTAGCTGGAATTTAAGTGCCATTAATTTAAAATCTGTTCAAGAATAGTCAATATGTAGTGTAGCTAAAATTGCCTTAGAATATTTGTTCTTTTGTGCATATTATGTGTGGTAGGCTATAAGTACCTATTTCATCAATATTGTCAATTCTTCTCACTGCTATACAACAACTGGAACATCTGTTAGAGAATTTTACTAATAATACTATAGAAATAATTTTGTAATTAAAAATATTTTCTCCTAAATGTGTACATCTGCATTTAGTTTTTTTTCCCTTCCTACCATTTCATTTCATGAGCAATATTCATTTAAGTAGTAATGTGATTGTTTACAAACATTATTATCATTTTCTATATATAGTTTTGATCTGAAACATTTAGCTACTACTCTAGGTACAGAAGATGAACCCAACACTACTTAAAATATGCTCAAGATTTGTCTACAGTCTACTTGCTTTTCATCATGATATGATTATCTTTTTTTTGCCTGGATCAAGTGAACATAATTCCAAATGAGAAGTAAATATTGATTTATATTTCAAACTGTATTTATTCTATTTTATGTGTCTTTTGTGAAAGTCCGGGATCCTAACCCTAGGGGGGGGGGTGAATAGGGTGATCTACACTTAATGACTAATCAAGGCCAATTTTAATTTCTTAACAATTAACTAGTCACATGTGATGATAAACAAACAATATGCGGAAGCTTAAACAAAACAATCACCACAAAGCAATCACCATAACACAATGATTTATAGTGGTTCGGCTCAATGCCTACATCCACTACCGGCTTGTGTCTCAACACCCCACCGGATTTCCACTATTTATGCTTTTGAAAAAGGCTAAGCAATAACCTCTACAATATGCTTTCCAAGGATAAGCAATAACCTAACAATGTTGTTTTTCTAGGCTAAACAACAACCTATACAAGATGCTTTTCTAGGCTAAGCAATAACCTTTACACAATGCTTTTCTTAGGCTAAGCAATAACCTTTACAAGATGAGATTTTCTCTCAAGGTAGTGTTTACACAAAACACTCTAAGAGAAGCAATTTAAGCTCAATTAATATGCCTCTTAATTAGGCGGATATGAAATTGAAAATCTAACTCACACAAACACTATATGAATGCAAATGTGTATGTTCATGATGTGTGTGTGTGATAACTTCAATCAAGTTAAAAATAAGCCCAATTAATATATGCTTAATGCATTTAAAAGTTTAAGGCACACCAAAGATTTGATTGAAGTGAAATGCAAATCACATGTATAAATACTAACTTGTTGATGATATAAAAATCAAAGGCTCACAAGTTGTATGAAATTAGTTATGTCTAAACATGTGATGCATGTGTAATGTTGTTTTCAAAAACAAAGGTTTAACTAAGGTTTAAATGAATGAAAACAACAATTTGATTCAACCAAGTAAATGAAACATGTTACAAAAGAAATCAAAGGTTTTGACAAAACATGTTTTATAAAGTTTTAAAACAAACTTGGTTTGAAATCAAGGGTGAAGAATCCAATCCAACTTGAATCAAAGATTAAGAGAAGTGATGGATTCAACACATCATAGTTAACATGCTAAAATTAATTTACCAATAATTTAAACAAAGCATGAAACATATGATAATGAAAAGTAAAACTTACTTAGAGATTTAACTTCATTAATCCAAGCTTTAGCTTTCCATTAGACCCCTTGATCTCTCTTAGTTCATCCCCTTTCTTTTGTCTCCAAACACCTCAAAGAAGACTCAAAAGTTCCACTTTGATCCCCACCATTTACAAGGGAATGAAACTCATTTTATAGCCAAAAAGTCACTTCTGGCGTGTCCCCGGTCGACCTGGTACACTGGCGGTCGACCCGGGCTCAACGGTCAAAAATCTGACCGTTTGAAAAGAGGCCCAACGGCTCTTTCCCGGTCGACCGCGCAGTGTGGCCGGTCGACCGGCCCAAGAGCCGGTCGACCGGCCACACTGCGCGGTCGACCCGAGCCTGGGACCAAAATTCCCAAATTTGCATATTTTATGCATATTACAAAGTTTTTCCTGAGGGAACTTTTTGGGCCATTAAATCAAGCTTGGAAACATGTTTTAAATCAAACTAAGTGGTTTAAAAACATGAAACACAAAAACCTAAGATGATTCAAAAACTTTAAAACCAAAGGTTTGCTTGATTTCTAAAACTTCTTTTCAAAAACAAATGCATCCAAGATTAAAAACAAATCATGCATAAAACATATGATTTATAAGATTTAAAACAATGCATGAGTAAATCAAGATTTCAAGTTTTTCTAAATTAATGCAAGTGTGAAAATTCAAATGATGCTGAAATGATTATGCATCCATCAAATTGCAAATACAAAATCCCTAACATTTTGTATGCATAAGGATTGATCTCGTGAGATAGAATTATATGTTTTTATATTTTTCCATATTGAATGTTTATTGCCTTTTAGATTATATCCTGTATGAGACTTTTTTCTCTCTATGTTTTCGTCTAAGAGCATTGAGTTATTCAGTAGAATAAATGCTCTACTTTTTTCCTCGTAATTTTCTTTCTTATAGGTACTTATGCTATTTTTATGTAGGTTTCACACAACTTATTATGATGCACCTAAGTAATAACATATGTGGATTATTATGAGTGTGCCCTTACAAATGGCGTCCTTAGGGGTCGTTTGTCTTTTACGCGTGGGATATGTAAATATAATTTACACATGTAAATGATGAATATTCAAATTTTAAGTATGTAAGGTTTACACATGCGTTTATGTTTACAACATTTGTCTAAAAACATCATTTTCACACCATTTACACATGTGATTCATTTTACCATGTTTGTTTCCATGACGTGTGTAAATTTGTTAGATAATCTTGCAAATAATAGTTAATCATTGAATTAAATTCTGCTATAATAATATGAACAAGAGACAAAAAGGCCTAAGGTTTCATTTGCATTTTAGATCCCTCAAAAGGAACATGTCTTTTAACATGAAATATACTATTCAAAAATATAAATTTCTAAGAATAATCAACTTCACAAAATGCATTCCAACATGTTTGGTATTCTACCTTTTACAAACAAATATTTCAAAATGGAAGAACTCCATCTTCACAAATATATATTTTCGGATTTCATTTCAAAAAATGATAGTATGTTCACCCATGAAAAAGATGATTCATTGCATCTAGTACTCATTTAATTGAATTCACTGCATCATTTGCGCTGCACTAGCTCTTCTATTTGCCGATGCATTCCACATATCTGACGCTATTATATCTCTGAGGCGATAAGCATATTGGCTGTCAGACTCATCCTCAACTGCATCATCTTCATTGTCTTCTTGGTCAATATTTATCACTTCATGATAATGACGTTGGCACAATTCATCATTGTTGGGATTTCGCATCATGATGAAATTGTGTATTACTGCACAAGCATTTACAATTTTTGCTTGTGTTTTAACAGGATAATTCCGTGGTATATGCGTCAAAATAGGAAATCATTCCTTCCACAGGCCAAATGTTCTTTCCACAACATTTCTAAGTTTTGAATGACGAAGGTTAAAAAGCTCAGTCGATGTCCTTGGAGCTAATGCTTGAGGTCCATATTCCTTTAAGTGATATCGGGTTCCACGATAGGGTCCAATAAAACCTCGCTTATGAGCATAACCAACATCAACAAGAAAGTACTTTCCTATTAAGAATTAAAATGACAAGTTTAGTATATATATTATTTATATATATAATTAAATTAAACAGAACTACAATTTACCTTCTGGAACTTGCATATTATATATTCCTCTGTTTTGTAGAACATCAGAAAGGACTTTTTGATCATTGGCCGAGCCTTCAAAGCCGGCACATACAAATTGAAAGAGCATGTCAAAACCTACAGCTGCCATCACATTTTGGGCAATGAATCCCTTTCTACAACGATAACGTTGATGATCTTTAACCGGGACCCATGCTGGAACATAGGTGCCGTCAATAACACCAATACAATCCTGCACAATCGTTAACAATTTAAACAATTTATCATAAAGAATAAAGAAAAAAGTTGATGACCTGATTACTTAATTACCTTGAAAAATGGGTAGAATATTCGATTTGAAGCAATATGTGCTGGTGTTGGTGTTTCAGGTTCAGGAACTTTAACATAATCGGGACAGATATATAAAAGCGCTTCCAAAACAGCATTAAAGTACTTGCTAATTGTTTGGCCTGAATGTTGAAACTGAATTTGCATGACCCGATTACGCTCACTGTGGCCTACCGTATTTAGGAAGATGGCAACTTGTTCTTCTACAGTGACATTTTTAGTTGCACGCAATAATCCTTCTCTTTTCAGTAAATCACATAACTCCAAGAACACATCAGTCCTCATACGAAGTAAATCATATGTTAAACGCTCATGACCATTAATGAGGTATTGTGTGAAGTCATGGCCAGTTAGAGATGAATTATGAACTCTCCTCCTTTTGACCCTCCTCTGTTTACAATGATGGTCTACAAGCATAATGACGACCGTTGATAGTGCTACCAACCACCAAAAAATAATCTTCTTCTTTATGTCCATTACTTTATACTGCTTCATAATCAATTCACACATAAAAAAGTGAGTAACTATTTTAGCCCATTCATAGAAACGTTATTGTCACATGAAAAATCAACATTATCCATCTAAAAGAAAAGCAAACACAACAATTGGATAAGAAAGACCCATCAAATAATACTAACATAACAATAAAATATAAAAGAGTGCCAAGATTTTAAAAAATTAAATAGAGAAGTCACACTTGGTCCAACATAACACTACAATATTAAATACCGTCCAAAATGCAATAAAACTACTATAGTCTAAAAAAAAAAAATCACACTTGGTCCAACATAACACTACTAGATATCATCACTTAATTCCTCCAAAATCCAATCACGTCGATCCTCCTTGGTATGAAATGCAAGGAATTGACTTGACGCTTGTGGATCCCTTAGCATCCTAAGCGCCTTTCCACGTACAGATTTTTCTAGTTCTAGCTCCTGAACAGCAGCGACAACATCTGCTTGACTCGGCCCTGATTGGTTCAATTTTTCAGCAACATAGACAAGTGTGGCAGTCATCTCCTTTACTGCACGCACAATTTCACTATCAGATTTAGCTTCACCTCGTACATTGCGTCGAGAATTTGCATTTGTATCTTTTCTAGTACGTGGGGCTTTGGAACATTCAACCATGTCATCTGAACTAGACTGTAATGCAACTTCATCAATTGGTACTTGGGGGCTTGAGATCGGATGTGGTGGGCGTTGGTTTGTTAGTACCACATCTCTTCCATCTGCGATTGTATCTCCATATATAATGACCAACTTTTCATAGTCGGCACAACTTTTTCCTCGATACTTTGCATAATCAGGATGTACCTGAAGTATACAAATTGGACAATACAAAATAAATAGTTTATAACTTAAACAATTGATGAAATATTATTTTAACTGAAAATTAATTATCCACTCACCTTGAGGTAGTCATCCCAGACTTGGTCTTCTGCAGTAACCTTTTTCTCCTTATCATCCCATCCAAACCCACTTAGGCCAATCAAAGTCTTGATCTGTTTGTAACGGGTTTTTAATGTTCTAAGGCGATTTCTAATTTTACCTTTATCATAGTCATCTCCAAACTTTTCCATCATTTTTCGTTCTATCTCTTTCCACCCTTTAGTGGTATACCCACCTTCATCTTTTCTCCCAAGCTTTACTTGTTCTATAAATAAGTCCATCAAGTAATCATTAGAGTAGTCCGTCCATGAAATATTCTTCTTTTCTCTTCTACCACGCTTGGTTCCGGTTGGTGTCTCAACTTGGATGGATTGAACATGGTCTTCAACTTGTTCAGTATCCATTTCTAAAAAGGAACAAAATTGTTAAGAAAAAGATACAACTTTAGATAGATTAACATTCATAAATTTGTAATTGCCCATTTAGTCACTCACTCTTTTTTTTTTTTTTTGGCTTGAACCCACAAAATCAAGGTCTCAGTAATGAGCACCTTCCACTATGACACAAGCTTTTGTCAAATGAGCTATTTAAAAAAAAAAAAAAAATGCAAAAGACAAATTCTTATCATGGATTTCATTGTACACAAGGTTATAGATGAAGCCAGATAGTGAACAGATTGTCACCTATCAGTTTCATTTTTCTTTTCTTTTTACTGTATTATTCTTTTTATTTTTATTTTTACTGTAAGTTAACATGATAAAAGAAAGGAAATCACAAACAACGCAGACATCAAAGAATACAAAAAAACAGTGCAACTCAAAGATCAGTACATAAGACAAAACCCACTATAAGCCAAGGAATCTCTATCCTCTACCCAGTTGACAGTGACCGATGCAAACTCTCAGTTGATGAATTTACCTCTTTGAATTTTCACTTTCAGTTTTAGAACTTCAAAGTGCCGAATTTTGAAGACAGAATTCAACAGGAAAGACTTCTTCTTTGTAACAAATTAAAGATGAAAAACCACATTCTTGGGGATAACCCCTCAACATGCAAGACTTCTTCCATGTTAGTCATTGAGGATAAGGCTAAGATACAACAAGTATTGGAGATAATTAAGGCGAAGAAGAGTCCTACAATTTATCTGAACTAAGCCAGATACAACAAGTATTGGAGATAATTAAGGCGAAGAAGAGTCCTATAATTTATCTGAACTAAGCCAGATACAGCAAGTATTGGAGATAATTAAAGTTGTAGATGTATTACTATTCAGATTTATTCAGGGACCTTGCAATAGAAATCTTTTAATAAGGCTAAGATGATGGCAATGCCTGCAGGGGATGTAAAGATGATGGCAACTAGAGTTGGTTGAGTATTAATTTATAAAAGTATACCTTAAAGATAGTTTGAAAGTTTTTATAGTTAATTACTAATCTCATGCCTCCATATGTACCTATTCAGGATTAAGAACAATACATGATAAAGTGCAATTCATTGCAGACATCAAAACTTGTATGTTTGTTGCATGATCTACTTACAATTAGCATAAACCATATCTCATTTAATTGAAGTGGTTGAGTTCAACAACAAAGAATTTAATTTGGTTTAGTGAATTTCATACTACAATTAATTGTCCTTTTCACTTTTATTTGGATTGGGTATAAATACATGTTGATCAGACATGACACATGGAAGAGTAACTAAACTTTCACTGCCACTGAGAAAAAATTGCAACAGCAGCTGGTTTCAGAAACTTGTTTGAAGAAGCTAAGGATGGAGGACCTGCCAAAGGGTTATAGGCCTAACGTTGGAGTGTGCATCCTCAATTCTGATAACCAAGTAAGTTTATGCTAAATCTTTGACTCTGTTTCATTGTCATGCCTTTTGATATATTTAATTATTTTTTTTTTCCGCTTGAAGTTGGTAGGTTTAGAAGTTTCTATATAATGGGTTAGTGCCTGTGTGTCTGGGTTTTCAAGTGAGTTGTGTTGTTTTTGGTAGTGGGGTGGTGGGGGGTAGGGAAAGGAATTTAAAAGTCAGGATTTTGATGGGTAGTAAGTGTTTTGTTTTGGATGAAAGAATGGAGAAAAGATAGCCTGGTTTTGTTGGTTGATTAGGAGGGAGATGGGAGATTCTTGGTTAGAATAATGGAGTTAAGTAGCTGGATAATTGAGAAATTTATTTGGGTTTTGTCTGGTTTTTGTAGGATTTGATTGAGGTCCTGTTTGGGGGATCATGGTGTCTGGCATTAGTTGTTGTTGGGGTGATGGATCTTTTTCAGTGATAAATTAGTGTGGTTTTTGGGTAACATGTGGTCGTGCAGAACGCACTAAAGTATGTTGTGACCTCTCTCCTACAGATCCAACTTGATCTATCTTGGCCATTCGTCTGGTGGAGCCTGCATCGGGTTGCTAATAGACCAGGAATTGTTCTGAGCAGATGAGTTTGAAGTTCCTAAACATCCCATGAATAATAACCTATGAGTGGATACTCAGGAAAATATAGGTAGTGGTCAAAATTGAGAAACATAAATCACCAATTTGATGGCTAGATACTCAAGGTCTTCCATTCAGAATAATTTTCAAGATGGAACCCTAGCAAATCCAATGTGTGCTCTCTAGGTGGATGGTCAAGATCTATGATTAACTAAACTTTCAGCTCACATCCAGTTCTTCTAAATAGAATTACTCTGTAATTTCTTCTAACGGAAATTTCAACAAACACTTAAAAGGCAGCATGCGTTCCTCAATTTATGATGAGTAGTGAACATTGCAACAAACTGAATTCAGCAATGGACCTTAGAGGACTACATGTTAGAAAAATCCAAAAAGAACACATCAAACCATCATACATGAATCAATGAAACACATGATTTTTAATATATAAAAAAAAAAGCATAACAAATCAATGTAAAGAAAACACAGCAATTTAATAAGCATATGATTGGAGATGTGGCAACCTAAGACCATGATTTTCATGAAGTCAATAACCCATTTGTGCTCAAGATCGTGATGCCCTATCAAAAATACTAGTAAAGAAATAGTATTTGTGCTCAGATCAAGATGCTCAAGATCATGATGGTTCTATTGCTAGAGAAATGCTTATAGGAAGCCATTTGTTCGAACCCATTTGTTCATTTAGCAGAGCGTTGTATTACCTTCACACGAAGAAGACGAGATGCTTGGACGACCACGCGGGGAGAGAGATGCAGCCACGCTGGGAGAGAGACGCAGGCCACGCTGGGAGAGAGACGCAGGCCACGTTGGGAGAGAAACGTTGTATGGGTTTTTGACGCAGGGAGAGATAGACGCAGTATGGGAGGAAGACTCGATACAGGTTTTATCTGTTTTATGAGATCTCGACTCTTGAACTTCTGTTTTCTTTTTTTCATGCGTTTGGGGGGTTTCGAAACCAAAACTTGTTTGACGGAAACACCGTCCTCTTCCAACGGGTGTTCTTTCAAATCCCACCCATTGTGGTATTCTTTATTTTCCCACCTCAACAGGTGATCAAATTTTGGTGTGAAAATGTACTCATTTTCACATCATTTACACATCTCATTTACACACAAGATGTGTAAATATTTGTACACAAACATGACTGATGCGTAAATATTACACATATTCACAATTTACATATGTAAATGTGCATAGACAAACGACCCCTTAGCATACAATGGGGGGCAAAAGCAGGGGTAATGGTTTATATGCTTGCTCATCAAAGGCACACAATTATCATGGTCATGGAATACAGTTTGACTCTGCGCTACAGATTCTACTTCATTTGAATATAATAACAAACTTAGGTATGATTTATTTTATACAGATTTTTCTTTACTAAGTTCAAATATCTTTCCGTAGATTTCACAAAGTGAATGGAATAAATGTACCAATCCTATTACATCGGCCACCTTCAACATGGCCAGAAAATGAAGGCTTGTAGAATGTCTAGCAACAACCTAGAAATCCCATGAATTATAGTGTTTGTACCCTTAAAGGAGCACCAAATCAACAGTCTTTTCTTCTTACGTTTCAAAAATTAAAAAAAATATATATATATATATATATATTCTTATATAAATTGAGATGAGTTCTCATAATAAAGTCATGGTGAATTCTTTCACAATGTAGTACCTCAAGACTCTACAATAATGACAATTATTTTTAGGTGTTCTTCTCTTATCTGGAATTTTTTTGGTTGTTGCAGTTTTATCGTACTGTATAACCTCTTTTGTGTGTTTTTTTTTTCTACTCTCTACATGTCGTTTAACCTATGATATTTTTATGTTGCTTTCCAAAAAAACTGAAATTCACAATAGAGGAATAATCCACCATATATATAACTCACAATGTAGTACCTCAAAATTTGAAAGTAATGACATAATTCTTTTTGGGTGTTTTCCTCTCAGTCTGAATTTTTTGAGTTGTTACATTTTTATTCATACTGTATTACGTCTGCTTGGTTTTTATTTTTTACTCTCTACATGTTGTTTAACTTATGAAAATTTTACGTCCCTCATTTCTTCAAACTGGATGTTTTGGAAAAACATTATAGTTGAACAACAGAAATCAGAGTTGTCAATAGAGTTGGGCATTAGCAAAGATTAAATGAAATTGCCCAAAATTTTAGTTGAAGTTCTACGTATTGTATACTGGTTTTTATAGTCTTTGGTGTTTTATTCAATTTGGAAACATTTAATGTTGCCTAAATAATTTCTTATCCTACTCATTGAAGCTATGAATTGCTTTAGCTTGAATTTTTTTATTAGCTAATATCAAATTCTGTACGATGAGAAGAATGCCTATTAAAAATAATAATAAATTAGAGAAGGCAGAAGAGAACCTGTAACTCTTCAAGGATTAAATAAACAACTCATAAAAACCTAAGTTGACATTTCTATAAAATTGTCTTTTCGTTCCTATAAATTCTGTTAGCATATTTCTTAAAAATTATAAATATATGCCTCAATCATATTCAAAGTTGGGATTTTCTTATATTGAATCGCTTAAATAGTTTAGTTTTTCTCTCTCTTGTACCTCTCCACTATACCTTAGCTACACTTGATTTGACTGCTTCCTTTAGGACTTTAAAATTATATATCGGTGGTGTTGGAGTTCAACTTCATGTATGCTTGTTATTTCTCCGAGATAATATGTGAATGTCACAAAATAGAGAAATGCAGATGGTAGATTCAAACGTTAATATTGAGTAGGGATTTAATTGCTTTTTATCGTAGTTAAGCTTTGTTTTTTTTTTAGTTAAATGCTATAAAGGTTTTTTTTTCCTATGATGAAGCCTTTACATGAGTCCCCGCTCTACCTGCTATAAGCGTGTTTGCATATTGATTTCTTCATATTTGTCCAGATATTTTTGTATAACATGTGTAAAATGTGACTATGAAGGCTATTTTGAGCTGTAACACTAATTAGATAATAAGTCTTATGTCATTTCAGCAACCTTTGTTACCATTTTATTATTTGTAAGTTTTGGTTAGGCTTTCAAATTTCTCAGAATTTTGATGTCAAATATTTGGTGAAGATTATATTGGACGAGTATGTTTGATGTTCTACATACTATATTTTTTCCCTTTTGTTCATTTGATTTAGTCATGTTAAGTTTAGCATCTTCCACTTCACTGACTAATCTTTGGCAGAATATAGGCTTATGTTAGTATATCTTATAATGCATTATTAAGTAGAATGAGAATTTTGTTTTATTCATTAATCAACTCAAGCAGACATCATAAGAACTAGGAATCTTCATATATGCAAATTCAGAAATGGTTGAAGTTGTTATTATAGTGAAAAAAATGCATATCTTATACAATGGCTGTTATGGTTTTAAAACACAACTTTTAACATTTTTGATCCCTTACGTGTCCATCCCCTTGAGAATATGATCACCTGATCACTGTCCCTCAAGTTACACCCATGTGACTGTTGCATGGCTGATCATTTTTGAAAATATGCATAACTGGATAAATTCCCCCATTATTTTATAATGCTGAATAAATTCACTTATTTTTTACTTCATATTTGCTCTCATTATTGTCATTACCATCATGATCATGCAATACCTACTGCATATACTCTTAAATTTAAATATTACTAAGTTTGGTGCTCATAGATAACCATACTTATCCACTTCTCTTTATTGAAAACTTGGATTCCTCTTTTAATATGGAACCAACAGAGTGGAAGGTCAATGTTTGAGCCTGGCCTTGACTTAGAGCTTGAGACTAGCTCCTGATAGGGCATTTAATTTCTGAATGAGCCTAGCCTAAGCTGGCCATTGCTTGCTTCCCCTTTTATTATTCAAAGTGTTTGAGTTGAGGTTGTGCTTGATCAAGTGCTTCTGAGCCAAGTTAATCCAACTAGAGTTTTGAACAGATGCATCTGAGCTGAACTTTGATCTTTAGTGATCAACCACTATAGATCATTAAGTTGTTCCACTTGACTAATTTGATACTAACAGAGCCTGAGTTAAACGAATCTGAGCTCAGCTTTGCTACTTTTCTTCCATAACGATAATATATATTTTATCAAGCAATCATGGAACACTCTTTTCTGAACACTCTTTTTTATGTTAGCTTAGTCATATAAAATAGCAATTTTCTGATTTAAAGAAAAGCTTCAGTTCTGCCTTTATGCTACTAACCACTAATCATACTCTATATCTTTATGCTATATAAATCTGACAGAATAATAGTTTTTCCCCCTTTCTTTTTTTTTTCCTCCAAATTTTAATGTTTTATACAGCAAAGGCATCAAGTTCCGCCAAATTTTAGAAGATTTCTAAGTTCAAAGTTGAGAAGGCTTGTTGCTCAAGATAAAATTGAAAAGGTAATTGGATTTTCTTTATCTCTCAAATCTTAAAACCATTTGAATTCAATAGTAGTACTTTATTATTCTGAGAAATAGTAGGGAGCATAGAATTATTGCGAGTTATTCAATTCAATCTTCTCATGTGGTACTTGTGAATTGTGATTGACTATTTCTTTTTGCAGTTTGTTCTTGTCTTATTGTTGTACTAATATGCAAGATGTACAGGTCAAAAATCTCTACAAGCTAAAAGATCCCACATTTGCAACAAAAACATGTACTCCGAAACAAAAGGATCCACCTGTCGACTTGACAAAGCTTCCACTAACAAAACATAGAATGTAAGTATATGTTAATATCCTATAAAATGTTATTTTAAATCTTTCAATTGCCTAATTTGATTACAGTATGTTGAAACTTCTATTTTCTTTATTAATAAAATCAGAACATGCACACTAACAACTAGATAACTGTATACTTACCATTTTTCATTACAGTAAATATCTAGCTACAACATA
This sequence comes from Camphora micrantha, assembly GCA_003546025.1. NCBI lineage: Eukaryota > Viridiplantae > Streptophyta > Magnoliopsida > Laurales > Lauraceae > Camphora > Camphora micrantha. Next base: position 2,180,293 of record QPKB01000004.1, on the reverse strand, counting down.
GACGCTTTCGGTAACAACTACGTGCAACGCACGTACCTCCCACTAGTCAATTATAAAAATCAGACTTTCATATACAAATGTCGTGTCGGGCTGTGCCTAGCCTCGGAGCTTGGCCCAGCACGGCACGGATAAATCCTGAATTGTGTCGTGCCTTGCCACAACTCAAGGCTCCTTAAGTCGGCATAGCCCGTCCTTTGGGCCATGTTGTGGGGGGTGGCCTGATCACGGCTTGGGCTTTTTCATGCTAGGTTGTGTCGAGATTGGAGGGGTGGTGGTGGTGGTGGTTATTCAAAAATACGAGTTCTAATTTTAGGGTTGATTCCAACTAGAAACTTATTTTGTGGTTCCAAATACAAATCCAATTTCCAAACTAAGCTCGGCTAGAAGGCTAGAATCTAATTTCAAAATCGGTTCCAACTTTTTTTCATTAATAATGATACCTTTCAACTTATAATAGTGCATCAGTCTACTACATTCATGATTAAATATGAAAAATGCTTAATAAAATTTTATTTTGAGTTACAGTTTACAACAATAAAGACTCGTATGCCGAGTCCAAAGTCCATATGTCGAAACTTATATGGATAAAAAACCAGACTCATTTATCAATCAGAACCTAAATTATGTTTCGGACCTTTACCCATTTATAAATCAAAACATAAAACAAGTTATAAACCCGATTTTTTACAAGTTGGAACCTTCAGATAATCGAATGTTTATTTGCATCCCTATTTGCATGTAATCTTACCCTTTTTTAGATTTTCAAGCAATATCTTGATGGTACTTTGTGTGTGTTGGTGGAAATTTGGTTCCATGAACCCTTTTCATCTTCCAAAGGAAAAAGGCCAAAACTTCTCACGCCATTTCAACGAGAACATTGTCGTGCAAATTAGCCTCGTGGATTTGTTTGTGCAAAGAGATATCAAGACAATCCTACACTCCATGGATTACTTTATCCACGAGAGAATGAATCCGACATCTCTGCGAATCCAACATACATATTATTTTCACATGCAACTGAAATCCTTTATTCAATAATAAATCTATTTTTTTCCATAACAAAAGATTGGCGAACCAAACAAGGAAAAGTGGATACCCTGGGAAATCAAAAGAATCTTCTTCGTTATCACAAAACTCTCTTATTTTACAAATTTGCTCCATGGAATTACTTTGGACATATTTGATAATTTACGAGGAATTTATGAGAAATCCACAAATTCGATAATTCATCGGTTTCTCATCAAAAATTAGTACAGTTGTGGATTCTACGTCGATGCCGGTTTGTATCATGCAAAAATAGTTGAACCTGTATTAAGTATCGCAGAAAGAGACATTATGCTTCCATGAAAAAACAAATAACACTGCATGAGCATGTCCTGAGCAATGAGGGGATTCCAAAGTCATTTTAACAATTTTTTATGTTCCAGTATATATTAAAAAAAATGTTCCCAAGCTGGCCAGATCATTTTTTAAAGTTCTTTATTACAATAGAGCTCAAGATCCCATTGCTATGAATGTGCAAGTGGGCCCCATTTATGAAATCCAAATGGCCAATATCCATTCCCCCTCCCCCCTCATTTGCATCATTTCATTGTTTGGAAACAAAATGGGAAGTTCCGCCACATCATCATCTCCTTGTTCGGATGTTTCCCGTCTGATTCCAAACACTGATGATGATGAGACAGAGATTGGAGAGGTTTGCATCACGGTTTACTTCACGGGAATTGCAAGCAGTGGCCACTCGTGAAACATTTGAATGCCTCAAAACTAATGTCAAGCAATGCCATTATAACATGTTAAGCTCGAGGCCTTTTAAAATAATTTTGACTGTATACTTAAATTTTGACCAACAGTTATTTTCAGTTTTCATAGCTGTTTTCTTCCTTACTTTCCTTTCATGCCCATCTACCTATCTTTCAACAAACATGCAGCTCACTTACCTATGGAGATTATATTTAATGCATTCCCTCGTCTTTTATCATCCACTAATTTTAACTCTCATTCTAACTTTATTTTGCTCATTTAGTTTCCGAGTTTACATAGATGACAATAAGGAAAAAAGTTTATAGATTGAGGAAGTAGGTGATGAATCATTTGCTTTTTTATATGTTTGAATTTTATCTTCCACAAATGGTATTCACGTGTTTTTGCTTATGATATTTACTCAATTTTTTAAAATGTTTGATATTTAGTTTCCTAAGTATTGAAGACTTTTGTAGTTATGTTCATTCTAAACTTATATGTCATTTATATTTTTATAGATTAATTGATGTTTAACTTTTTTACGTAATGATGTTTAAATTTATCGGTATTTAATTTATAATGTAGATTCATTTTATGGTCGTTTAATCTTCATTTAGTGGGCAAACCTGCGCTTAGCATGAGTTTTTGTGCTAGTTCAATTGTATGCCATATATGAATAGGCAAACACAAAATTTTAGAATATGCCCAAGAAATGTAGTCCCCAAATATTGAAATTTGAAAGCAATAATCTATTAAAATTTACAAAAACTACCAAATTATTATAATACACCAATGTCGTGATTAAAATGTGAAAAATATAAACTATGACTATTTTAACCCATATATAATATATATATATATATATTATTCTACATGTACCCACATGCCCCCTTACTATTGGATTGATCACCTATAAAACACTTTATTCGGGTGTAAAGTGTAAATTTAAATCCATTAACAAAGGCCCACATTTGAAATCCAAACCACTCATTTTATTTCTAACATAGCAAATGCTTTGGCAAAGTGGTACAGCGGTCGGCAAATTGCATAGCATATGCTTTGGAAAAGTTGGATGTAGAGAGAGAGATGTTCCTTTTTTTTGCTTATTTGTAATTTATCTTTTTATGCATTGGCATTTAGCTCTTTTAAATTTGCGTGAGTATTCTTGTGTTTTTTTTTTCCTTTTTTTTTCTACTACTTTAAATCTTTAATCTAATTTATCGTTATCGTTATACAAAAAAATCCCACATTTTTAAAATATCAAGGAATATTTCACTAAAACCAATTATGCAGTTCGTAAGAGCTAAAACTAAGACCAATGATGCATTCATGTCCTTGTAACACTATTGAAAGATTAATTATGAATAAAATTAATTTAATTTTGTGCGTGGTTTAATAATAAATATATATATTTTATAAAATTATCATCATCATCAAAGCTTTGTCACAACTATTATATCTAACTATAATAGCGTGTTTAAAGCTTCCTCCCTACACAATTATAATATAAAAAAGAAAACTATAAAATTCTAAATCATGTTATAAAGCAGATAAATCTAACGCCATCCCCACTTCATTGTAGTTTGGCTCTCATCAAACGGTTCCGGACGAGAGTCCAGGCAAACGTCTATGGACCAAAGAAGGGCCCTATCTGACCTACAGCTCAATCAATGAAATGACTTTAGTCACGGGACCCATTTCACCCAATTGGATTCAATTTGATCTAGTGGGCCCGCATCTACATAGCGTAACTTCCAACAACACGCCAATGTCACAACGGTCAATCAGCCACTGTACTGTCCACTTGAAATTAAAGTCTTCCATCCGTGATCGACGGCTGCTGAGAATCCACGTCGGTCAGTCAGATCTCACATGTTTTAGAAAGATAAAAATAAAATCTCTCTCCACGTTTTCCCGCGGAAAACGATGCGCCAAAAAAAAGCAAGCGTTTCAAACTCCAACGAGGAGAAAGCCACGTCATCGATCCGAACATAAGTTCACAACGCATTTCTAGCCGTTCATCTCAATTCATCAACGGCCAGTAACACACCACCACGAATCGCCCTCCACGCACAGACACTCCTCCTCCAACGGCCTTATAAAATCCCATTTCCACACTTCCGTTTCATAAATCAGCCCCCTCTTCCGTTCAATTCCTCTCTAGTCTTTTCGGGTAGATCTCTATCTCCTTGTCTTTCTGTAATTTCTTTGACTGCTGATCTCAAAACGTGAAATCTAGGGTTCCAACACTCGAAATTCCTCAAACTTACTAACAAAGTTTGGGTTTTCTCAACAGATCTCATCGATCAATTTCAAATCTCTGCACCATGTCTGGGCGAGGAAAGGGAGGCAAGGGTTTGGGAAAGGGAGGAGCGAAGCGGCACCGGAAAGTGCTCCGAGACAACATTCAGGGCATCACGAAGCCGGCGATCCGGCGGCTGGCGAGGAGAGGAGGCGTGAAGAGGATCAGCGGCCTCATCTACGAGGAGACGAGGGGAGTACTCAAGATCTTTCTGGAGAATGTTATTCGCGATGCGGTCACGTACACGGAGCACGCTCGGCGGAAGACGGTGACGGCCATGGATGTGGTGTATGCTCTCAAGAGGCAGGGGAGGACCCTCTATGGATTTGGGGGTTAGGGTTTTTGAACTGACATTTTTCTCTCTTTGGAAAGTCTTGCTGGTGTCAAGAAAAAAAAAAATTGAAAATGTTATTAGGGTTTTGGCAAATGTAGAAATCTCTGTAGTTGTTTCTGTCTGGTTGGGGTTTTTGTTTTGTATTTTGGGGTAGGATGGAAGCAATGACAATGTATATGGATGGATGCTTTTCTTGACTGATTTGGGCTTTTGCTTGCATTTTGGGTGCATTTAGCTTTATTTCACAGAAACCTGATATGGTGTTTTTTTGGTGATTACATGATGGTAGTTTGAAATGATGGGTATGGTTTAGTGCAAATGATTGAAATTTTGAATGATGGTGATGGTTTTGATGATTAGATGAGAGTCGGTAATGAGGAGTCAGGCTGTTAATTGTGATCATAGAAATAAATTTTGGTCATGTATTGGGATTATGTGTTTCTTGATTTAATTGATTGATGGAGGATTTAAGAATTCCACATTATTTAGGAATTCAAAGAAATGTGTAATATTTTCGCTAGGAGGTTGGAGTTACTAGTAAATGAACAAGTCCTTAAGATCCATTGGAGGATTTTAAAAATATTTTACGTTGTTTAGGAATTCAAGCCAAAGCAGGCTTGCCTGTTGCTTGGTTTATGAACAGCCCTAGGGTTTCCTTTTCAAACAAACCACTCATGACTTTTTAAAATTTGTCTGCTGACCCTTTGATTGTAGGTTAAAAACAAATTTATTCGTAAGAAAAAGAAGATGGAATCAAACATTCGAAATTTCACATATTGTAATTCTGTGTATCTTTTAAAAAAGCTATTAATAGTTGTCACTTTTTCTATTGGGTACATTGACCATTTAATGGTATACCAAAATAAGATCTTCAACCTACGACATCCTTTGCTCTCATGGTCAATTTTCTATAATTAGAAAATTAGTGGCTTGGACTCGCTTGTCTAATGCAAGAGAATTTACTTGGATGGAGTCATATTTTTTTTTAATTAGTTTAAAGAATATTTAAGAATTAATCAAACATAAATTTTGCTTATTTACATGGATTCATGACAATCAAATTGAAGTAATAAATTTCAGTGAAAGAAAAACACTAGTAATGAAAATAAAAGAAAGTTGTTGCAGATTCTGTAATTTATTTGTAAAAATATCCAATGCAGAAGACCAAATATAAGATTTTAAGTTTAAATATAGACGTCATTTTTAAATTACTGACTCAAAGCCTTGTGCATGATTTCTGAACAAATATATATTAATTTTTTAAAATCATATCTAACTATAAAATAATTCATAATGGAAACAAATTATTAATATGAGGAGACTCAGTTAATTCTCCTTTGTATTTGGCTAGGTTTTCTATCAAAATGAGATGATGTCTAGTCAGGCCGCTGAAGGCACGTTTGGCAATGGTCTGCGGTTGGGAATTTTTGCGCATTTTCCACACATGTGCGGATTTTTCATGTTTGGATCAAGTTGATTTCAAAAGGAAAGACACTACAAATCCGCCAAATCAATTGCTTTGAAAACCTTTCTTTTGGGTCCTACAATCAAGACCCAAAACGTTAAATGTGTTAAAACCGTCCAAAATGGCTATATAATGAAATATCGGATGATGATTCATCATGTAACATGAGATATATGCCACAAATCGTGACTGTTGATTTCACCTGGTGTACAAAAGGGGGAGGAAAAAATAATTTGATTTTCTTGATTTTTTGGTTTCTATGGGCCACAAAACCATGATTTGAGCCATGAATTATTTCCGTAAGGTCAAGAAAGACTGCTAGATTAAATTTCAGTCGTTGATCATTACTATATCTTGAGATATTTTCAAAAAAGCCCAGGTTCTAAAAAATAAATTTTTATTTTTGTGGGCCCCCTTTGCACAATCCAAACCGTTCAGATTCTCTAAATGGCCAATAACGTATTTGAGGTAAAAATTGAGGTTTTGATTTTTCATGAATTTTAAAAAATCTTAAAAAAACTTACAACTATTAGATCATACATCCTACACATGATAAGAATCATCTCTCAATGCCAAACATAGAACTCTCCACTGAAAATCCTATATGACGATGTGTTGTTTCTTGAGAGATTCAGAGAATCTTCTAAGTAGAAGATTATTCTGCGTTTACCAAATAAATGCCCAAGGACTTCTTTAGGTTAGGTTTGTAGCTTTATATTCTAGCATTTGGTCTGGGGTCAGGCTTGGATTTTAACAATTGGACCCATTTTATATTTGGAATGTGTTTGGATTATTATAAATGATGATAAGAAAGTAGAAAGTTTGGCCCAACCTAAACAAATAATGCTTTTAGTTTTGTGTTTAATTTGGAAAGCCCCAACAAGAAGTAATGTAAAGTCCAACTCAAACTCCAAGGGGTTGCCGAGTGGTCCCTGAAGTTAGAGGTCTTGGTATTGACCCTCAGTTCCCCCTCTTTAGAAAGTGAAGGTGTCCACTTGTGCTACTACCTAGGGTAACAGGGGTTTTACTACGCTTTTCTCTGGGTCTGGAGAGAATATTCCAACTCAAAGGGTTGGGTTCCAACTCAAACGGGCATGATTCACTAAGGTATCATTTGGGAAGAATGTAAAATGAGGGGAAGGAAAAAAAAAAGAGGGAAGAATGGAGGGAATGTTGAAATTGAGGGTGTTTGTGAATGGGGGAGGAAAAGTGGGGGAGGAGAATTTGAGATAAATTTTTTGAAATTTGCCTTTAAAATTTTTCCTTCAAAACTCGGGAGGAAATATGAGGGAAAGAGGGGAATTCAGAATCAAAATACTGAACTGCCCTTTTGTTCGTAAAATATGATTTTGAAGCTTTTACAAAAAACAAAGATAAAATATTAACGATCTCTTTATCTCACAAATAAACAAAATTATACTTTTTTACTTTTTTACCCCTATTTCACAACTATCCAAACAAAAAGAGATCCCCTCCCGTACATTCTTTTCTTTCTTCTTAAATTTTCCCTCCCTCTCCTACCCAAACGTAGTGCAACTGCGTGGACCCGAGTCAATCCGGACCTGGATATGCCTGATACCGACCGAACCTAGTTTCATGCGCCTCGAAGGCAAGTCCAACCCTAAAAAGCGTGCGGCCAGCTAGCACTCACATGCAAATGAAAGAGACTAGTAGCTGGCATGTCGGCCATTTGTCTTTCATTTTTGGCTTGACTTTCTATTCCAATTTGAACCGTCCATTTGAATAATCTTTTTATATTTATAGATTATAGATATTGCAACATCAACATCAGCCCCGTTCCTATCAACGGTTAGGATGGAACACGTCCTCCAAATCAACTTTTAAAAATCCCTTTTACTTTCAACGTGACAGAAGGGCCGGCCGGTAGTTGAGAGCTTTATTCACGCGTCTTCATCCACCTCTTATTGCGGGACACGTGGCATCAGTCAAACAAAGCCGCGTGAAATGGTCTAGAATCAAAAGCTCGTTTCACATCATTACAGAAAAGAAGGCTTCGTCGAAACCGTCTTTCTCCTCTCTCGTCTTGCAACTCTTCCTTGTTCTCCATCCAAGGTATTCATTCCATTCTCCCCCTCTCTCTCTCTCTTTTCTTGGGTTTCTGAGGACAATCAAGGAGATAAGTCGATCCTGTCCAACGTTACCTGATTAGATCGAATCGAGTGGATGAGGTGCGGAGGGATCTATCTTCGACTTCTTCTTTTATCTTTCTTGCTTTGCTTTAAATCTTTTGTTATCTTAGATTTTGTGGTGTTTTTGAGAGGAATCCGAGTGTGTTTTGGTTCTGATTGGAAAGTGATGAGGATAGGTTGATTGATTGATTGAGTGGGATGTGATGATTTTTTTTTTTTTCACTCTAGATCGATTTTCGGTTTCTTTCCAGATCTTGCTAATTTCTAGGTTTTGTGGTTATTCAAGAGAATCGGGTGGTTGTGATTGAAAAATGTTCTAGGGTTTCATCTAAACGTGACTTGATTAGAACGATTGGAAGTTGGGGAGGGTTATACTGAGCTTAGAACACACGCAATCTCCCTTTTTTTTTCCCTTTCTTCAAAACGAGAGAAGATTTTGTGTTTGGAGAGGTGGATGATTTGATCTTATCGATTTGATGGATCTGATTAGCTAAAAAGTCTCTGTTTATTTCTTTTTTTCTCCCTCTCCTCCTGGATTTGTGGTTTTTGAGGAACGCTCATGTTGTGTGGCCCAAATCCAATTGATGGCTTGAGCGGCCTGGTTTGTCGATGCTCTCATGTTTCTTCTAACAATTTTTCTTCTTCCGATTCTCTAGTTAGATCGTCGTCGGTGGGTAAATAAATTTTTACTGGGTTTTGGTTTTATATAGAAAGGCAGAATTTTTGTTTCTTATGGACTGATCTCTGTAATTTTTTTTTTTACTGTCCCTAAAACCAATTGTTATTATTACTGGGTTTTGGTTTGTATAGAAAGGCAGAATTTGGTTTGTTGGGATGGCTAACAATATGCATAGGGTAAAAGATATCAATCTACTTTGGGTTTCATCTCCAGTATCAACTGTGTACTGCAGATTTTACATGATTTATAGATGTGTTTGATTCAGTTTCCTTCTCTGGATATTGCAGATGGTGTAATCAAATTACTTGTTCTAACCTGAGTTCAAATTGTTGTTTCATTAGAGTAGGTAAGTGGTTGGTCTACTGGGGCGTCTGTATCATCAAATAACAGGGTTCCATTTTCTCTAACTTGTAAAGAATTTTGAAGATATGCGGGGTTCTGAAGAGGTACTTATTTTTTTCTATATTCATTTGATATGCCTATTACGTCTTGTAAGTACGTTGAATCTCTGTTTCTATTTTTAGTATTTGAATGTTAATTGTTGAATTTTCCATTGGCAGCTTGGAGTTGACCTTCTTGGTCCGCGTCCTCGTGATTCTCTTGTTAGTGTACCCATTAAGAAAAGGAAATGCTATTTTATCCGTTCACCATCCCCTCCTCCAAAGAAAGATGAGCCGCCGATCTCGGAGCTTGAGACACCTGTTTTGGGGATTTCCCAAGCTGATAGAAATGCAAACTTAAGCAATGAAAAACCTATTGGTTTAACTCTTCAGCATTCTGATTTTTCTTTTACTTCTAGTTCCAAAGTAGAATTAGCCTGTAAAGGTAAAGTTAATTCAGAAGGTGGATCGACATCTCGGCAAGTTGCGGCTAACTCTGGGTTTTTTTCTCAGAAAGAACCTTTTGGACAGTCCATAGTAGAGGAAACGATTGAAGGAAAACCTATAATGGACAATAAATCTGCATTTATAGGAGTTTCAGGAAATACTGAATTGCTTTCAGCACTGGAGGAACCTCCCCGATTGCGAATTGAAGGTCAAAATGTTGGAGGGAGCTGTCCAAAGCAAGAAAAGTTATATCAATCTCCACAGGTCCTTGTTGAGAGCTGCTTTGATATTCATTGCGGCAAGCTAAATGATCCAACTGTGTCTGAGGAACAAGATAATGTTCAGACTAAAGGTAAACTTATCAAATCAGAAGCTGATCGTACTGATTTGCATGAGCAAAGGTCACGCTGGGATTTGAATACTACTATGGACAATTGGGAGGGCTCTTCATCAAGAGATCTTTCTTTAAACCCTGCAGCAGATGGAATGAATGTGTTGGGCCCGTCCCAAATATATGACATAAAGCCGTTTTTATGCTCAAAGGAAATGCAAGATAGCAATATAGCTTCAAGAAAATTCATCCATGATGGAAGTAAGGACAGCAAACGGTCATTTGATTTCCTATCCCGCTTTAATCAAGAAGCTGCATGTTCTTATACCAAACAAACCTTAATGAATGGTGGATTGGATGGGAGTACTTCAGAAAAGGTGATGTTAACTGGCATTACACCATTTGTTGAATGTAAACCTATAAAGTCCGAACAATTTGAATTGGGTGGTCGGGGGGACTTCAAAACAGTGGAATGCTGCAACCAAATAATATATCTGCGAACTCCAAAAGCTGAAGCATCTGATGGGATTAGTCAAGAATGGGATGTGGCTGGGAAAAACCTGATGTCCAAAAATCCAGGTGGCATAAAAGTTGAACCAGTAGAGGGGAGTAGTGAAGTGTGCCTCAACGCTGCAGAAGGATCACCACATCTTCCAGATATCCATAAACTAACCCCAGAACTTCCTGTTAGTGGGGAGGTTGCACAGAAAGCGAGTGAAACTGTTTTTAGGGCCTCAGATTTGGTTCCTGACACCACAGAATCGGTTGTTACTCAACATACATTAGATGCTTCTCAAAGAATGTGTTCTGAAGTTGCTTATGATGTGGTTCATGTAGATTCAGCAGCGGTCAGTGGAGCAGCTGAAAGTGATGATGAGAAGATCAACTTATTTGCTGATATCCATGAAGATGATACTGATGGTAGTGTCACAGAATCAGACAATTCTCCCAATGTGGGAACAGTCAAGAGGCAAACAAACGATAACAATAATGATGATGATTTTGAAGATGGAGAGGTTAGAGAACCTTTGTTGAATGATACTGCTGTTGAGGGTATATGCAGGGAAGGTGAAATGGGACGTGTGAGTAAAGGAAACCTAGACAACAAAGAAGGGTGTGGTGATCCTGGGGATAGTGGTGTGCTGATATCATCAAAGGCCGAGTACGCAGAAAGTGCAACCAAGAACCCTATGGAAACCATAAGTGCTCCTTGCACTGGAGGAGATGATAGTGCTCTTTGCATTAAGAAGAAAGAACAATGCAGCAGCACAGACCCATCCTTGAAAAAATCTTCAGCCACTGCAGGATCAACTGCTGCATCTGGTAAGAAGAGATCTATCAAGATCATTAAAAAGGCACCAAGTGGTTTCAGTGAGCAGAAAAAACAAGGCTCGGGAGGCCTTGAGACTACTTCTGATCAAGCAGTTAGTGCAACTACAAGCCATGAAACAATCACAGATGATGGCAAGGAAAACAATACAAGGAAACAGGATGGTATCGATAGTTCTTCTGATATGGGCAGAGTGAATGATTCAAATTTATCCAAAACAGACCCATCAGCAAGAGTAGATGAAGCCACTAGGATTGACCGAAGCCGGTTTTTTAATTTGTCTAAGGCTTCTAATGGATTATCACCGGGTAGAATGAGATCCATTCACGATGTGCCAAAGGTGTTACAAACTGAGAGTGTTAGAACTTCTCATACATCAGTCAGGGTTGATGAATTGCATCCCCGAGGGACTAGGTGACTTTTTCTCCCCTCCATGGTTATATATTATTAACTTCTTTTTTCAGTTAGTGATTATTGTTTTGATTTTTCTTGTTTTCTCCAGAGATGAAAGCTGCATGGATGGCAACCGAAAATTTGTGAGAGGTAGGAATTTAGATCATCTGACTGGAAATTCTGGCCCGGATTATATGCACAAGAAAAGACGGGTTGACAACAGTTTAGAAACTCTTCGATTTGATCAAGATTCAGGTCATGATTTTGCTTCAAGAAACTACAGTGATTCCTCTGGTGCTCGATTCCCTAGGCCTAGGAATAATGTTGCAGCTCCACAACGTGGTGGCCCTGCCATTCCTCCAGATGGTAATCTTGTAACTTCTGGGAAGGCATGGAGGAAGCACATACATGATGAATTGGAAAGTTCCTGTCATCTGCCCTTCAGAAGGCGGTCGCCATGTGGGAGAGAAGGGCCCATTGCACTTGGTGGTGCACGAGTGGTTCAGAGACCTCCGAGAGTCATTAGCCCAGATAGGTGCATCAATAGAGGTCGACCTGACATGGTGTTAGTGAGGCGGGAAGAAAAATTCATGAGAGATATGCCTGATGACATGATGAATCCTTTGCTTTCTCATTCTCGGCCAGAATACCAGCAAGTGCATGATCCTTTTATCAGGAGAGAGAGTAGGTTCTCCCCTGGGCAGAGGCATGATTATGTCCGTGTACCTCGGATTTGTTCCAAATCTCCCCCAAGATCCAGGACACGCTCGCCGCCTTCCTGGCCATCACCCAGTAGATCTCCAGATCTGTTCAATGGGCATCCAGAACAGCTGCTTCGCAGATCTCCACCGGTTTTTAGAGGGGAAAGGATGAGATCTCCTCATCAGCGTCCTTGTTTTGCAGATGCAGTGATGGTAAGAAGGCCTGGTTCCCCTCCTCGTATACCCCACTTGCCTGGTGAAATGAGAAAGATTGGTCCCTCGAGGCCTTTTGTACTTACTAGGAGCCCATCTGGAAGGATTTTACAGAGAAGCACTAGGAGATTTAATATGATAGACTCCCAAGAAAGAGTGGTAGAAAATGATGAGTACTTTGAACCTATGCAATCTGATCTTATCCATGAGTTTGTAGGTGATGATTGTGTTAGTGATAGACGGAAGTTTCGTGAGAGAATTGAACCACAACCAATCCGTACTTTTAGGCCTCATGATGAGGGTGTTGATGTTGAAAGGTTTAGTTACCATGAAGATGGTTCTAGGCCTTATAGATTTCGTCCTGAAGACGATGGAGAATTTCATAATAGAAACAATCCCAGGGAATTTGAGGAGCGGATTGGCAACCGGTTAGGGAACCCTAGGAGACCAAGAAATCTTGAAGAAAAACAAAATGACAGGTTTCGTGGTCCAGCAGAATGGGGTGAAGCCAGTTTCAATGATGCAGCAAGACAGAGAAGAGGAAGATTTTGACGGTCTTTTTTTTGTGGTGATTTTTAAAATGTGTTGGTTCAATTGAGACTTGGTGAATCTTCTTCCAACAAAGAAGGTTGCTAACCTGAGCAGTCTTGCAAGGAAATGCTTCACAGTGATAAGTAATTTATGATTTCTGTATTATCAGCCAACTGTGGACGAGTTCAAGTTGTACAATCGGGTCAGCTTTTGTGACTTTTAAGTATATCCTGCAGAAGACTGCATGATGCAATCACAGCTACCATCTTATGAATTATATATTTGTTTATCATATCCAATCTCTGCTGATATGTTCAGATGGACGAGACATGCACTGGTAGCTTGAACTATTTTGGTTGAGGCACTTGATAAAATAGTTTTCGTATGAAGCAACTTTAAAAGCCATTGTCTTCATAAGGCTTTCTCCATTCTTCAATCATCAGGGATGTCTTAGCTGTAATATCTTGGCTTTTATTTCAGTAAACTATAGTTATAACTGTCGCTGAACCTCTGGATTGGACTTGTTGCTGCATATGGGTGGCCGTCGTATTTCACCTTGATCTCGGTTTATGTTCATGCAATCTTCTTATTTAAGCATTGGATCCATCAAAGATGAAGGATAAGCATATGCTATGTGTTTTCTGCATTTCTGCTGGTGAAGATTATAAAACACGGGATGATTTGTTTCCAGATATGCCCGAGCTTTTGGCCAAAACCTTATTTCATGCATGTTGCTTGGGTTTTGTGATGGATCTGCTGATTGGATTGGGAAATGGTTTGGCAGTTCAGAATATGATTTTATACAGTATTTTTCTTGATCGATTCTATTCAAATATCTTTATGATGATCAACAAAACTAGCTGAGCTTTACTGCCTCACTTTCACATCTTCCCAGCATAATCAGGAAAGTTGTTTAGGCCTGACCACTTAAGATCTTCATTTGTGGCTGCATTGGGTCTGTGAAATCAAATCCATTAAACTACTTCAATTGCTAATGATAAATTGCTGGTAATTTTTTTTGGAGTGGTTAGACCTGTGTGGAAAGTCTTGTTTTTTTGTGTGTCCCAGTTGGGTATGATGTGGCATGAGTTTCTTTTTTCATGGTGACCAGGAGCTCGACCTGGCTCTGCATCCATAAAGGCAAGGTATGTGAATGATTTGAGGAATTTGGAAAGGTTGTGGACGAGCTGCAACTCTTGACAATTTTTGGTGGTTAGCACTTCCTCGAAGACTACCATTTTTTCTTCAACCAGTGGAGTTTGCAGAAATATCACTTTCTTTGTAAGGGTAAAACAAGACCTATCCCTTTTCAGTCTAGTTTTCTTTGAAGCATCCTGGTTTTCCACAGCACAAGATTACAACAGTTGTTCAGCTAAATGAGTGGATAACGTATGCATTTTAATCAGTGGACTGACAGATAAGAAAATAAAATGGTGGATATTATGTTTTTAAGTATTCTTTTCTTAATTGAGAGTAGTTGATACTTGATTGTTTCAAAGGAAGTTTTGATTTCCTTTAATTCTTTTTAGATTTCTTTGATTTTATTATCTTCCCTTATTATCTTCAGTTTCTTTGTACTTTTTTAAAGTTATTTTTATTATTTTCATTTAAAAATCTTACTTGCTCTATTCTATCTTCTTTTTTTTTTTTTAATTCTTTTTTTAGAGTTTTGATTTTTTTTTTCTTGATTTTTCTATTTATAACTTACTCTAATCGTTTTGTTATATAGTTAAAATATTTTGCTTCTTTCTTTCTTCTTACTATATAACTTCTTTTTCCAACTTCTCTTTTTTAGTTATTTTGTTGTCATTGCTGTGCCAAATTTGAATTATCAGTCTGAAGGCCTATATAACTCTGATGACTAGTATCGAAGTGGGGTCAATGCTAATTCATAATGTACAAAGGACTGATCAAGGAGGGACCAAGTGGCCTCCAAAGGTTGGAAAGACCTCCTCTCTTGAAAATACCATTGCAAAAGGGGGTCTTCCTGCAAAAATTGCAGGGCCCCCCACTCGTTCTCAGGGTCACCCAAGTGGTCCCAACCCACTTGGTCTTCCTGTCTTGGGTCTACAAAACAGAAGAAAAGGAGAGAGTAGAAAGATGCCTTTCAAGGTAGCTGTTGTTGGCGTTAAAAGGCTACAAGAGTTTATTTGACATTGCACATTGTCTACTTACCAGAGCGCGTCACCAAAGTCTTTGTTTTTGACCTTCATTTTTAATGATCACAATGATTCCTTACTGTGACCCTTTGGCGCTGTCAAATGCATCAATGGCATGTGGGTATTTAGGAAATGGAGGGCTACTACATAATTTAAAATTGCATAGCATCTAAATTTTCTCAGAAGGCAAGGAGTCACAAGAAAACTGTGTTTTTTTATTTTTATTTTTTATATACCTTTTTGGTAACATTTGGCAACCAAATCCTTGAGAATATCTTGTCATTTTTTTCGGATGACTTGAAAAATCTATGTTCGGCAATTGAAAATTCTTGAGGATTTGGACAAGTGGAAATCCTTTTCTTTTAGGATTTTCAAATCCGACCTCCCCCATGTGATTTGCAATTATTCAGCATTGTGGATTTATGCGCGGGTACCAGTTTTCTTAGCTATATGCATGCATTCACAGGCATCGAAATTCTAAGTGCAAGAATCCTCAAATGTACGGCGTTGAGGAATTCTCAAATTTGCATATTCCTCATGAATTCTTTGCTTGTTATCAAACGTGCACTTTTAAGTATCACGCATTGAGCTATTGGGGTCTATGAGGATTTCCTCCCATTGGCTGCTTACTATGGGCCCACCAAGTAATGGACGATCTAGATTGTTAGGAAAAGATGTTGGTCTAGAGTTTGGACAGTGTGGATTTAAAATGCAGAGAATTCTCACCTTTCTAAATCCTCCCCGCCTAAAAAAAAAGTTACTCTCGCGCAATTAAGTGTAATTGTGAAATTGCACTCCAATCAGTGTAGGCCGACTATTAGATTGTTTGCAATAGAACATACTGTAATCACTGGTTTTGCACGTGATGACATACGCATGTGATATGTAAAGAGCGCATATGGGTACAAGTGTATAACTGTTACATTATTTACACGAAGTGACTTCCCATTCAATTCTCCATGTTTGCATGGACTTAAAAAAATATGGATCACTGACATCCCAAAGGCGAAGTCGGGATACTTTTGAGTTCTTAGCAGTAATTCAATCACTGCAGACTGAAATCAAACGAGGAAAAATAGTTATAAGATCCAGTGAATTTAAATAATACTAGGATTAGAATTGCCTGATACATTTATGCAAATGGATATGCATTGCCATGAGGATGTTCCAACTACATTCATTTCAATAAGGTCTGCCCTTTCAACAAATTACTCTTTTGGTTCAGAATACTAAAGCCTTGTTTGACATCTTTACTCTTTTAGTTTAGAATACTAAGGCCTTATTTTTGAACAAAAAGTTTACTTGGATAAATTTTTTGGACAGAATTTTGGACAATTCCTATGGTATGCCTTGAATATCTCCTATGATATTCAAGGCATACCATAGGATTTGTCCAAAATTCTGTCCAAAAAGTTTGTCCAAATAGTACTACTCATTTTTGAAACTCAACCAAAGACGGGTTATTGTTCTTTTCGTTTTCTGTCATTTTCACCTCTCAATATGCCCCGGTTATTGTGCCCATTGACAATTTTCAAGCTTTTAAGACTACAATACTACTAACAAAAGAGAGTTTTGGACTCGAGAATGGATTTGGATTCTGAACCACACCTTAATCCAAACTAGCATAATAACATGTGCTAAGCACATGAGTGGGCAGCACTGCAACTTAAATATTCATGCATTAGAAAAATATCTATAAATTTTAGAAAGAAAGCGAAAGAAAAAAAAAAAGATAACGAGAGGTATATGTTTATGTAATCTAAGAGCTAATGGAATAAAAAGAAAAGAGAAGAATTGGAGAAGAAGGGAATGATGGATAGACCTTGGGTAGAAAGGAAGGTATTGCAGAGAAAAAGAAAAATGAAACTTTGAAAAGTGGGGAGTACATGTGAGTAGTTTTAATAAAGAGGTAAGGTAGGTATTTTGCATGAGATACGTGGGGAGAAAACTAAAAAGATTTGAAAAAAAAAAAAACTTGCTTTCAAAATTATAACCGAAAGTCAAAATTAAAACCAAAACCCTTGACTGTAATATAGTATAACTAGCAAACAAAAAAAAAAAAAAAAAAAACAGGCTAATCACAAGAATGCATGAAGAGATAGGATTTTGTGTATGTTAGAAAGGGAGAAGATGAGAGTCCATAAATAGGGAAAGTATATTAGTGGAAAGTGAACGAGAGTGATAGAAGTTGTAGAAACTGAAAATAACTTATGGTCAAAATTATATCCAAAACCTTCCAGCTTTACATATTATAAGGTCAAAGTTTCAACTCTCCCCCATGTTTCACAACTGATTAAACAGAACAACCAAATGAAGTTAAATCATGTGTTATAACATGATCCATTTGAAAATATGCTGAGGAATAGCCAAATCTCTAGCATATTAGGGTTTATATATATATATATATATATATATGTATATATATATATATAACGCTATCATATTAGTTTTAAGAATGGACTTGTACATGTCAAAAGGTTCAGCATGTGATTATCGGGCACATTAAAACAGGACAGCCCCCTTGGCTGGGGTTAGAAGGAAAAAAAAAAAAAAAAACAACACAGAACAAGCAACTTTCAAATGTGCTGCAGGTCTGTCCTAAAAATATATTTAGTCACCCAACATCCAATGCAGTTGGTATTTTACCCCTACTGGGATACTGATATAGGAGTGATGCTTTCACTTGGTGAAGACACCACTCAACCCAACCATGTGTGTGTTGATCCATGTAGTTGAGTTCACGAGTGTGAAAAGTATATGTCTTGATCTAAACCTCATCATAGTCGTAGGCCAGGGCACACATGTATGGGCAATATTCACTGTGAGATTGGGATCATACCTTGGAATTCATTACCATTCATCCGTAATATGCCCCAAAAGCATTGTGGACATGCACCGAGATCCAAAGATACAAGGATAAAAAAAGTTGGCCTCACACGAATGGATTTCACTTGAATGTGTGTTAACCATTTCTGGTATAGTAATATAACTGTTCTTTATTCTTTTTTCTCCTTTTCAATTGACTATTTAGTCTTAATCTTTGCAGGCGGATAACTCTAATAATTGCAACAACTACAAAATAATTTATCAGAGCACTCGACGTTGAAAACCTAATTAAAAGGTTCCACAACTAAGCTGGTGCTACATTTGTTCTAGTTATCCAACTGCAATATAATATTTGGTTTGCATCCAAACCTGCATACCATGTTTTTTCATTAGTAACATGACTCAAATCCCGCACTAATACATCTCATGATCACAATAAAAGGCAAACACAAAATAGAAAACTAAATATCTAATTGATTGGATAGGAAAGAGTTATCAGCAATGTCAAATGATTCATAAAGAACTCATGTAACAATTCGAGATTTACCTATATCAAGACAGCAACATACTGCTGAAGTGACAAATCTCTACATCTCCACCCTGCCAATCAGAAGCTATATTGGAAGCATGTCTTCTAAAAACTTCCATGGATGGATTTAAGTGACAATATCTTTCCTCATGAGCCTACATTCATATCTGGTCATCAGAAAAGTTAACTGCCAGCTCCCAGTAGTGTGCCACCCCAGCATCAGCAAACACTTTCCTAGCAGCAGCTTCAGTCCTGCACTGGTGAATGAGGAACCTATTGAAGCTCGGCTTTGCAGCACTGCCCTGCCACACCAGCATGCATTTGTTAATGGGGGCAACGTCATTTTCATCCTCTTCCTCATTTGCCACAGCAGCTGCCCAGTTGATCCGTTTAAGCATCAACTTCCCATACCTCTTAATGGACTTGCTGCCGCCTTCGACAACTACAACACTTATGCCATCTGATATTACTGCACATCCAGTCAGTCGGTTCTCTTGAGCATTAACATCTACTTTAAAACGTGTTTGTGGGTGCGATAAGTCATTTATCTTGTACACCGAAACAATAGTTTCCAGTGTGCTTGGATCATCAAAGAGTTTCCTTTCTTTCTTCTCACGCCGTTCTGCAGGAGTGAGCTTTCGGGCGATATTCCTATCAACATGGGCCTGTTCACGCTCTGCAGCAGCGCTGCGGATTTCCATCTCAAGCCTTGTAGGGTCCTGAGTCGCTTCAGATCCAAGCACTTTCATGAGATTGCTCATCTTGATTTTGGGCTTCGGGGGTTCTATTAGACCTTGCCTTATCATCTCCTGCCTGTCCTTCTCTTTAGCAAGGCGCCGCTGAGTGCGTAATTTCTTCTGCTCCTTTTTTGTTAACTTCAAAGGTTGTGGAGGGGGTGGGGCAGGCTCTGCTGGGGGTTCAATAGGTTGAGGATGCTCTACGTACATGGTAATCTTATCCATCTTCAGTTTATTGTCAGTGACATTGTCTTCAACCAAACCATTGTAGGTACCAGAGAGCAGAAGTGGTGCATCCCTAATTTTGAATCAATAGAAGAATTAGAATTAGAAATGGTACATTACATTAATTACATTAGCTTACTCAAGCTATGTTGTTTGGAAGAAGCAATAAGTTTCCTTTTTCACTGCATCATGGTATAGGTAGGGCCCAACTTTTGGCAATACAACTTCACTGATCTAGTCAGAACCATCTTCAAAATTAAAATACCCCAATCTCTCTATGATCAGATTGTCCAATCCATTCAATGAAAAATGGATTATATGGTTCCAATAGCCCAAACTGAAGTTGGGGCTTAGACAATTAGGGTCATCTGAAGGTTAGTTTAGGAGTATCTCCATCCACCATGTTACTGATTTGGATAATCAAAAGGTTGGCCCATTTACAGATTGTTGGACCTTGAAACACTCAGTAGAGTACAGTCAGAATATTTTGTTGATGTTTTGGCAATACTGCAATATCTTTGCAGGAAAATAAACAAAATAAACCTAAAACTATGGTGATGTAATGAAATCATCATCAAGGCCCCGTCCCAACTATGTTGTGTTTGGACAAAAGTTTACGCTGGGTGTCAACCTACCGAACACGGCCTTCCTTTATCCAGGCTTGGGACACGCAATAAAAACTGTGAAGTTGGTGATGTAATGAAATATCGCCAGAAATTAAAATGCCGTGATATTTTTGTGTTTTTTTTTTTTTGGTGAAATCTTTATAATTTCATAATAGTAATTAAATTTTTAAAGAGATTTTCCTGCTTTTCTGATTTTAATTATTTTAGCTTTTAACAGTATTTTCCGAATGATGTCAAGAGAAAAACTTAAAAATTGAAATCTTCAATTATTATCCAAATATGAGAAAATACGATGAAAGAGATAATTGGCAATGCACGAATTAGGTAAAAACAGGTTACGTACCACCACTCAATATCAGGGATTGGGTCCTTCTGTTTTTCTTTGATGACAACCCTTTCAGAGACCTCTATCAAATTTGGGTTGATGTCAAGCTCCGCCTTTGCCTTAGCAAGTTGTGCCTGCTTTGTCTTTAACTCTTTTGCTTGTGCTTCCCCGAATTGATTCTACACAAGGGTACAAAAAGGCATAAGAATGAGAGCATGTAATGAAAATATCCATGGTCAGGGAGAACACACTATTCCAAAAAGAATAGTAGCAGTATTTGTGCTTCCCCAAATTGATTCTGCATAAGGATACAAAAAGGCATGACCGCATGAGAATGACAACACGTAACAGAAAATATCCTTGGTTAAGGGAGAACACACTATTCCAAAAAGAACAGCAATAAGAAGAAGCTGCAATCCTTGGGTATATGCAGCAGATGTTACCTTGAATCTGATTATATCTGCCTGCTTTGACCATTTCCCTTCATCCACAAACTGGAACGTCATCCTCTTGGGTCTCATAAGCTTTGTTTTGTTGACACCCATACTCGCATCAAAATGTGGGTTGGACTCTGTATCAGCATCCAGTTCGGGTCTAAGTATTTGAAATGCTTCTTTTTTCTGCTTGTTGATGTTGACCTGGAATTTACATGGAGACACAGGAAGATAACATTAATAAAAAACAATACCGAGCAACTGCAAGGAAACTTGCAAAGTCATAATGCCACTCATCATAATATCATTAGTTCATTTAGAAACCTTGTTCACACAGCATACGCACATGTGGCATGTGAGATCCAGACTGTTCATCAGGTTACGCACCCAAGTATGGATGCCTCGACCCAAAATCAAGCATTTCCTCAGCAAGTGGGCTACATGAATACATTGAAAGGAAACCACTAACTTATTTTAAAGGTCCATCTTGCTATGGAGATTAGCTTATTTGCTGGGCAAAGGCACACAATAGAACCAGTACAGAACAGCTTCCAAAATGCATGCCATATTCACATGTTTAGTACAAGTAGAGTTTGTATGTCTGCAGTGGCAATGAGCTCTCACCTTCAAGGTGCTAAGATTTGTCAGCTTAGGCATATTGATCACATTCCCGTGTTCATCGATTTCTCTACCTTGCGCATCTAGGCGCAGAACAGGAGCCTTGGCTGGTTTCTGTTGCCCACTCACATCTAGTGGCATCTGCCCAGGAAACATGTTTATGACAGGACCAAAATCAGGGTCCTGGTGAAATCCCATCTTGGCAGCAAGTTCCTGGGCTCGTTTTACAGCTTCAATATTAATCCCAGCAAGAGGTGTCATGCTACCAGTGGGCGTCTTCACAGCTGTTGATGCGCTTGCTACAGCCTGAACAGGAGCTGAGGAAGCAGCTGGTGCAGGGGCTCCTGTGCTTGATGATGGAACTTTCGACCCCTCAACTGATCCCACCTGCTTGCTACTGTCTGAGCTTGAACTAACAGATTTATTCAACTGCAGAGTCAAAAGAACATAATCACCCTTACGCTGCTAACAGATAGGGAAATAAAATCAGAAGGAATTATACCATGTTCAACAATGCCATTTCAATCAGCTCTACAATACATGGTAGTACCAAATTTTGATTGATAAAAACTGTTCATATAATAGGCCTACTGTGGATAGGAGGCATCACGGAAACCACCACTAAATAATCCTGACAGTCCAATTTCAAAATCTTAAAATGCAAACAACCACTCCGATTTGACCATTTGCAGGCCAACAATCTTATTGCTTAGAAACAAACACGATATGGGGCATTGTCACATTCCCATGACTCCAAGATGAAACACCTTGCTATTTCACAAGCAAAGCATACAAATAATGGCAAGCAGTACGATCTATGGTCAGGGGAAAGTAATATGATGTTCATCAAGCATCATATAGTACCTATAGCAGGCCTTTTGGATAAGGGAAAAAAATGTTAAAATGGAGTTTGAGAAAACGGTTTCATAGTGCTAACTGTGAGACAGTTTTCTCCACCTCCACTTTCGCCATGTTTCCCCTTGTCAGATTGAATAACAAGTGTTGAATTTAGAAAATTCATAGCAGAGCATACCTGAGGAAACTTCTTCAGTTTTTCTGACATCTCTTTCTGCATTTGCAACGCTCTTTTAGCTTTTGCTAAAGCATCAAGAGACAGACTTCCACTTTTGCCAGCAGCTGAAGGTGTTATACCATCTGTACTGGATTTTCCAGGAACCTCATGAGATCTGGTAACACTAACTCCCTTATTTTCATTGGTGGTAGAAATTGAAGATACCTTGGTAGGAACGGGGGTGGAAATGGAAGATGTTTCAGGCAAAACCCTTGACGCCACATCAAGTGGTTGCAAAGCAGCACCCTGGAAAATATAACAAGCAAAGAGTCAAGAAAAAAATATATATATAACAGAAGGTCGTAGTTTATTCTCGTGCACCTATATAAATATGCTTTGAGGGAATGTCGAGTAAAAAGAAAAAATAGCATGGTCATAATTTTCAAGTTTAAATAATGGTATTCCAAGTAATAACATGCTATAAAAATTGGTGTCCTCTTCTTGTAGAAAACAATGTGATAGAATTATAAGGAACTTTAGGGCATGTTTGAATAATTTACAGAGAAAGTAATGTCAATTAAGTGTCAAATCAGTGGGAAAGTTAATGGTTGTATAAAGGAGTAAACTCTCCGGTAAAGTAAAAACGCATTTGCTTTCATGAGGAATAGTAATTTGAAGTGAGATAAGACGCCAACAAGTGGTAAAGTAACCACTTCACTTGTATTATATCGAGCAAGATTTTTTGGCAGCTAGTACTTTCTCACTTATTGTGATCGACAAAACATGGGTAAAGTAAAATATCTGACTGTTGGAATTTCTTTCCCACAAATTTCACTTTACCTCTTAAAAAATAAACATTGGTTTAAGTACAAAGAAGAGGGGATTTTTGTGGACTAAAAAGAAAAGACACGGACATAGTTTCAAGTTTAGGAAAAGTAATATTAGTTGACTTGCTATAACATTGGTGCCCTCTTCTCATGGAACACAAGGCAACAATATTAAGTGAAACTTAAAGTACAAAGACAGCTGGGAGTCTACAAAATTCCCCAAGCTCAGCCAAGGAGATGACCTGCAGTCAAACACCTAATCAGAATCAGTGTTTCAGAACTGTTTCAAGGCTTATGCCTCAAGGCTTGGCTCGGGAGGGACTTCCAAAAACACACTGCACCTCAAGGCATACATTTTATTATATGAAGATTGAGGCATACACCCTAGATGAAGTATGCACTTTAGTCATGCTCCAAATCAAAGGGCATAAACTGTATTAACACATCTCCTTTTTTCTTTTTCTTTCTTTCTTTCTTTTTTTGGTGGGTGGGTTGGGTGGGGTAGGGGGCCTGTGCATATCTTCCTTTTTAAACTTAAGACTGATTCAACTCTAGTTAACTAATTAAAAGACTTAAAAAACAGCCAAACTACTACTGTTTTCCATTTTCCAATAAAATCATTTTTTATGTAATTATTTACTTAATAAAGGTGCGTTCGTGATACTCGCGCCCCATTGAGGCAACAACCCACTCTTTGGGCAAATGAAATACCTCATCTCATGCTTCAACATTTTAACAAATTGATTAGATAAAATACCATGTCATCTTTATTCCGTGCATTCAATTCATTTATCAGCTAACCAGGTACATACGGAATCAATGCCCACATAGCCCTTCCCTTTTTTCTTTTCTTTCTTTTGTTTGACAAAATGCCCAACTCAACGCCACAAGGCTGCTTGTGATTAGACAAGAGCCCGAGGTGTGGAAGGCACACTATTGCAATTTTGCAAACCTTGAGGCTGTGGATTCAAGTCATGTTGCTGGATTTCTTTTTTTCTTTAAAAAAAAAGAGGGAAAACGAAGAAAAAAAAAACTTGTGATTATGAACCCTTCCATGCTGAGAGGACCCTTTGGCCAATTGCTCCAACACCACCCTCAAATATCTGTTTACCTAGTAGTACAAAAAAAAAAAACAACAACTTGAGAATACATCCTGATACAGCATCAAAGCCCCTCACAAGAGGTGATTAATATTCTCCTCTTCCAATCAGCACATTAGTCTTTAGTAAGCTTAATATTCTCTTTTATGATCCAAGATAAGACTATAAATAGGTTAGGTTTGGATTGGTACACAGACCCCATACCAAAAATGTTTACTGGACATGGGCTTAAATCTGACAATGGTGCAGCATACTGGACCCAAACCTGACTGAGCTTGGAACCAATATCTTAACCTCTCAACAGATTAAAAGATTGAATACAGATGAATGTGCATCCCAAAATGAATTGGAAAATCACTATTTCAATGAATTTTTACATGCTTCCCAGCAACTCTAGCGGAGCCAAAAAGATAGTCTGCCACCTGAGCTAAGCTGAAATAAATTTCAGATTATAAAGAATTGCAACTAGAAAACAGGAAACAAAATTGAATACATGAAAAAGACAATCAATTCCAATCAAAACATATTCCCACATATGCTACCAAAAGGGGGAGGGGGGAATTAATGATATAGTGGGGGAGGGGGGAATTAATGATATAGTGGGGGAGGACAGAGAGTAATTACAGGAGTGAAAGCTTTGGACAGCTTTTTTGGGTGGGTGCGTGCGTGCATGCATGAGAGAGAGAGAGAGAGAGAGAGAGAGAGAGAGAGAGCCTAATGTTGCCTTTTGTACTTGTGAATATTCCAAACAATTTTAATTCTCCAGTACTACATATCTTACTGACCATTAAATGAGATTTGTTGCTATTCAATGTCACACCATAGATAAACCTCATGTGAAAAAAAAAAAAAAAGGACTTGAAGATGGGACAATCCAAAAACTTGAACCTTTTACAATTAGGACATTGTAGGGATGGGTTTTGACTTCTACTGCCTGAATTGTCCTGCTGAAGGGCTCTTAAGAATGGTGATGTTGATCTTTGTGTTTTGTCTGGTCCACATTCTGATTCCTGAAGCTTATCTGAGGATTTTAATTTGGATGGCTTCTTTTACGTGTGTGTGTGTGTGTGTGTGTGTGTGTGTGTGTGATGTCTTGAAACAACAACCCAAAGGAGGCTAGAAGACCAACAAGGCCAAAGCCAATAAAGATAATTAAACATAGCTAAAAACACAGAGAGATCCCCATTAGTGATAACCAAGCATTCTCTGTTAACTCCTGGCTAAGTTAGGAATTACAGGAAGAGATCACATTTTCTTCTATCTTATTATTGCAGAAGATAAATCTGTAAAGCTTTTCTTGAATGGAAGGATCATGTGCTCAAAAAAGATCAAGTAGCTTTGTTATACATTTTGATGTTGCCATCTGCTTCAGCCTTAAACTTGGATTAGTTCAATTTGCCTTTTCTGGCAGTCGATAATTAGTTCGTTGTATATGTGTGAGTAATAGATAAATGAAAATTCTAGTCTGTTAAATTTTACATTAGGTTCAAATGTTTTACAGGTAATATTTTTCTACGACCTACATGCAATCACTTTTTCCTTTTTAGTTTTCAACACTTTGTCATTAGTTAAAACATACTTTTGGCCTCTTATATGTCTATGAAGTTTTATTTCCTCCATAATTAGTTGTGGATAAGATCCATTGGTCTCAATGATAATCATATGCATTATTAATTTCTTCTTTTTAAAATTATAATTTACCATCACATACATTTCTCGTGAAAAAGGAAATACATTGTGCATAATTTGCATTTGATTAGTTATTTTGCACACACATCAAGCTTATTATACTAATTTAATAAATACATTAGTTGAGCTATGGTCTCTCCGATTCCAACAATATCTTGCCAGTCAAGTTCCGATCTATGGTTCACCATACAAGTGCATACTCAGCAAAACTATATTCTTTTCTCTACTGGTGCCCAGATGTTTTGCCCTCAAAATTGACATTTTCTATTGTGGATTATTCCAATTTTCTTAAGCATTTGCCCGTTGATATGCATTATGCAGATTCAGCCGATGCCTTGTGTCAATTCATTTTTCATAGTATATCAGGATAAGCTTCAATGAAGTGAAAGACCTAAACATGGCAGAATGCACAGCTGATAAATGAAGTTGCAGCTTCTTATCAGTACTTTGCGAACCATTCTGCCATCATTTAAGCAAGTATAACATTTTTAATAACTTCCACAGGAAGGTCATCTCTCTACATAACCTATGACGAACGGTTATCGTGTCGTATCGTATCCCATGCTTAACTTTTTATGTATAAAATCATGGCTTGTCCTTGTCGTATCCATACTGTATCTGGGCATGATATTACATAAATAAATATGTTTTTTCTCTCGCTCGTTAGGCACTTCCATGTCATTTCTATAAAACGTATCTTCGCAAAACTACAGTTGCCCCGTATGTATTTCTAAGTCAAGCAACTGTGCCCCAGAAAAAATCAAAGACCAAGTCATGGGAATATAAATATCAAAAGTGATATTCCCATCTCCCTCAAATCATAGTAAACAAGTAAAACTGCACATTAGTCACACAATACAGTCTTCTAATACTAACATCTATCAGGGGATTTATAAATGGTGTGTGTGTGTCCTTGTCGTATCCATACTGTATCTGGGCATCATATTACATAAATAAATATGTTTTTTCTCTCGCTCGTTAGGCACTTCCATGTCATTTCTATAAAACGTATCTTCGCAAAACTACAGTTGCCCCGTATGTATTTCTAAGTCAAGCAACTGTGCCCCAGAAAAAATCAAAGACCAAGTCATGGGAATATAAATATCAAAAGTGATATTCCCATCTCCTTGTCATAGTAAACAAGTAAAACTGCACTTAGTCACACATACAGTCTTCTAATACTAACATCTATCAGGGATTTATAAATGGTGTGTGTGTGTCCTTGTCGTATCCATACTGTATCTGGGCATCATATTACATAAATAAATATGTTTTTTCTCTCGCTCGTTAGGCACTTCCATGTCATTTCTATAAAACGTATCTTCGCAAAACTACAGTTGCCCCATATGTATTTCTAAGTCAAGCAACTGTGCCCCAGAACAAATCAAAGACCAAGTCATGGGAATATAAATATCAAAAGTGATATTCCCATCTCCCCCAAATCATAGTAAACAAGTAAAACTGCACATTAGTCACACAATACAGTCTTCTAATACTAACATCTATCAGGGGATTTATAAATGGTATGGAAAGCGAATCTCTGTGTGTGTGTGTGTGTGTGTGTGTGTGTGTGTGTGAGATATAAATATGATATATAAATGTAAAAGAAACATGAATTAGATTAAAGGAAATAAAACCTATCAACAAAAGTTATCTTTGGGTGTGAATGTCAAAATTCATAGTTTGCATCATTGACATAATTAGCACCAATTTTGATGGACATCAAATATAATACTACTACACAACTTCATGTAAACATAATTAACAAAAGCACAGCAGAAAAACCATTACATGTAAAGATATACACAGAGGTAGCATAATCAACTCACATTGGCAATGGAACCGCTCCTGTCCGGAGGAGCAAGGACTTGAGAATCATCCAAATGCTTGTCTGCAGCTGGTTTTTCCTCCAGCTTCACTTCCTCTGCACTTCTAGCCTCCTCTTTCTTTCTTATATCCTCCTCAAACTCTTCTTCCTCCTTCAGGCTCCTTTCCTCTCTCCTCTCTGCCTTCTTAACACCATTCATTTCCCTAGAGTCTTCAAGAACCCTATCTTCAAACCGCCGCTTCTCTCTCCTTTCTTCCTTCGCGCCATCTGAAGCCCTAATCCGCTTCTCACTCCGATCAGACCGTTCATCTCCATGATCTTTCCTCTTGTGCGCCGATCGCCGCTCCACAGATTCTTCGCGGTGACTTTTGTGATCCCGATCGACAGAATCCCTAGCCCTATCGCGATCGCGGCTACCTTCTCTTCCATTCCTCGGCTCGTGAGATCGTTCGCGCTTCGGATCTTCTTTCTGGCGGTGCCGATCGCCTTCCCGATGCTTCGAAACCCTATCTCTTGATCCATCTTCGTCTTTTGAGGACCTCTTGTCGTCGCGGTGGTGCCGATCCTCCGCGTCGCGACTGCTTCGATGCTTGTGATCTCGATCTCGATCTCGATCGTGACGGAGATCGAGGTCTCTGTGATGGTCTCTTTCTCGATCTCGTTCGTCTCTGTGCTTTCTGCTCGATTTCTCCCTGTCTAAAACCCTATTCATCTCGGAAACCCTTGCGGATTCCTGAGATTTAGAATTCAAATACACATATCATGAATACGGAGATCCAAACGAGAAATCACAGATTGCAAAATAGCATTCAAAGATTTCGATGTCAATATGAAAAAAAAAAAATCATTGCAGAAGCAGAAGAAATCTCAAAAGCCCTAAGCAGAGAAAGTTGAGAGGTACCTTGAGATGGTGAGAGTGAGCTGAGAGATGGAATTTGGTGATTTGAGGCAGAAGTAGCAGACGAAAGGGTAGGGAAAAAGGTGTGTAGGGTTTGGAGAAGACGAGGGGGATAGACAGATAAATGGAAACTATGGTGGGGTTTTTTTTTTGTGGCCCATTGGAGCACGTGTTAGGCCCAATGAGAAATGGAGTGTGGGTTTGTACCCACTGTTGACCCGAAATGTCATGGTAGGGTATGAGGGGGGGTCATAATGATAAAACTAGATCCAACCCGTTCAGACCAAATCTGCTTGGTGCACACGTAGTACATTGATTGGATTTGATGTGGCATGCGTCAAAATTACATTGGAATCCTGATCTTCTTGTATGGGTGGTTTTTAGAGATGGTAATGAGTAGGACTTAAATGGGGACCCAACTTGACTCGCTCCTAGCATGGGCATGTGTGGAGTGCATATTTTGTTGGGTTTGAATCAATTATTTATAAAGACATCAATAGAGTCAGGCTAGAATGAGAGGAGAAATTTTATATGTACCTTATTTTTACTAAGCACACCTACATTTAGAAGAAATAAATTATAGATAGAAAGAAAGAAGGTAGGTGTGCTCAGTAAAAAATGGGTGGGTGTATATAGAACTTTTCAAACGAGAGATTTGCTTGATGTACTCTTATTAGAAGTGAATTTGGTATTGGGTTTATTGGATTTGGGGGAAATATGTTTTTTTTTACTTGTTGACCTATGATTGAGTTTGAGGTGGGTTTGGATTTTGAGTGTCATTGGGCTATAAAATCTGTCACGGTTGGATTGGTATGAGGGAATGTGAGGGGATGTGTTCGGGTTTGAATTTAAGTTGACCCATATTTAACTAACCCATGATCTTCTCCCATGCTCAAATCATCTGTGATGGCCTTGTTTCTTTACTAAAACTCCTAACGTGAATTATAGATGTTGGGGTTTTTGGAATATGATAGTAAATCGTGTTCCCTAGCATTTGTAAATCCCATATTTCTTGTCGAGCATTTTAAAATTTAAGCCACATAAAAAGTCTCGAATGATCTTTGGAAATTAAGGATTTCCACCCTCATTGTATTTTGGTGAAATTTTTAGACACTCAAGGTCCAATGGAGCATTCAAGAATTTTACTATGTTTGAGAAATTTAGGAATTCTTGAATTTTATAAAATAAATGGGCCCGAGTCCATCTATTTGCTGTAATTGAGTTTGTAGAAACAAAAGGAATGCATTTCAAAAGGTAACTAAATTCGGACGTACAAAAGTGAAAATTCATAAATAATCATTCGATGACACCCCCTATAACTACCACCAAAGTAAAATCAAGTCTCGATAAGTGTCCCATTTACATCTTAACTTTAGGGGTCGTTTGTTTTTTTCCTTTACATATGTAATGGAATCACATGGGTAATAGATACACATAAATCATGTTTGTTTGGTGTGATTTTGATTCACATGTGTAAAATAGCTATGTAAATGGTGTGAAACTTGGCCCTTTTTGTGCCTTACATTTTCACACCTCAAGAGATGTGAAAGAGATTCATATGGCACTGTTACCAGGCAGACTGCTACAGTGCCTCAATGAGTAGTCTGCCATTTATTTAATTTTTTTTTTGGGCCCCACTTATAACATCCGGACCATTCATTCTCTTAAGAAGCTCAAACACGGCCATGTGTCCAATTTTCAACCGTTGATGATGCATGGAGGTTGAGATATCATCAACATAATTACAGTCGTTGGATTAATCTATTGTTACTAACATACTCATTCCGCCTTTTATGATTTACCACCACCTGTAAAATCAGGACCGTTCATATTCTTCAAAAGCGAAAACACGTCCATGTATCCAATTTTCAACCGTTGATGTGGTTTGGATGTTGAGATATCATCAAATAATATACAACCTATTGTTACTAACTTACCCAGTCCGCCTTTTATGATTTCTTTAATGTTCTGGGCCCCACCTGTAAAATCAGGACCGTTCACATTCTTTAGAAGCTCAAGCATGACCATATATTCAATTTTCAACCGTTGATGTGGCTTGGATGTTGAGATATCATTAAACAATATACAACCCATTCATATATTCACATGTGAAATGTTATGTTAGTAACAAACAGTGGAATCTGATCCACATGTGAGTCATTTACCTATGTAAATGACTTATATGTGTGTCATTTATACATGTGAATCACTTTCACAAGAAACAAACGACCCCTTATGTCATTCGTCACTCACCTCTTTAGCATGTTGGAACTTAATTTACATCTAATTCATTGCTTGTCAATCGTATATAAATAAATGAACCATTTCATTAGATTAATCTCAAGAGAATGTACAATTAAAAAGCCCTACTATATTTGATGCTATTAAACAAAGCACTTGGACATTATAATAGGCTAACTAATTTTCCTTTACTCGTGATAATACATTTCCCTATTTCCTAATTACGTGTGGACCCTTGTACCACCAATTATTTTCTCACAAGTGTAAATTCCAACAAGGCGCTTTTACAATATTCTATTTTTTTTCTTGTTTTTAAATTTAATACACATAAATTATAAGATAACCGCTTCTATAAACTAGAAGAAACAAGGGTGAACTTTCAAAAACAATCATCAAATCATATTTTTTTTTTGGAACCGGGGGATCACCATCTCCTCAATCCTTCACCCTCATTTTTTTTAGATTATCTTACTATAATATCAAATTAACTGTGAATAAAAAAAAAACTCTATAATGTGAGAATAAGAAATTATTTAATTGATCATCGCTCATCAACAACCACACATTTCATCGAGCTTCATGGGAACCAATTTTACATGTGTGGGGCTAGGGCTTCCTCTTCCCACATGCATGTGCCCCCTTTGAGTCGTCCTCATATGTGGCGCCTAAAATATATATATATATATATAATATATATGGGGATCAGCTCTTCTAAGCTGCAGCTTAACTTATCCTAAGTTGAAACAGGACTGGTTCCATAAATCAAAATCGATTATGTTGTTTTTTTTGCATGATGATCGTCTCCAAAATCAAGATAAATCCAATCAGAATTGGATTTTTCAGTTCCATCATACAAAAATCAGATATAATTAATTTTTATTTGTGGGACTAGCACTATTATAACTTACGATAAGTTAAATTATAGCTTATATATATATACACTTTTTTTAAAATGTAGATTTTTAGCCTTCTAAAATAGAATAAGTCCCATGGACCCAAAAATTCCAGGAGCAAAAGCGGATAAAATTCCATTGGACCGAGCATAGCACCTAAAAAAACCCTGTTCGAAGAACTAACAGACATTACACGGTTGCCGTACACCCAGTAAAAGCCCACTCCCGGCACCAAGTTCAAAAACTTCAAATGCGTCATCAACAGACACCTGTTTGACTGTTGGTATGTATTTTTAGGTGCATCATCCGAAGTACGCGGCAAAACCATCAGAACCCGCCAAAAGCCGTCTTAAAAACACAATTCAGAAATGCGGAGACGGCGCTGACTCCTTCTCCTTCTCCTCCTCACCCACCCATCCAATCCAACAACCAAAAAAGTTGAATTGAAACCACTCCTCTCTCTCTCTCTCTCTCTCGCTTTCTCATCCAATTCCTTTCGGCTTGTATCCTTCTTGTCGAACAAAATCTTCTTCCATCTTATATCGGTTACAAATTTCCTTTTTGTTAATTGATTTGTTCTCGAAGAATGTCGTGGTTTAGATCTGCTGTGACCAGGGTCATGGAGGCCGGTGGCAAGAACAACCTCACCCGCACCGTCAGGAACTACGCAGAGAACGTCACCAATGCCGTCTCCGGGGGCGCCAAGATCTTGCAGGATCGCATTGTAATTTCTCTTTCCTTTCTCTCTATATCCATTGTCTGCTTTGATTGAAACGGCCAGCTTGTAAAATTTACCGAGGGCCCTTTTGTTTCAAATATATATATATATATATATATATATTTTGATAACGCATGTTTCCAACCCTTTAGGCCACAATAATCCATATGCGAAAGCCGGGTAAAATTCCCGT
This sequence comes from Camphora micrantha, assembly GCA_003546025.1. Classification (NCBI taxonomy): domain Eukaryota; kingdom Viridiplantae; phylum Streptophyta; class Magnoliopsida; order Laurales; family Lauraceae; genus Camphora; species Camphora micrantha. Next base: position 2,147,416 of record QPKB01000004.1, on the reverse strand, counting down.
ATGCCCGAGCGTAATAGTGCAGTTTCAAACCCACAACCTCTAGATAGTACTAGGCCAACTGAGCTGCCGGTTGGGTTATGTTCAACGTGATTGAATTCATAAGAAAGTAGATGGAAAGAGAAAAAAAAAAAAAAAACAAAGGTGAATATCCACGAAATTAAATAATCTGTTTTTTAATGGGAAATGAATCAAGGGAGATAGCAAATGAATACCCAACTATCACAAAGCCAAGGTCCCTTTTACTTCTTTATAATCTTTTATATCTTCTTCTCACATTTTGAATCATCCTTTTGTTCGAGCCCATTTGAATATGAATTCCTATGCATTGATTTTTATTTGGATAAACGGGCTATAAATGTGCAGTGTTGTGATGGGTTTTGTTTGCGCTGACGTTTACATGTATGTCGATGTTATTTCAGCTGGAATCGGGGTCTTCTAATTCGAATTAGGGAATTAGGGCTTTGTATTTGATGCCCTGTGCTATATTTCCCGTGATTAATGGGTGGGGGTGCTTATTGCTTATTGCTTATTGATGTATGCTATGCTTTTGAAATGTACTAGGTTACAGTTAATTGTGGTGTTGAGAGTCTTGCAAGTTGCAATGCACGAGGTCTACATTGATTTGCCAGGGGTTTGAAAATTAGCTGGATTAGATGGGATTAATGCTGTCAATGAGATCATTTCCAACCCCCACCCCCACCCCCCCTTTTGCAGTAGAATGTCAACTTTTCAGAAGTTTCATCCTTCATTGTCTCACATACACATATATATATATATATATATATATATATTCTGATTAGTCGGTTAGGTAGGATGGGCTGATAGATATGAATCATGATTTATGGTCCATGGGTAGTTGCTGCCTCATGCAGTCTGGGTCAATTTGACTTTGCCCGAACAACAACTTCTATCAAATTTAGATAGTAATCTATCTCTAGACTGACTAGAAAACATCAGAGTGCAATTAGAAGCACAAGCACCTCATTGAACTGACCTATAAAATAGATATTGCCATGGAACATATATGTACAGTTTCAAAAGATACAAACTGTTTTTTCTTCCTTGGATTTATTTCGCGGAAACCATTAAATATCCTTCCCATGGTTTCTAAGAACAATGCAAAAATCACCTCAAACACATTCAAATCACAACTGCTCAGAATATATATGGCTGAACATATATCGCGTGACCTGTACTCTTAAAACCTTTGTTGTAAGCATCCAATATCAGCTGAATGGCACGCTGATGCCAGCCATAGGTTTGGTCTGCATTTTAGATTTAAGGCAAAATCAGAAGGCTTGAGGAGATTAGGCCTGAATTTGTTACGAGGATAAGTGCACTGCAGAGATGGCTTGGATAGGAAGCAGTAATGCAGTGGTCACTGGTCAGTGGCGGAACTAGATAACTTGCCTTGCGGGGCCACTATGGAAAAACAAAAAAATTATTGGAAGGGCCAGTGTAGAAAAGTGATAAAATTTTACATAAGATATAAGGGGGTTTTTGGTTTTCCAAAATTTATGAGGGGACCATGGCCTCCTCTGCCCCTGGAGAAGGGAGTCAGAGTTGGCAGTTTCCGGAGAGGGCCATTATCCGGAGAGACAAGTTTTTTTAGGGTAGTAATGCTTTTGGATTTATATACAATGTGCTTTAAGCATCTGGGTCCAGGTCTAGTTCCTCGGGTTGGACGTATCCAGATCTGAAAACTTCTGGAATCATACTTATCCAGATTTGAATTTTTGCCAGAAAAAAGAGAGTTCCATGTCCATTTTTTTACCATTCAAAGACACTGGATCTTTGGATAATTGGATACCTATTGACATCTCTAGTATCACTACTCTGTAATTAAATCTAAAATCACAAAATTCACTTACTGGAGGAGTGAAAATCTAATCATATTCACAGATGTCTTTCGTGCATTTAAAACATGCTTGGTTGCAATTTTTGTTGTTTCAATGCCTTCTTTGTAAATAATACATGCTAAATTGCTTATTAAGTTTCATTTTTTTTATGCTGCATGCAACTTTTCAGGGTTCTCGGAGTTTTAAAAGCTTTAGACACACTGCAAAAAGATTGGAAGAAGTTGCTGTTTCTTGCAGGGGACTTGAGAGAATTCTATTATTGCGAAGATGGTTGGTTGCATTGAAGGAAATTGAACGGTTATCTGAAGACTCTGTGGATAATAGGGAAAAAGATATAGAACAAACTCACGTTCACGATGAATCCAGCTTATCTCCAAGAAAAGCCTCTCTAGTAAGTACTTCAAATGGATTTTTAGTTGTCAATGATTCAGTTCTGTGGAGTTCATTATGTGAACCATTGAGTTTGTACTAACTTCACAACCTATAATCTTCCTAATAGTGTGGATGCTTTTTCCTAGGGTTAATTTTCTTCGACATGTTTGTACATGTGTTTATATGTACAAGGATTACCTGTTTCTTATAAATGAGACTGGGCGAGGTGATTAGGACAAATTTGGAATCTTTGTGTGTGAACGTGACATTTTTTGTGGCTTACAATGTTGGTCAAGCAGGTGGTAGTTCCAGAGGAATGGATTTTTTTTTCTTTCTTTTGCCCTTCCTTGGTTCCACCTACGTTTTTATTCACATCAATATTCTTACTGGTACGGTTGAGATTGTTATTAACTGTGATCATGGGCTAATGACCTCTTTATTTAACTAATTTCTATAATATTACATAGAAGCCTATCATATGTCAATGATGTATGCAAAAGAACCAACACATCTATAAAATATGAAATAACCTCAAGAGCCCAACAAAAATAATAAATAGCAAGGAATATTCCAGTACTCTCCCTAAAGATGGAGCATAGATGTCAAATAATGCTCAGCTTGTCAAAATTGTCATCATCTGACTCTTTGAGAAGGCTTTGGTCAACTTGTTTGCTCCTTGATTCTCTAAACTTATAAATAAAGTACTTATCATTTATCAATCCAAATGTCACCTTTTTTCAAGCAAAGTGATGATCTACTACAATATGTTTCATTCTTTACTGAAACGCTGAATTTTAGGCTATATAAATGACCACTCGATTATCACATTGCATAGGATTGAGAATCTTGACAATAAATCCTGATTTATCCAAGAAAATCTTTAGCCACACAATCTCTTAATTTGTCTTAGCCGCTGCTTGGTACTCCACTTTTACATGACTTTTCCATTGGTTCTCCAAGGAACAAAATTACTTCATCAGTCATCGCATTACCTGATTACCTCTATGATGAGCCAGCCCAATCTGCATCAAAGTAGCTGACAATATTTAAATGGCCATGAGATGCATACCAATTTTCATTTTTAGGTAAACTATTCACAAATTTTTTTTTTTGAATAGTCAGGTGAACTCTTCACATAACACAATATACACTTAAATGCCTTTAGTTTTTTCTCCCCGTCTGAAAGATAATAGATACGTTTATTAACAAAAGAAAACACGTACAAAGGAAAAAAAAAACAACGGGTATAAGGAGACAAAGTTTCTAGCCAGTAATCCCAAAACCAATTGGTGATAGGAAACACACTGCCAGGATCCAAAGCATATGCTTGCACAAGACTACAACGTGTCATGGGGCCTTCTTGCCCTGCGCACGTTCGCACACAAACAGCGGCATGGGGCATTTTTTTTTTTTTCCATGCGAGGATTCAAACCTGGGACGTGTTGGCTCTGATACCTTGACAAGATTAATAGAACTCGAGAGCATGCAAAAGAATTTTAGGAGTAAATTCTGTGTGCTCTTCTTTTGAGGACCCCTCACTATATACTTGATCAATGTACAATAATGGAATGTTTACAGGTCTTGATTCCCCTAATTGGTTTAATTCAATCAATTACAGACAATATACAAATCTATCTAAAGTCAACACCCATGGGATGACCTAAGAAGATCCAGGCCAAAGTATGAGCCCAAACCCAAGGCTTGTTAACATGAATGCAATAAAAGAAACCAACTTCTAAACCTTGCATGTGTATGCTTCATTATGTTCTCTCTTATGGGGTTCCATTCTGCTGTATTGTTCTATTAGTTTACTTGTGAAAGCCTCTGTTTGTATAACATTTTAGTATCTAGTTAGTAACTCTATCATGGAATAATTATCATTTTGTTGATGAGTGCATACTCCTGCATTTGAGGGCATCTTTATCACAAAACTGTCTTTTATCCTTCTATTTTTATTAAATTTATGCTAGTAACAGTAAATTCTTATTTTTGCTGGTTGAAATATGAAATCTGAAGATGGTTTAGAATATGTCCATTTATTATAATATTAGCGAAGGTGCTGATTTGATCAGATGCTGTTATGAGTAGGATCTATTTTATGATTCTGATTTGGGGGGTGAACCCATGAACTTCCGCGAAGTGTTTCTTCATAGTCAAGCTCTTGAAGGCATAACCTTGTCTATGGTGAGTTCTCTTTTTCCTTTTAGGTGTGAATATTTGTCCAGTTTATGCTTTCTGTTTTTAAGGAATCATATAAATTGGGATGGTTTTGATTAATGGTTAACCAAGCTATGTTAGTGGATATTGGCCCACTTAATTTCTCTTTTTCGTTCTTTTTCTTTTTTTCTTTCCTTCGTTCTGGTACTTTGGCATTGCACACTCCTTTTAAGCTATGAAACAAGACGAGTTCATTATCTGAAAAAGATTCCTTATCTGATGCTTGCTGTACCAGACACACGTGCTTCCTTAACCATTCTAATAAGAGAAGGAAGATATATTCATTTAATAATTGCTATGCTGTGTACTCCACTTTTATGCTTAACCTTTAGGCAGCATTTTATATGACTCTAATTACTTTGTATTCATATAAAATACTGCAGATTCTCTCTCTCTATATAAATATAAATATAAATATAAATATATATATATATATATAGAGAGAGAGAGAGAGAGATGTGTCTGGTTATCAGGCTTATTGAAATTTCCCTATTGGACACCTCATGCCCATGTCTAATACTGAGATCTATGTCCATGTTGAAGTTATTAGTTATGTAACATCCAATTGCTTCATCATCATTCTCAAATATTCATTTGGAAGTTGTTCATTCCTCTCTTGGTTGTGTTGTGTTGTTAACACAAACACTTGTGGTTACAACATTTGATGTGTTTTTAAACCAATAAACCTATTGTTCCGTTGGCTTATGTGTTTGCATTTTTTAAGTGTCAATTTTTTGGATTAAATTATTCAAATTTTCATTTTTTCTTGTATGACCTACTGTAGTTGGTTATTTTCTAATTAGATTTGTTACCAAAATTTGAATGCTTGGATTTGATTGACCCTCACTAGGAAAAGGTGAATATAGTGAGATTATTCATACGTCTGTTCTGATAGATCAAAATTTAAGATACTCGCAAAAAAAAGGATCTTTTTTTGGTAATTTTTTTTCTTTGATGTTAAATCTTCATATTTCAACATAACAAATGGAACCTTTGATTATTTCTATTTCATATTTGTTTCAATATATGTTTTGTTCTTGAGTTTTAGGTTGCTTTGTTTGTTCTTGCTGATCATCAAGGTTAACCGCAGGTTAACTCTTTTGTATGACTCAGATTCTTGATGCACCAAATGAGGAAGAAGTTTCTCTACTTTTGGAGATATTTGGGTGAGCCACTTGCACTTTCCCCCCCTTTTCAATGAATGGTCCTGTTTCTGATCCAAACAGTCATTTCTATCCATTTTTTCCCTACACTACTGTGGGAAGGGCTTCTACCAATGTTGTTGATTTTTAAGAAATGCTATCCATACGAAGCACACTGGCATTGCTTTTGCTTCTGTCTTCTTTTTTTATATGCTTTTTTTTCTCTGTAGCTTTTTTGGACATACACCTTCCAGTTCCTATTACAAAGTTATTTGTGTTCTATAGTCATGATGACGTTGACTTCCGGCACACGCCTCACTTATAGTGGAGTCCAAAAGGCAATACCAATACCACTTAAGTAAAATACCAGAAACTGTTGAGTTTATTGCCATTATATATATATATATATATATATATTCTCAAACGAGATTTTCCCGTAAATTTGGAATGTCATCTTATGAGGATTTAATGGGAAAATGAGTGCAATTTTGCAACTCATTTCAATTATTCTTGTGCAAGAGCACTTGTGAAGATTTCAATTCAGATCAAGCCACAGTGTGTGACTTGGCATTGCTTTGGTGCAATGACGAAAGTCTTGGGCTGTCATGCGTGCAAACTAATGCCCTTGTTTGTTAAGCCTAAAATTTTGTCCACATGCTTAAACATTTGGCTTCTTTTAAGTATGTGGCCTGTCTTATCTTCCCCCAAAACTACGTCAACCTGGATTAGACTGATATTGTTGTGCTACATTATTCATTTTTATGACAAAGTTACAAACCTTAAACTAATGGTGATTTTATGAAGGGATTTTTTCTGGGGACAATATACTTCAACTTTCAATGACGGACTCATACACTTGCTAAACACAACTTTTGGAGGACAAATTTTAAGAATAAAACCCTAAATGGTTACTAGAACACTATGACTTGTGGCTCGTACAATGGGGCCTAGTTTCTTCAAGCAATCCTGTAGAATGTTTCTTGAAGATACGTCTCATAAATCATAAATGTGAAATTTTAATGTTTTTAATGAATCAAAGAACTCAAGAAAAATGGTCAGTGCATTCTTAGTCTGAAAACTTTTTTTCTTTTGGTTCTTACAGGCTTTGTTTGGCTGGTGGAAGGGAAGTCCACAATGCTGTTGTGAGGAGCGTACAAAACTTGTCAAAAGCTTTTTTGAACTACCAAGATGAAGTATTGGTATGAGTACTTAATATATTTTCTTTCATCAACATGTAGACACAACTTACTATTGCAGCAACTGGTTAGATACTTTGTACATGTACTATCTGCAGATGTCATGGTACTCATTAGTTAGATAAGAATAATCGAGAATATTAAGAAAATTGGATAAGTATGATGAGGATGAGTTTGTATTATATTAGGAGATCAGATTTGATTTATTACGTGATTTGGATTGGATTAGGTTAGACTTGACAAGTTTACTTTTCTTGAATATTTGGTTTAAAACTGATTGAAATAAATGTTCTGGCCCTTCTAGGTACTATTAAGAACATTGGCAGAAAACTAACCCAAAATGCCCAGGTGTTAAAGGTGCGGAAATCTAACTACTTAACAGTAACAAGTGAGAATCTACAGATTTGAGGATTCCTCACTGCACTTGGAAAAGGAAAATCCTTACAATTTTTATAATCGAGGATACTCACGCTCCACGTTTGGTTGGAATAGTGGAATGATTGGGGATTCCTTCAATCCATGTTTGGTGTTCAACATCAAAATCTGCAGAAATAGACCGCCCACCTAATATGAAGCCTTTGACGGTTAGCCATTACCAAGACATGTGAGGGAACAAGCGGGGCCCACTTCATGATATTGAACAAATTAAGACCCCTCAACCCAAGTGCACGTATGGTTGAACTGATGGGGCCTGCTTCATGATATTGAACAAACTATCACAAGTGCACATATAATTGAATTGATAGGGCCCACTTATTATCCATTAATCAAACTACATTCCATGGATAAGAAATTATCTCTTGATTGAACAAGTGGGACCCGTTCCATTTAACTTTATTGGACATTAATAGGGCCCAAAATTAAATAAATCAACATTCTAATAACTGAAATTCAAAAGGCCACATTGTGAATCAATTTAAACTAACTAAACCAATCCTTAATTTTTTTCTTATAAAAAACGTCAGTCTTTGCTTAACGGGAAGCCATTCTAGGTTTTCTTCAACCTGTATAAGTATATGTTACATGACAAACCGCTTCATAAACAGCCCGGTGCCCCTCTGAACCAAAGCTTCATCTTGAATTGGAGGGTCTTATGGGATGACCTAGATCAAACCAAAAATGAAAAGAACATCAAATCAAATCAGACCATAAGAAAATATCATATTAGGGAGAGAGTGTGTTTTATCTTTGGGTGTGGAGATTGGAGAGGTGTGGCTACTGGAGATGGGAGAGTTTTGGACTTTGGAGATTGGAGAGATGAGGGAAAAGATAAACCCTACCAAAGGAAACCTAGCTTACGAAGATAGGCATGTAGCTAGTGTTAAAACATGTCTAGGTTTGGGTCATCATATGGATCCATACCCATACCCATACCCAATTTCTTATTGAATCTGAAAATAGGTTATTTATTGGATCAAAATTGGGTTTCCAATCTAGCAATTTTCTTGTCAGAGATGTCGGAGACTTGGAGACCCGCTTGTAACCCTAACTAATACCATAAAAATCCCATTGCAAAAGTCTCATTTTGATTTTGATAATTATTCCCATGGGAACTCAGGCTCAATGTACCATACCAAAAAAGAGGAAAAGAAAAGAAAAGAAAAGAAAAGAAAAACTCAGCCTCAATGCACATGCATTATCTTTATTTAATTTTTTTAATGTTAATTTGTATTGAGGGCTTGTTCCTTATGAATGTGGTTCTCAAAGATATTTTAAACCTTCAAGTGTATTGTAAACAATGGGAAGAGTTGTGGCTTTGCTAACATATGGGAGTCTTTTCAGATGAAGCGGGAAGAATTGCTCCAGTTTGCCCAAAGTGCTATTACAGGATTGAAACTAAATGCTGATCTAGTAAGGTAGTTGGGCACTTTAGTTTGGAGAGTTGCTTTCTTCTATGATTGCCAATGGTATTCTTTGTCGTCTTGAGTGCAAAAAATTTCTATCCAATAATCTCATGAGGGAGTTGTTTTTATTTTATATTATGAGCTTCATCAATTTGATAACAATTTCTTTTGTTTATTGTTGTGTCCTTTATTTTGGGAACCATTTTTAATAAATATGATTGGTGATGCTTCGATTTGATGTTTATGGTTTGATACGCACATATGTATGTATGTATACGGAAAACCTTCTCCTAAGAGATGTCCCATGGCTTAGTGAGAGCGAAAACTCAAGCCCCTTGTGGGGCTCACTTGGATGCATACTAATCATAGGAGGATAGTGAGATGGAAGGATCTCATTGTGGATATGATTTTGGGGGAAAATATCCCAATTAGAGCACCACAACCATTGATTTAGTGGCCTTAAAGTTTAGTGGTTTCTTAAGTTACACCTTTTTTATGAAATTCAATTCAATGCAAAGGTGAGGATAATTTGGATGAATGACAAATTAGGATGAGTGCCAATTCGTGGGGGTTTAGTGAGTGTGAGAGGGTTGGATTGATCTTGAACGTTCCTCAATGGTGGTAAAAAAGTTCTCACCTAAGCCGTGAGAGACGGTCTCTGAAGAGGGTTTTCCCATAGATATTTGTGTGTATGTGTATGTATGCATGTATGCATTTCTTTTGCATTTTCCTTTTGTCTCTTTTAGAATTCTCACTACAATTTAGATTTCCAAGCCAACTATGGCAAGCCAATTTGACTGATCAAAATTGAGAAACATTTATTAAGCTGGTTCACACTAGTTGTGTTTTTTTGAAGAAAGAGGATCACTTTAAAATGTTAATTGTATTTATTTATAAAAATCGAAGTACAACTCTAAGTCCTTCTAGATATAAAATTGCTTTTTATATCTTTGCTTCCCTTTTTTAAGCATCATCATCAAAGCTTTGTTCTAACTATGTTGGGCACATGAATTCTGTTTCTCCATTCCAATCTATCACGAGTCAAATCCTTAGATAGGCTGCACTTCTTCAGATTTATTATTAATACTTCCATCCATGTCCTCTTCGGCCCACCCCTTTCCCTTGGTGGGCTATCAACCAGCATATAATGACTTTTACTCACCGGCACCATTGATGGCCTGCGTTGAGGTCCAAACCATCTCAAACGAGTTTCTCTTATTTTATCACTTATTGATGCTACGCCTAATTGCTCTTGGACGCGCTCATTTATGATTCTATCCTTCCTAGTTTTACCACACTTCCACCTCAACATTCCCGTCATTGCTACACTTACTCATTTTGTGCATGTGTTGCTTCTTGATTGGTCAACATTCTGCTCCATAAATCATAGCTGGTCTAATTATTGGGTTGTAAAATTTTCCTTTCAATCTTGTTGGTATGCTCCGTAGAAACTACAAATTGCTTTTTAGACAAGAATATCATGATGGTAGCTTTGTATGTTTTAACTTTCTATGCCAACTATGACAAGCCAATTTGATTGATCAAATCGAGGAAATATTTATTAAGTTAATTCACACTGGTTGTGTTTCTTTGATGAAAGAGGATCACTTTAAAAAGCTAATTTCATTTATTTAGTTATAAAAATTGAAGCACAAGTCAAGTCTTTTGAATAGCAAATTGTTTTTTATATCTTTGCTTTCCCTTTCTCACTGCTAGAACTGCAAATTGCCTCTTAGATAGGAGTACCATGGAGGTAGCTCTGTACGTTTTTATTTCATTCCTCCACTTTGATTTGTAGAAGCTACATAATATCAGTTAATATTCTTTTTATATCTGTGTGTAACCTGAAGGGTTTATAAGGCAGAAAAGTTGATGTTTATATTTGACTCAGGGGGTTATATCTAATGCTTCTTGCCATGAATTAAGTCTGTTCAGAAATTTTTATTGGTTAAGCTTATGTTTAATTTTTTGCTACTTATTGCAGCTTTCTGACTGCATCTTTTTTTGCTTACTTCATTGACTGTTGTAACTAAATGCTCAACCTTCTGGATATATTCCTCTGTATATGTTTGCTTCCCTTTTTCATGTAGGATACTGGAAGAACTAGTAAGTTTAATTTCTCAGTAGTGACAAAGTTAAGACTATCAAGTTTTGACTAATTATTTCTTTTGTCCATGTTCTTTGACCTGCTTTCTGGTCACAGAATAGATGCTGAAGCATCTGCTCTGCAGAAAAGACTTGAGGGAATGAAAGAATTAAGAGAAGCTTCAGATAAAGGTGAAGCACGAACTTTAGAGGTGAGCATTTGAGTATGCATGATGGTTTTTGTTTTAATATGTTGTGTTAATTTATGATGTTTAATGGTTAATCAGGTCCTCAGGGATTTTTTTTTTAACCTTTTTCTTTATAAAATTATTGATTTCGTCGAGTGCCCAGGATGGGTATGTATGGTATGATGCAAAACATCAGCATGTTTTCTGGGTTTTCCACTTAGTGCTTATCAATAATCTAAATTGGAACATATCAGACATTTGAAACATCCTCTCTCTCTCTCTCTCACACGCGTGCGCGCACGCATGCACAACCACCCAGGGATACAGAGAAACACATGCATATGTTTCCTTTTGCATTATGGTGCTTCTTGTTTTGTCAATTAAATACACATTTGTCTATAGCCATTAAGTGGCGATGTGTGAAATTGGGAGCCATTAGCCACATGCAAAATCTGTAGAGTGGCCCCACAATTCATGAATCAGATGCACTCAGTCATCCTACCTTCGATAAAATGTCATGGCCACTGCTGATATCCAGTAGCAATATTGATGTTTCTGATATAAATACGAGCTGTAGAATTCCACAGTTTTAGCTTCCCTAGATGGGAACGGGGTATGATGAAGTCTAATTGCACAATTTACATGAATTTAAAACTCACCCAGGTTGACATAGACTTGGTCCCTACTGAATCTCTTGGACTTGACCGAGCTTGTGCGTGCAACTTGGCAGAAACTTACTAGGACTGGGTGGTGACTTAGTAGGTCACTCTAACGGGGAGTTACATCCATGCTCACGAACTATCACCCACTAAAATTAAGCTTGGTTTATGTTTCAAACTCTAAACTTCCAAGGTGTCATTGTGCTTTTACTAAAGTAGTGTTTGTATGCTTGAAGATTCCTTTAGCTTCACTCTCTCTCTCTCTCTCTCTCTCTCTCTCTCTCTCTCTCTCTCTCTCTCTCTCTCTCTCTCTCTCTCTATACTATTTTGTTTGTCTTGTGTTCTTTTCATGGAACACAATATTGTTGTTCTACACTCCGTTAATAATGAGATTAGTTTTTTTTTTTTTCATTTTAAGTGTCTTTGTACCTGTAGGCCCTAAAAGAAACACTTGCAGAGGTTCGGTTTTGTTCTAAGCTGGAGGCACTCTTGTTGCAAAAGAAAAACCTGTACTATGGCGACTCACCTGAGATCCATTCTGAAAAGGCATGCTTTACTCTTTTTCTTCTGTTGCGAAAATTGATTACATGCTTTTTGTCGACACATTTATGTTGTCATATATGTCATCCTTACACTTCTGTATCAAGTATTGGTTCAACAAAATTCTTTCTATGGCCAACTGCCACTCTCATGCGATTCTTCTCCTGTGTGTGTGCATGGGGTAGGCTGCATGCACCAACAAACAAATATCTGTTGGGAAAGTCCTACATCCCACATTGTCCAAGTAATGGGTTTGATAGGGCTTCATATACCTGTTTGGGCCTTCCATCTATTCACTTAAGCTTTTTTGTTAGTATATGGTTTCTTACATGATATCAGAGCGGGTTTGGTGGCAAGCATATCCATGAAATTTGTTGGGCCTCCACGTGAGGGGGAGTGTTGGGAAAGTCACATCCCACATCGCCCAATGGGTTTGATAGGGCTTCGTATACCTGTTTGTGCCTTCCACCTATCAGCTTAAGCTTTTGGGTTGGTACATGGTATCTTACAACATCTATATTCCCTCTACTATCACTTATGTTTGTTTGTTTGTGATTGAATGTTTTTATATGGAGCCGAATGCTGGACAACAATGAAACAACAAGAGCAAGCGGGGTGTACTACATGCACACCACATATTCTACATTTCACCCGCATTCACTGTCTTATATTTGTTTGTTTGTGATTAGATATTTTTAAATAGAGCTAAATGCTAGAGAGCTATTACAAGACAAGAACACAAAGTACATGTGATCCATAGGTGGATGCTATGATCCATTTGTGTAGTGACAAAAGTATAAAATTAGTAATGAGAGCACGACAGGAAATCTGGGGGTGGCTCAAATACAAGGGAAAATGAAGGCTGTCATTTGAAATGTTTTGGGACATGTGCTTGGAAGACCAGAAACAACCCTTGCATGAAGAACTGAAGTGTTTCAATTACAAGGCACTAGTTGATGGTTATTGCCAATAAACTATAGATTTTATTTATAGTCAATATATTACTTTGTGCGGGTGATAGAGAACCTAGCCCCAAGAAGGGATTAATGGAGGAGTAGAACTTGTGAAGCCGACCTCAGATAGATAGCATAAGGCTTTGATGATGACAACACTTAACTGTAAACCATGCTGCACTTGTTCTATACACACTTTGTGCCGTCCCATGCCCATGTCATTGTCATGCACAGACAACATCAAAGATCTTACTAATGTAATTTGCAATCAAACACACCCATTGGAGTATTTCCAAATTCCAGTACAAAGAGTCTTTTCAAATTTATAAATGCCTGCTAGCTAAAACATCTGTTTAAAAGGTCACAATATTGAACCTAGAGTCTCTCTTGCTTGCTAAGTAGGTTGTACAGTTTTATTCAACATTAATTAGGATTTCAAGGTGGAATAATGTTTTCTACTTAATGCTTAAGGTAGTCATGCTGCCAGACATTTCTTTTTCATAGTATGGGCACTCAACTCGCCTTTCCTCCATGTGTCATCCAAAATGCATGGCCCCATCATTTCAATATTGATCATCCCTACATATTGATTTTGACTAGGGAGGGAAAATGAATCATACAGGTGGAAGTTTTGGTACCTTCAGCTGCTACAGCATTCATGAATAATGGCCTCTAGGCTTTCCAGTACATGTTTTCTAAAAACTAGAAATCTAGAAGGGAATGATTATTACCTAAATGATAGTAGGTTTTAAACGTTCACCACGTAGGGCTGTCAATGTGCCCAGACTCGGTTGGTGCAGTAGTACTGGATAGTGAACTGGTTGGGTGGGGGTTACAGATGCTGAGCCTGTATCACCAGTTTGATATTCCTTGGCCAGAGCCTCGGGCCTTGCAAATGAGATTTATGATTAATACCTACAGGACATTGATTCAAATTAGCTGAATCCATGGCTTTGATTGGTTTGGGCCATGCCGTTACAGAGGAAAAATTATTATTCCCGTCCATTCTACTTTATTCAAATATTTGTGAGTTTCAGATGAAGTGATTGCATGTGATCAGTCATTGGCCATCTTGGCCGTCATGCTCATTTCTTCAGCATGTGGCAACTCAACTCTTGCAATTGATGTTGGGATGTCTCCATGGATGCCTTCATGATCTAGATGTTCAAGTGCGACTGTTCATATTTGGATGCATATATTATATTTGTCCTATATAAGAATACATGAAGGTAAATAACCATACATTAGTGGTTTTTTTGAGCATTTGTTTTTGTAGTCTGCTTGTTCACTAGATTTGTAGTCATCCATCAGTGAATGATGAGTGCCTCGTTGGCTGACCAAATTAACCTTGCATTGGTTACATGAACTATTTGGTCTCTACTTAAATTTTGGTACTTAATTGATAGGTTATTGTTAGGACAAGGCTTCAATGAAGATGGCGAGATGATTAATTATTGGTTATCAAATGTTACTGCACCATCTAATTTTAACATCTGCACATCACATATTTGGTCTCTCGTGCTTCCCAATTTCCATTCAGACAGGATGCAACTACACTTGACAGAAGCTTGATTGACGAAAAGTTCAAGTGCTTGTCTTGTTGGATGTTTTCAGCAGATTTTGTTGCTAATATGGTTGTTTTATGCTATCAGGTTGATAAGTTGAAGGTCTTGGCAGAATCTCTTGCCAACTCCACTGTGAAGGCAGAAAAACGAATTTCAGATCACAGGTACTATGAGCATTTGATGCATTAATATGTGCTGTGATATTATGTTTTCTGAAGGAAACTTTGAATTATCATCTGGGAACTGCCTATGATGAGCACACAATATGTCAGCATACAAGAATGAGAGTCTCTATATCTCGTATATGAATGTATGAACACAGTACATGCTATATTGCACCAGAACTGTAGTCATCTTGCAATCATGTGCCTTATGCAAGAGTGTGGATTTAGTTCACCTAATTCAATATATGATGCATGGGAAACCAGTTTGTCCTAGAAGTTATGGAAAGCTGTTGTGCTCTCTCTCTCTCTCTCTCTCTCTCTCTCTCTCTCTCTCTCTCTCTCTCAAATGAGTCGCCTGATATATCAAATAGTTGAAAAAATAAGGTGTTCCGTGATTTCTGTCTTTTACTAGTTATTTGGTCTTTCAGGTTTTTAATTTGTTTAAAGCTCTAATGAAGTTTATTACCAATTTTTAATTTGACATTTCTCTAATGCTTTTATATCATTTTGAACCAGGAATCAGAAAGAAGAAGCACTTAACTTTCGTCTGGCAAAAACGAGTGATGTTAGTGAAGCTGAGAAGGTATGCTCGTAGTGCAGCCATGCTTATCTAGATAGTAGATACACAACTTTTTTAAGAACTAAGAGCCATAGAGGAAATAAGAAATTTTTTGGAATCATGAGGGGAGGAATTGATGAGGCATGAGAGATAAGCGTCTAAATGCACCTTAATTTTATTTTTCTTCTCCTTTCTATTATAACTTAAATTTGATAACAAGAAAAAAAAATTATATAAATTTGGATAATACAAGAAAAGTATATAAAGAAAGCATAAGAAAGCCGTATTCAAGCATCAGACCAGCAGTGTACTTTAATATGTCCTACAATACATTGCATGCGGGACATCTAACAAGTTATGCACTACTGTTTCTTGAATTCTTTAAAATGAGCAACGTACCCATGTTGGACACACATTGGACATATTAATATTTATTAATCGATTATCTAGAGTAAGATTTTTACATATTTTTATTAGTTCCAATTTTGCATATTAATTTTATTTAGTAATAAACACTTTCTTAAATGTACTTGAATATTTTGCTGAATCCACGAGTCCAATGTTTTACGATATGCCAAATTGGATACCTTGTCCAGGTATTGGATTCCAACAAATGTACCTTTACTCATGCAACTCAAGTCATACAATACAGTATTAAATCTGAAATACTTTATCTGTACAATTATTTAAACTTGCATTAAAGTTCTTATATGTCACTTGAAAAGAGAAAAGGTTAGATAAACAAGTGATCTCACACTGCAGATGAATAGTGCTCTAAGACATGTTTTCCTCAATCTTTACCATTAATTGAGCTTCAAGATTGGCAAGGGGTCAAAAAAATATGGATAAACTATTATTGTTTTAAATATTTGATCAATAATGAAACTTGTATTGCAGAAAGGGAAAAATACAACAAGGTACAAAGACTAACAACAAGGGCAAGTATGAAAGCTTTATGCCACTACCTTGCAGAAAAACAAAAAACAACATAAATGTTAACAAACGGGACATCTCTATCCACTTCTTCCTTAGCAAGAGAATCCGTCAACTTATAAGCTGAAAGGTTAATATGCTTGAATTCCACCTGAATCGAAGAGGACAATGAACTGATCTCTATACAAGGAAAGATAGGATCCCTTGCAAAAACTGTTATTCACTTTGTAACTAAAACTATTATTCATGAGAGGAAGTATCATTTCATTCGTCAGCCCAGTTGGTTGTCAGACCAATTTCTTATATGCATAAAGTCTCAGCTTTTGATCCTTATATTTTGCTACACCAAGTGGGAAGTCTTCTGCTTCACCACTATATATGCACACATGTCTGTCTGCGATACATTTTTTTGGTCATTTTTTTTTTTCTGTTCTGTTAATTATTATTCCTACATTTATAAAATGGTGGAAAGCATTTTGTCATGCTCACTTTATCTATGCAGGAATTGGCTACTGAGATTGCAGAACTTGATAAGAAAAGAGATGAACTTGAGGCTGAATTGAAAAAGGTGTTTCTGACTATCCTTTTTAGAAGTAAAATTTCCGGTTCAGTCCTGAGAGGTGCCTATGTATTATACAAGCGTGTATATCTATTTTCAATAATCTTTTTATATGGATTAGATGAAACGGCTGTTGTACCTTACTATGCCCTGGGTATGGTGTCAAGTGATGCCATAACAGCGTTTGAACCTTTTTACCTCTGTTAGGTTTATTACCACTGCATAAACTGTCACTATATCAGCATAACTTTCTCCTCACCACAATTGTTTGAGCCCCAGAACAGGGTTGTTTCGTGGAATTTCTCTATTGAATTTCAGTTCACAATTTTTTAATAATCAGACTTCCATACTTCGGAAGTTAGATTGCTTTTCAATGGTTTTTTTTTCCAAAGTTAACTGTAGCTCTATCTGAAACTATTACCTTTTTCCTTCAGGATTTTTCTTGGTAATAAGATTGATTTTATCATGACAACAAGAGTTAATGATATGTGTTGGTTTAAATATAATATCTTTATTGTTAGCTATCAAAAGAAAGATTATGTGTTGGTTGTAGCCTTGTAGGAGTGCAATGCTGCAACTTGACTCACCTGGGTCATCCTTTGGGCCAACTCGAGCCACTTTAATTGTAGATCAACCTGAATTGAATTCAATCCTTACCTGACCTTGGTTCTAATTTCAGCCTGGGCTGTTATGATCTTGTTTGGTCAGCTACTCAAGTCAGAGACTAAGACCTGTAGTTTTATAGTTTTTTTATTCCATTGTCCAATTTTACATTATATATCTTCACTTGTAGTGTGTAGTACAATATAAATGATATGTGTATGTATCACATGTACAAAGCCTAAGAGTCAGGTAACTGGGTTTGATGTAGTCAAGAAGCCAACTCTGATCATCTGTGAACCAAAACCTAAAATTTTCAATCAAGCTGTAAATCTATCGATAATCTAGGAGAAACAGTAGATTCACTTACCGATTGGCAACCCAATCCACTATTGCATCTATGATCAGTTAGGAGAAATCTCAAACCAGGGGAGAAGAAAATATGAAAGTGTCAGAATGCAAACTTTTATTCAAAATAAAATAAAATATCCAAGAATAAATGGGTTATGGGTTGTTCCATACAAGGGCGCATGTGCACGTCTATATATATATATATGTATGTATTTATGGAAGATGCTCCTATGCATCTGTCTCTCGAGTAGTGTGAGAGACAGATGCTGTTGGGGCCCACCCGGGGCCCCACCAATTAGGGGACTAAGGGGATGGAAAGATCCATGTGGGTAGGCCCCAGATGTCAGATTTCAAGTCAATCTGATGGCTTGATCCATGGCCCCCAAGTTTAATGACTTTATATCAAAAGGAAAAAAACTAACCCTCGATCTAATGGTCAGTCCATTCGGATCGTGATAGATGCGCAGGAGCATTTTTGTATATATGTTGTTGCAAATAATATCAAACCCCAAGCCTACTTTTAAAGTCCACCATTCATTAGGATGCTAAAGCACTATGAGATCCTGTGCATGAAATCTCAAACACAAAATAACAACTAGGGAGCCAAAAGAAAGAAAAAAAAAAAACTGAAAAAGGATTAGTACATGGGCCATAGTACTGGCAGGTTATTAGACTATATATATATATATATATATATATATATATGGGAGATGCTCTCATAGGAGCACCTCCATATATATATAATGTCTAAAAACCTGCCAATACTGTGGGTCCCACATAGGCCCTTGTGATCAATCCTACTCCATAACACTCACTAACCCATTGTCCTCCCTATGAATTAGTACACCCACTTTGACACTTAACAAAAATTTGGATTGATCATGCAAAAATCACATAAACGAGCACTTCATCTGATTAAAAAATACAATATTAAGGCCCTTAAAAACCTAGCCTTAAATGATCATATTGTCTCCATTTTTGCATATGCTTAGGTCAAACATCATGCTTGGCATTCACCTAGGAGGTCCTTAAGGAGGGACTCCCCTATACATATGTACTATTATGCTTTAAATAAAATAGTTACTTTTAAAATAGAGCATTAGGTAATTTTTAGTATTGTATTTTTATTGTAGGTTAATTCCTCCCTGACAGCTGCACATGCACGCCTTCACAATACCAAGGAGGAGAGAGAGCAATTTGATGAAGCAAGCAATCAATTCCTTTTACATTTGAAAGGAAAGGTCTGAATTCTGTTTGAACTTAAATTTCTTCGACAGAGCAAATGATGAAAGGATCTAGATTTTGTAATAAATTTTTTTACTGGAAAATTTTTCATGATGTGGGTATCACAATATGAGCTTGCTTTTCATTATTGTTATTATTATTATTTTTAATTATAGGAAGATGATCTTTCAAGGTCTGTAGCTTCAGGCAAGGTAGAAGCTGACGTTGTCCACATATGGATCGATTTTTTGGAAGACAGCTGGCATTCCCAGTCCTCATATATTGAGCAGAAGGAGAAACAGACGAAGTATACACATTTTATTATCAACATTTACAACTTACAACTGCTCTTGATGGTTTTCTAAGCACATCAAGTCGGTGATAAAACTGTCTTGTTCTGTCCTTAACTGTTTGCTTTAATGTTCAGCCACGAATTGAAAATGTATGGAAATTATTTTGTGGATTTGGTTACTAATCACCTTTCTGCATACAAGGTAATTCTCTTTGTAGGCTATATATATTATAGCATAGAAAATTACCTTTGCATTTTCCCTTACTAATTAGTAAATGCAGTTTCCTCATTGGGTGCACTGAATGTCTCATGTAGGAAGAGCTGGGGACTTTTCTCAGCTGTATCAGGAAATCTGTGGATCACTTGAAGAAATTGAATGAGAGGTAATGAAGTTAAATTGCGTAAAAGGCTAATAGCTTCTCAAATTGCTTCTGATTTTTCCCATCTGTAGCAGAGCAGAGATGGAATCCAGTCCAGATAGTGACCTTTCAAACCAACGGAAAAAACTTGAAGAGGAATATGTGGAATTTGAAGTGAAGGTAGATACTATTGAACCCTGCAAATTTGACATTCATGTGTGTGGAAAAGTTCTTGCACTCACTTTGATTGATAAATAGGTGGTGAATTCGATAGACGGACACCAATGTATTCTAATGTGTGGGTTCTACCACCTATGTGAATAAATCAGTATGTGTGGGGTGCTTCACACTCGCATACAATGTATTCATTTATAATTATATATAGATGCTTGAAATATAAAGTGAGGTGCAAGTAACTTCAAGTTAAATTCTACCCTTTAGCTGGATGACAATAAAAAGGTTTTGGAACTTTTTTTTTTTTTTTTTGGATGCTTTAGGGGCCCGTTTGTTTGCATGGATTGGAATTCCTAGGAATTCTAGGAAATGTATTCCTAAAAAGTGCCTAAAATTGAAAATATAAAGGTGAAGATCCATAAATGGCTATAAATAATCTCCCCTTTAATGGAGAATGAATTAAGGGGAGATAGAAAATGAATACCCAACAATCACCTTTGTAATTCAATCCTAGTCAAGGTCCCATCTGCATTTCCACCTTATATCCTTCAAATCTCATGTTTGTTTGCATAAAATACATTGGAATTCAAGGTCAAATGGCTACAACAAAGGATTATTAAAAAGATGATGGCTTGATGGGTGAAGGATATAAGGCGAGGGGTGTAGGATATAAGGTACGGATGTAAGATGCAACCCTCACTTTCCCAGGATTTGAATGACTAGGGTGGTGGATGGGTATTCATTTCCCACCTCCCCTTGATTCATTTTCGATTAGAGGGGAGATAATTTGATAATCATTTTTGGAAATTACATTTGTTTCTTCAATTTTAACCATTTTGTTTAGAAATATAAAGTCTTACTGTTCTTGCGTATTCAATTTCATGAAATAAACAAGCCCTTAGTGATCCATAGTTCCATACCAAACAACAATCTCGGATCATTAATATCTCTAATAAACATTACCATGTAATGTAATGGACTAACGGGGGATACATGTTGCAGAAAGCATTTACCAAATTGTTTATACTTAGTTTGTCAATTTGAAGTAATATAGGATTTTTTTCTGCAAAGGTCTGAAAAACCCTAGAAAGGGAAAGAGAGGAAAGAGAAATAAATAAAGAGAAACTGGAGATTATGGTTGTGTTACCCTAGGTTGGGTGAACACTCCCATATTATACAGTGGTATATTTTTAATATTTAAAGGAACACCCTATGAATTTTACACATTTACAAAACAATCCATACTTTTCCTATATTTTCAAATAATTCCTACTTTATTTTCTTAAAGTTGGTGTCTAGATATCTATTGTTCCCAACTTGAACCTGCATCTAATAGCTGTTCTCACTTGCGACCTTAGTAAGAAATCCACCAACTGCTCCTCTGCATGTGTATACTAGCTTGATATCTTGATAGGTGACCTCTCAAATGAAATGACAGTCAACTTCAATATTCTTTGAATGCTCATGCAAGACCAGATTCTTTGGAATATGACACAATGCAACACCATTGAACCTCTATATATAAGCCTAATTTATACTATATATCGAGCCTAACTTATACTATAGGAAATCCTCAGCCACAATATATACATGTCCCATGTGTCATTGCTTGGTACTCGGCTTCAGAACTGGATCTTGTTACCATGGACTGCTTCTTGGTTTTCCAAGACACTAGATTCCACCTACCATGGTACAGTAGCCTCTCATCGACATCTTCTTTGTTTTTATCCTGCCCAAACTGCACTAGTTTAGGCTTCTTTAGCTTGATGACCATGTCGTGAATGCAAAATTCCTTGTCCTGACAACTTTTTGAGATATTTTAAAATTTTGTAAACAGCATTCAAATGTCCTGCCCTTGGTGGATTAATGAATTGGTTGACTATACTGACTGCATATGAGATACCTACATGAGTTATCATTAGATGTAATAACTTTCCAACCAGTCTCTAATATGATGTGACATTATAGAGTGACTCTTTACTTTCCACACTAATACTTCGATTATGCTCAGTTGGAGTATCTGCTGGTTCTGCCCTTAACATTTTAGTTCTTTTGCTGACAAATTACAGTCCCTTTCTTTGACCTTGCAACATCAATTCCAAGAAAATATTTTAATTCATCAAGATCATTAATGTCAAATTATACACCTAGACATTTCGTTTGCCTTTCTACTTACATCATATCACTACTTGAAACAACGATGTCATCCACATAAACAGTTAGAATGGTAACTTGTTCGCCCTTTCTATTCACGGACAATGTGTGGCCTGCATTGTATTTTTTATAATTAGTTTTCCACATGGCTTGACTAAATTGATCAAACCAAGCACGAGGGTGTTGTTTTAGTCCATATAATTTTTTTAAGTCAAACCTTTTCATTTTGATCTTTTAAAGAAAAACCTGGTTGCGATTCCGTGTAAAATTCTTGAAGATCCCATGAAGAAATTCATCTTTAACATTTATCTATAGTATAAAGGCCAATTAAGATTCTGCAATAGATACTCTTGTTGAATTCATTTTTCCCAAGGGAGAGAAGGTCTCAAAAAAATCCATACTAAATGACTGAGCAACTCCTCCTCCCACTAGCCTCACTTTTTATATCTGAACTGTACCATTTGGATTAAACTTCAAGCTATACACCCACTTGCAACCTAAATAAATGGGATAAAGCTACAATGATATTAACTTGATCCCTTGATGGAGAAGTGACAAGTTTTATATATATATATATATAGAGAGAGAGAGAGAGAGCACTTTCACACACCATAATTGGAAAGAGAGGATATATGGACACGACTTATTTTATAGTTAAGAACTTTTTAGCAAAAGAACAACAAATCCAACTACTTTTTTCTAAAGAAAAAATATAAAAAATAAAAATCAAGTGATTTCATGTTAAATAGCATTGATAGAAAAATATAGTTTAGTTTCTGTAGGACCTTTGGGCCTCACTTTTTTCAGTTCCGATTTTCTTGCTTTCACGTTTCATTATGGTTGTCATCATCGAGTAGTGTTGGTTGAGTCATAAGTCATAACACCATTTTAGGTTGGAGAAGAGGGTGGTGGACATGCAGACCCTCATGGGAAGTTGTACCATTATAACACCATCTTCTTCAACTGTGGTGCAAACTCAAAGTCCTAAGACAGCATATCCTAAGGGTCTGTTTAGATGAGGAGAGAGGATGGAGAAAATAGGTCGCAATTCAAATTTGTACCGTAGGCAGTTTTGTCCACTTGTTTTCATCACATCCAAATGATCCCTGAGGTTTGACGACAATTTATTTTTCTAGTAGATCTCATGAAATAAAATCATATGTTTATTATGTCCTTTTGCCTGAACAATCTGATTCATGGCATGGTTTTCTTCTCAGATTATAACCACCTTCAGTGTAGCAGACAATATGAAACAACAATTCTATTCTCAGCATGGAAGCAATTCAAGGTGCCACCACCATCTTAACCCTCCTATTTTTCTACCATATGAAATTTCATTATACAGTAGTTCTATGTACATATAGTTGTATGCCATGTAACTTGGACTCCAAGATGTGCCATTTATGGCCATGCACATGGGTGTTAAACATGCAGAACTTTGGACTGGGGATCTTCAACATGTGCGTATGTCCATAGAGGAACTTATATTATCATTCAAATATAGTTCATAACGGAAAAGGTATTGAAAAATGTGTGGCTTCACAAGAAAGGTCACTGGCATAAATGTTCACATAATAAAATGCATATGAACCATGTTACTACTTCGTACTTCTAATATCCACGAACAAATTAGATCACATTTGGATAGAATAATGAAAGTATCAATTTCTCACCTGCCTGGGTGTTGATTTATTAGCATAAGGCGTGGGCTCCTCGTGTCATGTGTTCGACACCCTAGATTTACCTGGTGCACATTTATTGTGGGGTCCTGTCGGGTCAAATACCATGGGGATACTCCCTAATGAGGGCAAACATGCACACATGCACGATCAATCAACCACAAGCAATCCACACAACACACAAATTTACGTGGTTCGGCAAACTTGCCTACAGCCACGGGGCTACGGGGATTTCACTATGATGAGGAAATGGGCAACTTGTTACAAGGATTCCAAACCCTCTAACACTTGGCCTACTCTCTCCCCACAGGTCTCAATCTTGCTCTCACATTTTCCCCCCATGTGGTTCAGAACCACTCTCTCACTCCGAGTCTAAGGTTACCAATTAGATCAGTATATAATCTCTGCTTTCTTGGCCCCCAAGAAAGCCCCGGTACAATGACCAAAAGACCCTTGACCTTGAACCTGGTCATTGGCTAACACAATGAACTAATCTAGTCCAACCAAAATACAAGACATAAACCCAACGGATACCCTTGTTAGAAAAAAATAAAGTATTAATTTCTGGAAAACTGATACTTTGTGTGCCACATTTGTGTTGGTCGTGTGTCAGCATTCTGCTTTGCTTCTTGTGCAAAACAACAAATTGGGAATTATAATCAGAGTTTAGTTCTTTAACTACTCATTTACTGGGTGCAACAAAGAAAGGCTATCTGGCAGGTTTTGGATATGGTACATGAAGGTGCCTCGCAAATATTTTTTCCTAGATAGTGGAAATTTCCTGGATGAGCAACTTGAATAGAGTCAAACCTTTTTCTTCAAGCCACTTAAAAAATTTAAGAAAATGGAGTCGTCGGTATAGAAATCATGTTTTTTGAAATTGTGAAAAATTGACCCATCGTAATTGCAGGCAAGATGATCCCAAGGTCAAGGAGCTATTTGATGCCATTGAACAAATAAAGAAAGAGTTTGAATGCATTGAAAGACCAACACTAGAGACTGCGACTCCATCTCCTAAGGGAGAGTGGCCACCAGAGGAGAAGTCGCACAAGGGTTCTAATGCGATTGAGACCATTGAGATAGCACAACCTGACAAAGAAGTCTCTCCAAAGTCAGCTTCTGCCGTGGGAGAAAAATACTTGGACTGTGAGGCAGAAATGTCAACACTGGAGTCTGAATCTGGGAACGCCAGCCAAGATTACATGCCAGGAGACATTGGAGTCTGGGAGCTTGATGCCCTCGAACAGGAACCGAAACCCGGCCACTCCACATCAAATAAATAGTCAGAATTTGCTCCATCCAGAGGAGCATCCTGTCATTTAATTACCAGGATGCTTCTGTATACTTCACAAACATAAGACTTCACATCTAACTCTCAAATATTGAGAACTCCTCCAAGTAAACTGCACTTATTGGAGAGGTTTTTTAGGATAAGGAACCAAATATCTTTTAAGATTCATTATTTGGATGTAAATCTCTTGGACTCTCAATGTAATTAATTATACAGATGTTCAAAGACAATAATCCTTTGTATTCTTTGTTACATTTACCCGCCTTTGCTTGTATATTAAGTTGCATTTGAATATTAATGCTTGCAGATTTTGTAACTATGACAAATGAATTGTGTCAAGTTACTGTGGACTCTGAATGTGGCAATGTTTTGTCCATTTATATATATTATAGAATTAATGATAATCAACCAGTTGTAATCAATGTAGGTTCTGCAAGTGTATATATTATGATTGGAATCTTTAATAATCACAAATCGTCCCTACAAATATTCTGATGCAGTCATGGGTATAGAAAGCAACCAAACATGGTAAAATCTGTTGGTAACTGCAGATTTATGCTCTGCTCTTCCTTAATGGCAAGAGAAACTTGGATAAGTGAGATTGGATAAGTGAGATTAAAACTGCTCTAAACTTTAATTGAAAAGGTGGGAAAGAAAAAATGAAAGAGATTAACAAAAATCTTGGAGTTAATTCACTTTTTGACTGTTAACTGTGTCTAATGTCGCAGTCAACCGCAGTTTATCAATACATTAACTATACCTATTGCAGAAAATTTAAGAAATATCAGTCACTCCAATCTTCTTAAAAGGTTTTCCTAATTAATTTCCTTAATTGATACATTTGTAAGAAAAAAATGAAGGGAGAAAATATATTTATTAACATGGTATTCTACACTTTCAACGAACTTTCTGTACCATTTGGATTTGCTGGATTTGTTTGTCAGAAAAAATGCCTCATGCAATGTGTTGTTGGTGTGACTCATTTTATATGGAGCAGCCTTCCCCACGAATCACACCAGGACTCACAAGTCACACCCACATTAAGAAGTAACATTAAAGAGATAACATTGGATAATAAGAGGCACCCACATTTTTATTTTTATTTTTGAAACGGTAACAAAACTTTATTAAAAGAGAAAGCAAGTACAAAGCTGAAAAAGAAAAAGAGACAAAAGATAAAAGAGAAGGTACAAGAGTATTATACCAACCCCAACCCAATTACATAATCACACCCACCCATAGAGACGACCTCTCAATCCCTTGCTTGGTTAGAGCATCCGCGATCGAGTTGGCTGATCTAACCTCATGACAAAAATAGACATTTAGAGTGGCTGAAAGCTCCCTAATTTCATTAAAATGGAATTGAAATTTCCAAGGAAAATCTTTTTTGTTGGATACCCAAGTGATCGCATTTGAAGAATCACTTTCCACCACAAGAGCACCAATATAACTCCTTGCAAATAACTTAAGACCCTCCAAAATAGCCAACACCTCGGCTTCGTTCGAGTCACAAATGCCCACATTCTTAGAGAACATAAGGAGCACATCACCATTATAATTACGCAGCACGCCTCCAATTCCTGTAGGCCCTGGCTTACCCCTGGAGGCACCCACATTAATAACTACTAACTAGTGTGTTGTTAGTGTGCCTCATGTTGGGCTAAGCCTGGCCCATTAGCTATCAGTCCTAGAATTCAAGCTCAGACCCAGCCCACGGGCTAGGCCTGACCCATGTACAAATACAAACATCCATTTGTAATAAATGCGCTGCTGCTGGTGTACTTTGGCCTTTAAGCATTTAAATGTTCTGGCCTGCCCCATTTAATAACTGGTCCGTCCATAAAACTAGGCCCAGGTACAGCTAACAGGCCTAAAACAGGCAAAATTCAGCCCATTGCAAACTGGGCTCTAGTTGTGTTAGGGCTGGTCAGGACAAATGACACTCCTGGTCTAGCCCAATGACTATTTGCACTGGCTTTTGCAGTATTTCATGTTTCACTGGGCACGGACTCAACGCTAATCTGAGTGCCTTGTTCACTTCCCCACTTCCTATTCACAGCCTGCCAACAGCATACAGGGGGAGGCCAAATGAGATTGCACATAAATGTCCTCTGGGCCGAAAAGCCCAGCCCAACCTACCTACCCATTTGGTTGCACTTGCACACCAACCAAACAGATTCGAGTGCCAGTGAGGCTTAAGCTCGGTATTTTTATAAGATCAGGCGGGACCCAGGGTTCAACTTAAGATATTGGCCAAAGGCATATGGTCAAAAAAAGCCTATGCTTGGTCCCAGCCCATGGACAGTCAGTCCTACAAGCAGGGTATCTTGGATCATCATATCACAATTCGTGGATCATGGTTCCCATAATGTGGCCAGGTTTTTAGATCTAAGATTTCAAGCCATTGGATAATAATAATAATAATAATATGCCTATATCTCATCCTGATCGAATTACAGCATAAGATACTAGATTTATGAAAATGAGTCAAAATTTTGAGAAAATCAAGATTTCAACCCATCGATGAATTGTATACTGAACACAAAATAACGCAAACTGTTTGATATGGCAAAAGAATGATCCTCTAATTGGAAGGCCTCGATCCCACTATGACCAGGCTACATGGGAGGCGATTACAATTAGCTATTTAAGTTTCTCCTCGTATTATTACAATTAGCTATTTAAGTTTCTCCTCGTATTCATCATCATCATCAAATCCTTGCCCATCTATCCTTGGTTGGAATCTTAACGCTTTATTTGGAGGGAACAAGAAGTCAGCGATAGAATCATCATCATCATCATCATCATCCATGAAGTTTTGTGAGATAATAATTAATGCTGTTTTTTTACCCATATGGAAGTTAGGAGGAAGAAGACATAGCCGTGTTGGAGAGAAAGCTGTGTTTCACCAGACAGCTCCAACATGAGAAAAGTTTCTAGTCAGTCTCTTGACAAAAATTGGAAACTTCCCAGAACCGATACATGGTACTTTTCTCACCTATATATTTACCAAAAGGATGGATTGCCTTACAATGGTGAAGAGTGTTTTTTCACAAGGAGAGATGGTAGAGGACCACAAGAAGAATAGCTCTGAAAGATCCCTGCTCTAACTTTCGTCTTCAGTCATCAAGTTACATCCATACTACGACAGGGAGGTGCAGGTAGAAAATTCTGTACAATGATCAGATGTTCTTGAAAACAAATAATTGCATTACTTAGTCTTCTAACTTTTTGGCATTCACAAGGAATTGCATGTATTTCACCGACACGTGCATTTCTGTACCATGGGCAATTCATTCCATTGGAACAAGCTTTGAATGTGTTAGTCTATCATATGGGAAGCGTAACAGCCTTGAGTTCACCCCAGAAATCACCCCATCGCTCCTGTTCACGGCTGCTTCTGTTGATCTGTTCCATTTGCTCCAGAACCATAATCAATTTGAGTCTCATGATGAGCTTGTTCACGAATCTCCATGTCCATATATACAGTACAAAACCTTCACCATAAACAGCCACTTTGCAATTGGTTTGGATGCAAATACGTAAATGGCAGAGGCAAAACTGGCCTGGATCCGTCAAATAGCATAGATGGGATTAATTTCACACGAGGAAAACTCGGGATGGTGATGCCATGAGTTTGAAACAGATTTCTTTGACAATCTATCCCTTTTCCTTAGCTTTTGGCTGTATTTGGACTTCACCACATTGTAGGTCATGGTTCCAAGAACTCCAGTCATTATCACTCCCCCAATGACAGTTACTAGAATCGCAGCCCACTGATCACGTCGTCCAACGACAATATAAGAGGAGGCGATGAATGAAACCGACGTGCAAACTGATGCCAACCACATCAACTTGTTAATCACCTCCACGACCTGCCTCGCTGATTTTGTCTCTGCTCGAACTAACGTGATCTGAACCACCACCACCGCCAGAGAAGTGAACAGTGCGACTGCGTTGAAGAGGAAGAAGATCTTGAATGAAGTATAACTCACAACGCGTGCCGTTCCCTTTTCATTAGTTCCGCCAGGCACAGCAAAAATAGCTGCAAATGCAACTGTGGCGAAAAGAACGGCGACAACGGTTACAGAGTTGGTGGCATTGTTGATCCCTTCCCTGTGCAGCTTTCTGAGTTCCTTGGCGATCCCATGAACATTTTTGTTGGTTCTCCTGGTTTGCTCAAGTTGAGAAAGGACATCTCTCTTGATCTGTGTGACAGTGTTCCTTAGCTCATCTCTTGGCTGGTTCAGCTCAATCGCTCGTACTGCACCATAGTGATACAAACATTCCTTTATCTCTGCTGCTTCTTCTGAAAGAAGCAGCTCTTCTGCAATATCAACAGCTGTCTTGTGATCCCTATTCAGTGCATTTACATTGGTGTCAGGGAGGAGTAACAACTCATGTACAATCTGCAAGAGGAAAGGGAGCAGTGAATTCAAAGGCACAGCACAGTAGTATCAAAACACACTGTAGTAGCAAGTTCAGTGGGTTGTCGGAATAACTATAGCCATGCAATTCACAAGGACATAAATTACGGGGAAGTGACCACCCGGGCTGAGTCATCTAACAATTTGGTAACATTCTCAGGGTCCAAATAGACAGTCCCGATCGTGCGATTCAAGGACAAGATGATATGCAGATAGGTAGATGTTAAAAGCCCTAACGTTCCTTTAGATCTCTATAATATGAATGGTATAGGATGTTAAAGGATAGAAAATGCCTGGACAGAACCAGAAGCCTGATGGTAAAATGCATGTGATTAACCTTGCACATGGACACAGGTATTCAGGTACTGGCGTACTGCAATTTAGCATGTTAATATAATTTAGTTAGCATATGGCAACTGCTAGGATGGATAGCATCTTGCAAACTTGGTTGGTTTCAGGCATGGTTTATCCAACACTTATTGTGAGAGTTTTTGTCAGCTTATGCATAGTCATGTTGAATATGTTTCGGGCATACATCAAAATCTTATGCTTGATTAATGAAATTAAGGAATAAATCAGTTTAAACTATTTAAGATCATATAATGTTCATTGAAAATCCAGCCATAGATAAAATTAGTAATAAAAGAACGAAAAATAATGGTTACATTAAGAAACCTTTTCCCCCTATTAATTAGTTTCCAGGCTAAGAAGCAAATGCTTAAAACAAGGAGTGAAATATGCATTCCTTTACAACATCTATGGTAACTATCCTGATAGAGGATGAGGTGAATGGAAAAAAATGCATTTGTGAGTGGTGATGAGTTCTCTCGAAGTTAAAGACTCATTACAGTCTATTTGTACTTGAATGGTAAATCATGAGAAAGCTCAACTCCTCTGCTTTCAATGTGACTAGACATAACATGTGTAAAAGATGTAACATGGCAACATTATAATGCAATACCTCTACTCGCTTTTTCCTTGTGGCTACATGCAAAACCGTGTTGCCAAACCTGTCTGGTAGCATTACTATTGCAGCATCAGCTTCAAGAAGCAACTTCACCACCTGACAACAAACTCCTTTCACAGCCATGTGAAGTGCAGTTTGTCCTTTCTTGTCAGTCCTTCGTGCCAAATGCTGATCTTTGTCCAGAAATGCTTTTACAATTTCTACATACCCTTGTCGAGCAGCTAAATGTAATGCATTTTTCCCATTGTTTCTAGAGATATCTAGCAAGCTAGGATTTTTTGATAATAATTCTTTCACCACTCCTGTATGCCCCCTTGATGCTGCTGATAGAAGAGGTGTCGTATTTGATGGACCAAGTGTTTTGCTTAGATCAGGATCATGGTTTAGAAGTACCTGGACAGTGACTGCACAAAACCATTTTTTTTATAACTGAATGATTCTTAGCTCAATATAGAACCTTAGTCAAGGAAAAAAAAAAAAAAAAAAAGATCAGATAGCTGCAAGAGAGATTTTCACAGAAAAGAAAAACATAGCTTCCAATAATGTTGCTTCAAGATTCAGACAAACAAAAACATGAAACAAAGCCATTGTCATGATAGAAACACTAACTTACTGATTAAAAAAAGAAACGAAAAAGGATAAACACTCAAAACAAGACAAAGAAAAAAAAAAGAAAGAAAGAAAGAAAGATGGACAACATCAGCTTGCCAGGGTGATTTATTATAGTTGTCACTTACATCACATGAACAAGAGTACATATATTCTGTGTTCCAGTTGTTCTACATGTACCCAAATAAATGGGGTAAAGCTTGGATGACGACGACTATGATGACGACGACGACGACGAGTATTTACATGTTTTCTAATCTATTAAAGAGAAAAATGGATACTTATTAGAAGTGCCATAGGAGTTCTGGAAAGTGTGTGTCCTCAAAAACGCATTTTAAAGCTGAAATGATTCCAAAGATTTTCTTTTGTGATTCATTTCCAAAATGTATGGGAAAATAAAAGGATGTAAAAATGACTTTGCCTGGAGTAAAAAGATATCCAAATAAATAACAAAAGAGTTTTTTTTATATAAATATATATCCGTAATAACTTATAACCTATGATGCCCATATTAGGGATGGATATAGCTGAGACACAACTTGAATATGGCAGGGACATGAATTTTTACACTTAATAATGAAGTGTTGGATGCGATACATGCGATGCGTTGCCTATTTTGAAGTATTTAGGTATCAGAGGTAATGACATGGTCCTTTTCATTTGAAGCTTATTGTGAACAATAGAAAATGCATCAAAGTACACGAAACACCCCATAAACGATTCAGAACTAAAGAAATAAAACAAGGGAATCAAAACATTAGAGAGAAAAAAGATGGCTGAAGATAAATAATGTACTAATGATTTCCCTTACATTTCATAGTCCATTTCGGAATATAGCTTCTCAACTGTTTCCCTAGAGTTTCATAATTGCTTCTCTATTCATTTCTCAAATGGTCATTATTCAAATCCCAATTTCGTGCTTCACATATTTTTTTTATCACTTCATTTCTTGCTTTCATTCCTTGCTCTGTTCTCCAATGAACTCCCCACCTTGGTAACCAGCATTCTATTGACTTACTGTTTGGGGCTGTCCGGTGGAAGGATGAGGAATATTAATGATGTGAGGAGGGATTCATCAATATATACTAACTGAAATGGTTTCAAAGATCAAATTTCCTAGAGAATTGTGAATACACCTTGTAATGTCTTTAGCACCAAATTTCTGTTGGAAGGTTATGCACCTCCTACAAGTTATTTCAAAATTATTTTTTTCCCGATAAAATATCAGTAGGCAATCCATCTACTTATTTTTCTTCATATATATATATATATATATATATATTTGAAGATTGGGATTTTAGGGAAGATATAAGCAATTTTCAAAATCAAGAGGGCAAATTACAAATATGCAAATGTGTCTCTAGTGTTGCCACATCAAACATGTTGCTAGTTCCCTTCTTGTGAATGACATGTCCTCATATTAGTATGTATTACTGTGCATAAGATTCAAAATATCGGAATCTCAATTGGTTGATCATTTCTTCTTTCCACAATAAATGCAACTTCAGATCTAGAATGTACCTCTGTTTCATATTTTCCATTTTCTTCATCAAAACGCAGTTATTCGTCAAAATGAAAAATAAAAGAAAATTCAATTTCTATACAATCAAAGGTAGCAGTAGCAGTAGCACAATTAAAGAAGATTCCAATTGCAGATAAGAAAAAAGAGAACATATCACAATGCACATAGATCCTCACCTTGATGACCCTTAATTGCGGCCTTATGCAGCGCGTCAAAGCCCGTCTTGTTCTTCCTCGACACGCTCTCCTTGTTCGAATACTTGAGCAGCTCTTTCACAATCTCGACATGCCCTTCCTCCGCGGCAACAGCGAGCGCGGTCTCCCCTAGCTCATTGACCTCATTCACCATCGCCGCCCGGACATCGGCCACCTCCGCGTCGAAATCCGCGCTGCCTGATAAAAAGTCCATCTGCTCGGTGATCTCGTCCATGACCTGCCTCACGGCGGAGAGATCGCCGCGCTTTGCCGCCAGGTGCAGATCCGTGTCCTTGTGCCGGCCGGTGACCTGCTTCACGTACTTCTTCTTTCCGGCCGCCTGATCGAACCGCTTTCCGGAGTTGGACACGACGAGGGCCGGGGCAGTCTTGGAGGACGGCGACAGCAATGCATCGAGGTTTGATGATCCCTTCTCCAAATCCCTTACTCTGCCTGCATGCATGTAACAATGTGTGTGTGAGAGAGAGAGAGAAATGTAGAGAGAGAAAGAGGTATATACCTATTTGTTGGATCAAGGAAGGCATGGTGGAGGATCGAAATGAAACCCTAGAAAGGAGAAGGAGGTTTCTAGGGTTTTCGTTTGCGGTCCTACGTCTTGAAGGGGAGAGATGGAGAAGAGAAGAGATGAGATGAGAGGGAGGAGGAGGATGGTATTCTGTGGATTTTGGAATTTATTTCCCCAACGTTTGGTGCTTCTTCCTTTCGCGGCTTTTATACCTTTCGCTTTTATGTTGTAGTGGGAATGATGTTGGATCCGGATCCTCCAATAGCTCTTCTTGGGCCTGATGTAAGACTTAACTTGATAGTTTGTGGGCTAAGTCCGAGTGATATAAGTTTAGGACCAATTCTAGGCCCATTTGAAAAATAGGTATCAATAAGCTTAATATATAAGGAGGTTTTTTTTTTTTGCTATCGGAGGGTTCTCAATCCTTTGAGCTGGACTAATCCCTCCGGACCCAGAAAAAAGCCGAGTAAACTCCCCTGTAGCCTTAGTGTGATTTCATATAATAAGCTTAATATATAAGGATGAACATGTTATTTGTGGATGATGACTTCGCCCATTTGGTGAGAGATCAATCAGATCACGTGCTTCTTTTTCTTTCTTTTTTTTTTTGACACGCAATCCCTAGACCTCTGTGGTTCGAACCTGAATCCGGTCTGGCCCATGTTAAGAACTGAGTCAGTTCAGGTCCGGTTAGATATGGATTTGGGTCTGATAAGCTGGATCCATATACATGTATAAAGTCTGAAAATCTTGATAGCCCAGATCTGGGCCACCTGGGCTCCTCATGATCCATCCGACTCCATCACAACCACTGCCCGAAAAGAAGTAGGACAAGCCCAAATTTGACTCTCAACCCTACTTTTACTAAGATGGATTATGGATTATTTAACTTCTTGATGGTCATCGATCAAAAAGTTAGGATAATCTTACAGAGTTTAGATTTTGCATACATGAAGGTCTCATCAGATCTTGGCCCCCACAAGGAAGTCCTTATGTGAACCCTAGCGGACATCCACAGGAGATATATATTGTGGTCTGATTTGTTCTTAGAAATCCATATTTGCTCACAAAGCTCAAATAAGGGAACCATTTGCACTAGTGACCTCTATACAAATGGCTAGGATGCAAGCCCATTTCTTAAACGTTTGTTGTCTTCAGCTTGTCCTTCATAAAATTAAAATTGTTTTAGGGCCTATTTGTTTACATTTTAAATACATAAAAAATAAATGCATAGGATTTATGTCATAAGCACTTAAAAAAAAAAAAAAAAAAAGATCATAAATCAATATTTATAAATGAGCATAAAAAAGCCTTTCGTTTTATGAAAATGAATAACAAGCCATCACTTTAGTTATCCATTTCCCATCCTCCTTTCTTTTTAGTTATCCTCCTACTGCAAGACGTATTACATTTAATCTTTGCAAATGACTTTTGGATCGTCCTTTGTAAAAATATGTTCTAAGAAAAAGGCATCAATAACACTATAAAAAGGGGAAAAAAAAAAAAATTCAGGCACATCTAAGTCATGTTTTAAGGTGGAAAATTAAAAACCTAAGGTTCAATCAACCTATGTTTCATTGCCGTCAAATCATGACATTAGCATAACAACAAAATTACATAATAAGCAAATTTAAATTAGCTTGTAATGATTCTTCAAGAAAAATGAAAAAAGGTCAAAGGATAATGTTTAAATTAATGTGGAAAAAAATTAAGACTTAATAAGTCTTTTCAATGAAACTAACTACAATTTACATTTATTTTGTCCAGCTTTTCCATCAAATTTTCTTGCCACATTTTCTCAACCACTGGATGTCCCCAGCAGAGATTTGGGGCTCTGATTTGGAGAAGAATACTAAGGAACAGTTCCAGCCAATTAACATTAACACATTTTCAGTCCTACAATCAGAACCATTTGCTTAACCAGCATGTTACTAAGTGAGACAGTTACCAAGAGGTTATGATCTCACAACTCAGTCAGACAAGCTTATTAATCTACCACAAAACTTGATTTAAGTAACAAATAGTAGAGAACTCATTCCAACCCAGTTCCAGCCAGTTCCTCGCAATTAAAATTAAAACAGGAAAGACACATAGCATTTGGACAAATATGGATTCAAAAGAGATGACAAGATCCATTTTCAAAGAAAACAACAAACTGGCCTATATCCAACACTGCTACCCTACACCTTGATAGCGTACTTCCTCATTGGAAAATAAATTTCCCTTTTCTTCTCCCGTTCTGTCTTCAAAGATAACTGTTAACAAACAAAACAAAACAAACAAGATATCATTATAATCCAAGAAGTTTTCATGTGCTTTTTACTGCTCAAATCCATTATATAATCTAAGTAACCATGCACAAATGGAAAAAAAAAAAAAAAAAAAAAAATTTGATCCAGCAAGGTAAAAATGTATCCGTTTTCCCCTTCTCAGTAAAGGCAAGGTCACTTCATAAAAATCAACGTCACAAAGGATATGCACAGAATTGAACATGTATACTGTAGAAAAAGAAAAGAGAAACTTATTTATGCTCAGGCAATTGGGCTATAGTTCAGGACCCCAGTGCCAAATGCATATGATCTTTACACCAGAAAACTAATGATATCCGTTATCACTTCTAATGAAAAGCCCACTTTTCACACATTGCTGAAGAAAGATATTTCAGGGCATTTAAAGATACAATGAAAATATCGCCAATTTTTTTAAATTGTTAATTAGATCTCCATTTAGCCATTATTTGCTAAAGGAACCCCATCCATAGCATTATGGAGTGGGTTATACCTCCATTGTTGATATTTGTTGTTGGTGTTGCTAGCCTGCTACTGCTATTACTAGCTATGATGCATGGATACTTCAAAATAGGCAACAAGTATCGTGTCATATCATATCTAATACTTCCCTTTTTATATGTAAAATTTATGTCCCAGACGTCTATGGTGTGTCCCTATCGTATCCATGCCTATTGGGCATCATACATTACTAATTTCTATGATTCATGCAACGCTCAAGTCAACCACTCTCAAATAACTTAATTCAAATCATTTTAAAATTGTCCGATAAAATGGGTATACTGACTCTTTATTTTATGACCCTTTTAAGAACACTAAATAATAAGAGATTAGAATCATCCTTGAAGTTGCTTCTGTCCACCCATCTACTATGTTGCACAAACGGACAAATTATACATCATGATGTATTCATATCATACAGAAGGTATTTGCTTCTAAAAGAAAATGTTAATAAAGAAATAATGAAATCTAATCAAGTGTACTACAATTGTAATACAGATTGCACTGTGATGTGGACTTCAGCCACTTGCATCATAGTTGGATGGTTGAATAGAAATTGCATTGCACTGATTAGTAATTGCCTAAATTTCAATTTTATTTGATGATAGTAACCACTGAATCAAAAAACCATACAAGATGAACAGTTGGACCATCTTGCTCAAGATGTCTACTTTGGAAGGCCTTATGAGATGGCTGTGATCATCAAATCGAAGCGCCATTTAGGCCAAATGCAATCTATAGAATGCCCATTCTATCCAAGTATTCGCTACACATGCAAGTGGCTAACGTGGGCCCCACAACACGGTTTCTACTGCAGTGGGAGGCCAATCACTTTTGATCATTTCCATATTAAATAGCTAAAAATGCACGGGAAGCAAAAGGGATTGGACATCACAAATCTCACAATTCAGGATAGAACTCCAGCATGACCTAGCCCACTAGCATGGCAAAACCACCAAAGCCCAATTTTAAGCAGGACTAGCCAAATGGTCCATCAGGCCACTTCGACAGTAGGGACTTTTATGTACAAAGCAGAGCCTAAATGAACAAGGCGATCTTGTTGGTAATGATAGGCTCGTATAAAAACTACAACTTTAATAGATCACATTGAGAGACTCAATACTGAACACATCGTGTTAAAATCATGAACCTTCCCTAAAACTAAAACAATGGATTGATAGAGCTAGTGACCGCATATTCTTTGGAAGGAGCATTCTTCTTCAATGAATTTACTTTAACATCTATAGACTATGAAAATAAATGCATGCAATTCTTCTCATATAAGTTAGTCTTACACTCAAGGATAAAAATTATCCCCTCTTCCTATTCCTATTTATCTCTATGATCTACCATTCTGTATAAATGGACTACTCTATTCATATAGATCATGATATGGGGGCGCATCCCATCCTTATTTGTTCATTAATTTTTCAGTTTTTCAGCAAAGGGTGTAGCATTTTGGTAGTTTGCAAGGCTCATAACTAGTCTCTTCAAAATCTTTAGGTTTCAAAAATGCATTTTTAGGTCAGGATATTTGTTTCGGGATGGGAAGAAAACCAAAGATGGGGGGTGAGGGGATAGAACGACTACTCTATGTTGGTCAATTATGCCAAAAACCACTTCTCACGTTACCTTATTTCACTTTTATCATGGGCGGATGGAGGGAGGGGATAGGAAACGAATCTCGCTCCCATCATCTCGAAAGAAAATACCAAAGCCTTACGTTCTACACAAATCTGAAATCTCCCTATATATCAGAAAGAAAGAAACTTGCAACAAAGGGCCCAAACAATCACCTGGTGTTTGGTGAGGCGACGCCTGATGGCTCGCGTTTTCTTCGGGCGCAGATCAAGTGGCAAGTACTTCTTGTTCTTGTACGCTTCCCGCAGCGCCGCCTTCTGCTTCTGCGAAATCACCGTCAGCACCTGCGCAATCGACAACCTCACCACCTTTCTGCACCAACAAACACAATCGAAACAATCAACAAAAACCACCCACCACACGTTCGACGAAATTACACAAAGAAAATAAGACATAAGAGGAGCTCACGAACATCTTAGAAAGCTTGTTGGGGGCACCGCCCGTGACTTTGGCGACACGCAGCAGAGCAAGTTCGGCTTTCAGATCCTTCAGTTGAGTCAGAAGGTCGGCCTTCGACTTCCCCCGCAGCTCGTGGACCTTGATCCTCGCTGCAGATTTCGACAAAGTCAGAGAAGAGAAGAGAATCGAGAGGAAAGAGCAATGGGGTTTGGGGTTTTTCAAAGGGGAAATTCGTCGAACAGGCGGCAGATCGTGTGGTTACTTACCCATGGATGCTCCTTCGCTTGCTTTCTCTCCTCTTCGGACTTCCCAGAAAA
This sequence comes from Camphora micrantha, assembly GCA_003546025.1. Taxonomy (NCBI): domain Eukaryota; kingdom Viridiplantae; phylum Streptophyta; class Magnoliopsida; order Laurales; family Lauraceae; genus Camphora; species Camphora micrantha. The sequence continues at coordinate 2,109,066 of QPKB01000004.1, read as the reverse complement.
CCTAAAATGACAGAGAGAGAGAGAGGGTTTTATCTTCGAAGAGGAGTTGGCTTATAAAGGGTGAGATTTCCTGCAGAAACCCTAACTGGATCCGACTCGATTGATAATTCGATCAGGGTCAGGTCCGCACCCAATTCCACGTGGAGTCGGAAAGCAAATAAGTGGAACTTTAAAGTGGGGTCCATTTGTTGAAACCCTAACCGTTTAAAATAAATTTCTTATTCATGTAATTGGATTTCCAACGAGTTTTGCGTTTACAGAAGTTGGTCGCTTCGTAAGATCGTTAATATAGTTAGTTAGTATTATGATTAATGAATATGATTAATGATGCATGAGATTTATATTATCCAAATTATTAGGCATATGCTCGATGTTACAAATTTTTACCTCCTATTAGAGTAAAATTTGAAGACATCAATGTTCATTTTGAACGGCTATAATATTTAACTAGCTTGATCACCTGTGCTTAAAGCATGAACATTTGTTATAGTAGCCTTGATTAATAAGGTCAAAACCTTAAAGATGTAATTAGTTTTATGAATTAAACATTATTTAAATTTTATTGGTGTCAATGTTTAAACGTTGAAAAATAAAAGGTAATAAAAAATATAAAAGTTTATGAGAAGTAAGAAATTAATATAAATTTTAACTACATATCTAGTAATTTAGTTTTTCTTTTATTTATGATCAACTATTTTAAGCATGATTAATCTTACGGGTCTAATTTCAATTGGAGTTGCATAATAAGATTTATTAAGTATAAGCTTTAAAAAAAAGTCCCATTTACAAATTGAGAAAAAATAAAATATAAAGTGAGATTATTTTGGGTGAAGGAAAAGTTATATAAACGTAAAGAGTATATTATCGTAATTTTAAGAAAAAATAAAATATAAAGTGAGATTATTTTGGGTGAAGGAAAAGTTATATACACGTAGAGAGTATATTATCGTAATTTTGAATTGTCGAGTGAAATGGACATGACATGACGTTCTCTCTTATCGAGAAAAAAAAATCTCTCTTGTATGTATATTTTGATCAACGAGATTATAAATTAAATGAGGTAATTATGTTAATAATGTTTAAAAATAAAAAATCAACTACAATCACCCTTAAATGATTTAACAACTCAAAAAATCTAGGATTAAAGAAATTTGAAATTTGGAGGTTAAGTTTGAAATTGGAAGGGTTAGAATTGAAGTTGATCCGATAACAACTTTAATATATAATATAATAATAGTTGAGAAGAAAATGGTCACCACATTCAAATTTGTAAATAAATTATAAAAAAATTATTCATTTGAAGGTAAATTTTACCCGGGGCTTTGCTGTATAGATGCTCCACCATAATTACACTTCCGTGGGCCCACATAGAACCATAATTAAGAGATGTATGCATTGATCTAAGGTGGGCCAATTATTATTGGGATCAAATAACACTAGTTTGTGGTTTTAAAGTCTCATAATTTATGGTTTTTAAAGTTAAGATGTTTATACATTTTTTTAATCTAGAGTTAAAAAACGGTTTGATCGATTATAAAATAGTATTTGTGCTACCTCAAAGGGGTAGAGAAGAAATTTGTGCGGAGGTATTGAAATGACCATTGGCCTATGTGAAGATAACACTTGTATTTATGATTGAAGATGTGTTGACTGTTTTTATATAAATATGCATGAATATATATTCTTATATGTTTATAATTAATTTCGATATCTTATAAATTAAAAATGTAATATCTTACTTTTTACCCCGGGCTAAGCACGGGGCGTTGTCGCTAGTTATATATATAAAAGCAAAGGAGGAGGAGGGCTGAGAGGGGTGCCACCTCATCCCTAAAAAGTCTCTCTGGGCCGTAAGGGCTGTCACATCATCCCTAAAAAGTCTCTATTTTCAAAGAGGGCTACTATTTTTCTCCTAAAACCTCTCTCATAAGAGATTTTTATGAACGTTTGAATTTGAATCCTATTTATTGCCATTATCCAAATTATAAGCAAATATTTACAGTCGGTTTGTTTTCTTTTTCTTAGATTTTCAATTATCAATGGTTTGTTTTCTTTTGCCTAGATCTTCAATCATCAATGGGTCCCGTGTTAAATATATTTTGTGGGCCCTACCGATGATTGAAATCCAAATTGTTGCTCATTTATTCTTCTTTTAGTTTTTTTCCCTAAATGGATGGATCCAGTAGTGGACACCAGTTCGTATTAAATATATTTCAAGATTGGACTCCAGTATTGGATGAAATCCCAATGGCCTTCTCTTAACCCCTTTTGTCTAAGAGTGGGCCTCACTGATGGAGGGAAACAAGCCTATTGGCCATTGTCTGGTTTCTTAATGGATGTAAATCAATCAGTGGGCCCCGCACATTTACCTTATTTCTGCAGTGGGACTCACTCATGGATTATGCATAGATATTAGTTTTCTATGTCAATATGGATTATAGATTATTCTCTCTCTCAACACCATTTATTTTCCATCCTCTCAAGATTGTCATCTTTTTATTTTAATAATTGGGGCTCACCTTTCTATAATTCATACTGATAAATTTTTCATTATAAATATCATTTTATTTTACTTTCCAAATATAGCTATACTCTATTAAGAGATTATCACATGTGAACGAAAATCAGACTCGACCTTTTGGTATACCACTTCATGGATGAGTTTGTGATAAAAATATTTTGAGGTTAAAGTCTTTTGGTTGAATCTTATAGGCATTCTTTTCTGATCCAATTATATAGACATATGACCCTAGGTTTGGCCCACCATAAATTACACTCCTGTGTGTCCACACGGACCTATAATTAAGAGATATATACATTGATCCAAGGTGGGCCAATTATTACTGGGATAAAATAACATTGGCATGTGGTTTTAAAGTCTCATAATTTATGGCTTTTAAAGTTAAGATGTTTATACATTTTTTTTTTTAAATCTAGAGCTAAAAAATGGTTTGATCAGTTCTAAAATGATATTGATGCCAGTTCAAAGGGGTAGAGAAGAAATTTGTGCAGAGGGATTGAAATAACCATTGGCCTATGTGAAGATAACACTTGTATTTATGATTGAAGATGTGTTGACTGCTTTTTTTTTTTTATAAAAATGTATGAATATATTCTTATATGTTTATACTTAATTTTGATATCTCATAAATTAAAAATGTAATATCTTACTTTTTGCCCTGGGTTAAGCACAGGACATTGTTGCTAGTATATATACGTGTGGAAAATATTCAACTCTCACAATATTATGGTTGGAGACAACATATATAATGGAACCGATTTTATGATATATCCGAATCATCTATATACACGAGAACTCTTAAGTACACTAGATTTATTAAGTTTTCAACGATCTAAATTGATTGGATCGTTGGATCAAATGCAATTTTTTTTCTTTAATATAAGGCATGGGATTGATTCCAAATTTGGTAAATGGGCCCATCGAAGATGTCTGTTTCCCTCTCATCAAGTCCCACGGTTAGCATTAGCGGGTCCCTACTAGGGCCCATTAAAATTTTCTATAGCCTTATCACGAGGAAAGGATTTCCATGAATATTTCCACATATATATTTATTTATATCGACGGGAAGGAAGGAACCCTAACTCTCTCCACGGTAGATTTACTGGGCCCTTCGTCACTCCCTCTCCCGATCCGCATTGGATTTCTCCCCTCGGCGTAAGTCCCTGCATTCTTCTTCTTTTTCTCACTTTTAAAAGCGTATATATATGTGTGTGTAATTTTTTTTTTTTGCTTTCTTACACAGTTTATTTACCTGTGAATGTGATTGTTTTGACCATAGTTTTGTTTGAACTCTTACTTTCTTCATTCGGAGAGTTTGAGTAGAGCCTGTAGAGAGAAGAAATAATGGATTTTGGTTGGTAGGTCGTGTTTTTGTTTTTGTCTTTTTTTAAGAATTGAATGATATTTTAATGTACTGGGTGCCTTTTACAAACAGGAAATATCTGTGGTTCTGACTGAGTTATTATTTTTTCGATTGATCTTTTTTCGTTTTGATTAGAAAGGTGGTTTTGCTATGTGTGCGACGAGTGTTCTTATCATTCATAATTTGTTTGTTTCTTTCATAATCTTGCAATTTGGTGGTGCTTAGATTGCTTTCTTTCTTCTTCCTCGCTCACAACTTTTGCATCTTTTGGGAATTCAATAGAGATTCATAGAAAAACCACTTTATGATGACAAATTACATAATGCACCGGTAAAAAGTGTTTTGTGGGGGTGGGGGTGGTCTTGTAGGTTGATATTTACAACATTGCCCATTGAACTAAACCCAACATTCAACCTGGCCAAACCCATTACGAACCTTAGCTGAGCCTGGAACATGAGTAATCTCAGGATAATTATCCTGACGGCTGTGTCTCACGTTTAGATATGTTGATTATTTATTTTTGAGTTGCATAATTGCCCAAAAGATGAATTCATGGCCAAATGAGCTCTATGGATTACGAAGGAGATGAAGGGTAGTGACATAGTTGGGACCTTGACTTCTTTTGGATTTGAATAACAGCGGTGATGACTGTTATTCATTTCACATATTCCCTTGATTCGGTTTCCTTTAAAGGTGAGGTTATTGGATGGTCATCTAGTGTTTGCTTTTGGTTCTTCTTTTTTAACTGCATATAGATATAAAAGTTTAGGGCACGTTTGTGTAGACACCCTTTCCGCGGAAAGGGGAAATCAGCATATTCCATAGAATTGGAAACCTCGGAAAATGATTTTAGTGGAATTTAAAAATTCATGTTTGGTGCGAATTTTTTTTTCCTCGTTGAATTGGTGCTAATGTTGTTTGATGCGGCTGTGGATTCCTTATTCAAAATCAAATTTCCCTGTTTGGTGCAACAATTTTCCTTGGAAAAATAACATGACTTGTATATAATTAAATTATCCATTCAAATAAATCCCAAATCAATACCTGCAAAGAAAGAGATGTTCTAATATAAATTCCCTTCGGACCATTATAAACCATCCACCTGACATATCCAATTAGAATGGAACAACCCTTTGTACATTGAAATTGAAAATATGAAGCTATTTTAAACTTGTTTAAAAATACTTTGCCTAGGAAAATGTTTTGAAATGGTTTTTTTTTCTTTAATTGTTACTTTTAAATTTTCATTATAATTCCACAATTATCTCAGTCCAATGGTCCATTTTCTCAAGAAAAATCCTGATCACACAATTCTTCTATGCTGATAGAGAGTTGTCACTGTGGATATGGTCCAATCTGTGCATTGCTATGGATGGATGGCATGATACTCAAGTCTGATACCCTTCCTCCAAAGCCCTTTTTATTGTTGAGATGAATGATCAATTGACCCTTTCAACTGAGTATTTGCTGTGGTGGTCACTGAAATGAATCAGATGCACTGCTGTATGCGATGAGTGGAACTGGAACAAACTCTACTGCCCTTGCCTTAAAACCACTGCCTGTTAAACAATGTTGCCACTAAAATTGAAATTTGGGACTCATAACAGAGGAGGTTTGGGGCGTGCAACTTAGGAGGGGGTGGGTGAGGGTTGCGGGGATTTGGATGCTTGGCTAGGTAGGATGGGGTTCGGACGTGGCTGCGGGGGAGGGTTTCGTCGGTGGGAGCGGGCAGGGTGGCTGGGTGAGGTGGGGTTTGGAGGGTGGGAGGGGCCGGGTTGGCTGGGTGGGGTGGGGTTGGGACCTAGCTGCAGGTGAGAGAGAGAGAGAGAGAGAGAGAGAGAGAGAGAGAGAGAGAGAGAGAGAGAGAGAGAGAGAGAGAGCAAACCTGCTGGAGAAAAGAAAGAGGAAATGATACTATATAGTAGTGAGGAGTTTTATGAGGAAACAGAATTCCCATACCCCCCATATGAAATTAATTTCCAGCATTTGCAGGAAAAATGCTGACTAGGCAAGAAAGTGTTTCCGTGGAATTGCTCTGCGCCAAACGCATGTAAAAATGGGTTTTCCGTGGAAAACCATTCACTTTTCTACAGAAAAGTGTTACACAAACATGCCCTTAGAATTCCAAGGAATTTTTTTGAAACAAATGGGCTCATTAATATATTCCATGTGCTTATTTAAAGATAATAATGTATGGTTATAACATCAGGTACTCATTACTGAAGTACTTGGTATGAAACTCATCATCATGAGCCTAGAACCTAATTCTATATGGTATAAGTAGAAGGCTTGAACCCGCATCCAAATTTAAAGTGGATCAAAAAATTGGAACCTATATGCATAATTGTTTTCCTTTAAATTTGGTTCCTTCAGCTATTTGGAGAGCGTTTCCATTCTTCTTACCCACTTGGATTCTTTTTTCTTCAGAAACGGCCACTATTCATTGTATCAGTGTTCTTCATTGCTTGCATAAGAACTTTCTCCCGTACTTATGGGAGAACCCCCAAGCAACAAGCCTTGCCTTGTACCTGTCCATAGTCCATACTTCCATCAAGATTATGTTTAATTTTGAAAACCCACTTGCATGTGATGGGCTTCACATCTTTGGGCTTAGTACAATATCCCAAGTTTAATTTTTTATGAGAGGTTGCTCTTATCATCCATGACATTCACCCATTCTTTAACACATTTACTTCGTCGAAACAAGTAGGCTTACCATCTTCTTTTGAACTAGCAAGGAGTGCACACTCACAAAATTTCCAACTCTATATCGAGCGAGTACAACAATTCACTCTTAAACCTTCAAAGAAGTGGTGCAATTTGTACCTCCTCAAGATTATGGCGTTATTCATGCAACTCATGGCTATCAACTCCACTCCTCTTATAACATTGCTCTCCTGTAGATAACGAGGAGGAACAACTTAACACCATAGAGATGTTGAATTCATAGTTAAGCCAACTTCTTTTTGAGGTTCAATGTGAACATGAAAATGACTACTATTACTCCTTAAAGGATATCACCATCCTCTACATAAAAAGATGAAACGTCATTGAACAACATCCCAAGAGATTATAAATATGTGTTCCTGGATCCATGCACTTCCATTCTCTCTTTCTTTCATCATAACCAATACATATCCACTTCTTTGCTTAGCTTCCAATTTTGTTCTTTTTGTATCCAGTGCATGAACATAGCAAATTGAACAAAAAGTTTAAAGTGTTTGATAGTAGGCTTCTCCCCAAACATTAACTCATAGGGTGATCACATCTTAATGCGGCTAGGGGCATCAAGTTAATTACATAAGTTGCACATGTCCACTCCCTCCGCCTTAAGACATTGGGTAAATTATTTGCATGTAGCTAATTTTTACACATCTCCACAGTGTTTCTAATCTTCCTTCTAGCTCACCATTTTATTGTGGGTATAGGCACAAGAGAACTCTCTTTTGATATCATTTGTTTTACAACATAAGGAGAAGTCATGGAAGTTGATTCCCCCATTAACTATCCCCAAACCTTTTTTATTTTTATTTTTTTTTCTGTTTGGTCGAGGACACTTTCAAGTTTCAACTGTCATTTTGAATTTCTTAAACCATTCTGTTGTGGTGTATAGGCAGAAGAGAACTCTCTTTTGATATAATTTGTTTTATGAAATAAGAAGTCATTTGAAGTTAATTCCCCCATTATCTATCCTCAAACCTTTTGATTTTTTTTTTGGGTCAAGGACACTTTGAACCGTCATTTTGAACTCCTTAAATTTTGAATATATACATCACACTTCTTTTTACAAAATAAATCCATGCATAATGTGTGAAGTCATTTACAGAAAACACCATATGATGGAAGCCCAAATATGAACATGCATCACAAGGTCCCATCAAGTCACTATGAATGTGCTCCAATGGAGCTTTGCACTTACAATGACAGAGTACCTAAACTTACAGCAGCATTGGAAACTTTCCAGGTGAAATTATCGAGCTTGAAATTGCACTACTAGCTACAAACAAGAAAGAATAGGAACTGAATGAGAAGCATGAACACATCTAGTGAGGAACACAAATATGAAGACCCTGCGAAAAGCTCCAGTGGAAAGCTTTTAGACACCGAAAATCTAATGGAGTTTTCACAGAATGAGTTGAAGTTAAGCACAAGGTAAATTAAAGAGCATCGAACAAGATTTCAAGGTTTCCAGTATTAGAGAGAGAGATAATGGAAAAGCTTAAATCTGCAGAGGAGCAGTTAGAAAAACAAGGAAGGATAATGGAGCAAGTTACTGCAAGAAACTCAGAGTTGGAGTTTTTGTATGAATATTTAGCCATAGGTTCAGAATTGAAACTCCGAGAAGCAAAACAGAGCTTCATTCAAGCACTGCATAATATAGAACTTGATTATCAAGATGTGGTTAATGAAGTATCTTCAGTAATTTTATCATGTAGGGCTGAATTGGCAGAAAGTTCAAAGAAATTGGTATTTCATGAGGCAAGCATTGATGAACTCAAAAGCAAAGGTCCTTGAAGCCGAAACCAAAGCTAGACAGTATTCCTTTGAGAATGAACGGTTAGTTGAAACAAACTTGAATCTCAAGCAAGAAGTAAAAAATCATCAGATCAAGATAAATGAGCTTCAAGAACAGTTAAGTGCTGCCCACATGGAGAAGGCCGTGACTGCTGAACAATTCGATTCCCTCATGAAAATTCTCGCCGAATTAAGAAATCAGCATTCTCAGGGCTTGGAACTTCAGTCTGGAGCTGAATCCCGTGTTAGTGAAGCTGAGCTACAACTACAGGAAGCTATTGAAGGATTCACTCAGAGGGATTATGATACCAAAGACTTGAACAAAAGGCAGACTAGCATTGTAACGCAACTCAAAATTTCTGAAGAACATGCTAATGCATCAGCTGCTATTGCTGAAAGCAGAAAGGTTGAGCAAGAAGTGTCCTTGTTGAAGTTGTATCATTTGGAAGGCATTGTGGGAGAACTGCAGGGAAAGGCTAGCCAATTTGAAACAGAGAATGAAGGTATAGTTGAGGCAAAATTTAGGCTTACTCAGGAACTGGCTGCATATGAGACCCAGATTAGTGAGTTACAACCAGCACTGAAAGTGGCCCTTGTTGAGAAAGAAATTTTTTTTGAACAACTTCACTCTTCAAAGAAGACAATGGTAGATTTGACGCAACAACTTGCTGCTGAAGGACATAAATGGCAATCACAGGTCTCTATCTATCCGTCCGTCTATCTATCTATCTATCTGTTTTTCTCAATATGTATATACCAGGAAAAAACCTTATTAAATTTGTAAATATGGTTACTGTGTGATGACTGATGAGGCCCCAACTGGAGGCTTGCTACTCATTGATGAGTGTTTGACTCCTATCTGACTGTTATTTCTTCTTGAATTACAACTCCTAATCTTTGTAATTCTCCAAAACTATTTGACCCTAATACCCAATGTGAGACCTTAATCCGCCAGGTGATGCAGCGATCGGGTAGTAGATCAATCTCCCGAAGGATTGATCGAATCCAAGGATGGATTCCAGCCACTAGGGCATAAACGAAACCATGAAACAATCCATAACCCACATGAGTAATTCTCAGAGAAATAAGTTGATTAAAAATAGCATGCCTATTACAATAGAGGACTACTCTATTTATAATATATTAAGACTACTAAAACAGTGAGCTATAATAAAAATAGAAGCTACTAATTCTCATAAAAAAAGCAACAATTCCTAATCAATCCTAAGATAAATTTAGAAGTATTTACACAGTAACATTCTCGGCCAATTTGGGCTTGTGGGATGCACCCAAAGGGCTGGATTTGATGGCTGGACCCATCATGTAGGTCCATGGCCTCTTTTGGACTTCCGCATTGCATCAACTCTCCCCGACTTGAAAGAACTCGACTCCGGCGAGTTAATCGCTTGATAGTGCTCATAAATATCTGGATTCAGACGCTGGAAGTCGGTAGCAGTAATCCAGGTAGCATCGGAGATGAGTCGATTATGCTAACGAACAAGGAACTTCTGAAATCCGCTACGACGAGTTGAAACAATCTGATCATCAAGAACATCAATGATTTTATCAGGCGGTGGCGGAGCAGCTGCTAATGTAATGATTTGTTCATCAGAATCGTCCTCAGTATCATGCGCACGATAGAGAATGAGATCGGCAACATTGAATGTAGGGCTGATACCAAGATCAGCTGGTAACTTGAGAGAATAGGCATTCGAACTGAGCTTCTTTAACACTTTGAATGGGCCTGTATTCCTTGGATGTAACTTCTTGTTGGCACCTGAGGGTAACCTGTCTGGATGAATACGGACCATAACCATGTCTCCTTAAAAAAACTCCAGAAAACAATGACGTTTGTCAGCATGAGCCTTGTAACTGTCATTGTTAGGGGCAATATGTTGTCAAACTTCATCATATATTTGTTGCATGTGTTGATGAAGTTATCAGCTTCAGCACAAGGGCGTGCTTCAACAGGCAGTGGGACAAGATCAATAGGCAAGCCTAGTCGAACACTTGTGACTGCTTCAAATGGTGAGATGTCTGTGGACCGATTAACTGAATTGTTGTAAGCAAATTCAGCCATTGGTAGAATCTGATTCCATGTGGTGAGATGATCGCGTACAAGGCATCGTAACAGTTGTCTAAGGCTTCTATTAACAACTTCAGTTTGGCTATCAGTTTGCGGATGGTAAGCAGTGGGGAAGTGATTGGGTCCATTGAAATTCACCTTGTTTCATACAATTAGTGATTGGAGCCATAATACTGCTGAAATCCCGAATGAACCTTTTATAAAAGGTAGCAAGTCCGTGAAAACTATGAACTTCAGTGAGAGTTTGTGGGATATGCCAATCGAAGATAGCTTGAATCTTGGCTGGGTCCATTGCAATACCGTTAGAAGAGACAACAAAACTAAGGAAAATCACAGAATTGCTCATAAAAGTGCACTTCTTCAGATTAACATAGAAGCGTTCCCGGCGAAGAACCTCAAAGATGCTCTTCAAGTGATCAAGGTGCTCCTGCTTGGATTTGCTGTAAATCAAGATATCATCGAAGTAGACAACAACAAACTTTCCAATAAATGGTTTCAGCAATTGATTCATAACACGCATGAATGTGCTAGGAGCATTAGAAAGACCGAAAGGCATGACCAGCCATTCATAAAGACCATCTTTTGTTTTAAAGGCTGTTTTCCATTCATCACCTGGTCTAATTCTGATTTGATGATAACCACTGCGAAGATCGATCTTAGAAAAAATAGAAGCACTAGTCATAAGATTAAGCATATCATCAAGTCTAGGGATAGGGAAGCGATACTTTACAGTGATTTTATTGATGGCACGACTATCCACGCACATACGCCAACTTTCCTCCTTTGGTGTGAGGAGAGCGGGTACGACACATGGACTTAGGCTTTTCCGAATATATCCCCGTTGCAACAGAACATCAACTTGTTTCTTGAGTTCAGCATGTTCGGAAGGGCTCGCTCGATAAGCACGAAGATTAGGGAGAGATGCTCCAGGAGTAAAATCTATTGCATGCTGGATGTTGCGCATTGGTGGCAATTCATTTGAGAGCTCATCAGGAATTAAATCAGAAAATTCATTAAGCAATGGTTGTACCTCTTGGAGAGGGGATGGCTTGGAGTCTTCATTTGGTTCGGTCACCTGTCTGGCAATCAAAGCTTACATCACACCTTGCTCTTGACTTTCAACTTCAATGCATGGTAAGGATGTGAGAAGAGGAAGTAGGCGTGGGTTGCTTAATAGAGAATGGAGTTTCCATGGGCTTCAATTGGATTCTGCGTCCATCCCATTTAAAAGTTTAAGTGTTATCTGCGTGATTAGTGATGACCTTCAAGCGTTTCAGCTAAGGTCTACTAAATAAGATGTGGGCAACATTCATCGGAATAACATCACATAGGACATTATCTTCATACGAGCCCATCTTCAAGGGAACAATGCATCGGTGGTTGACGGAAATCGAATAATCATTTACCCATGCAACTCTAGAAGGCCTCGGGTGCTTTATAGTTGGCAACTGAAGTTTATCAACTGCCTCTTTGGATATGACACTCATAGCACTTCCACCATTAATGATGGCATTGCAAGCTCTTCCTTTACAAGTAATCCTTGTTCTGAAAATTGGAGCTTGGCTTTCATCATTTTCCTCAATACCATCTGCAACCAAGAGGTGGCGGTGAAGGAAAAGCAATGGGCTGTCATCATCAGCATTGAATACCTCAAGTGCGGTGTCTGGTTCGGGTGGAAGTTGTGCATCAGGCTTCTCCATTTCGATTTCCTCATCATACTGTTCTTCATCATAAGGTTCACCTTCACAATGCAGATTCCTGTGAGGACATTCTATAGCGTAATGACCTCGGGTTTTGCAAGAATGACAGACAATATCGTGCTTAGCGGCTATTCTAGCACTTTTAGTAGTATGCTGATTGAGTTGCCATTTCTGATTGGGCTAAGGAGTCTGTTGACCCTGTGTTGTAGCCTATTGCTGCTTTTGGATTTGATTCTGGGGTTGGTTTGGAGGTGGTCGGAACCCTTGTTGTGGGGCCCAATTGAAAGTAGAATATGGACCTTTTTTGTGGGACTCCCTCACTTGTTTACTGAAACGTCGCCCAATTTGCTTACGCAGTGTTTGCTCAATGCGTCGCGCCCTGCTAGAGATTGCATCAACAGTGGCGAAGTCAAATACGGCCAATCTATCCTGGATATCTGGGCGCAATCTTTCCCGGTAACGGGTGACCATCAGACGATCATCTTCATTAATCTTGCATCGAATACAAAGCTCATGGAAATTATGAGTGTATTCATCAATGGTCATAGAGCCTTTCTGAAGATTGATAAGCTCGCTATTAAATGAATCAATGTAGTCAGAAGGCAAGAACTTATCTTCCAGTCTCTCTTTCATAACTTCCCAACGGGTGATAGGAGGGCGACCCATTTGCACATTGTGGTCATCAATACTTTTCCACCAAATCCGAGCAGGACCCTTTAACTTCATCTTGACAAAGGTGACGCGTTGAGGATCTTCGATGTGATACCAAGTGAAATAATCCTCAATTGAAGTAAGCCAATCAAGAAGGGCGCGAGCATCACCTTGACTAGAAAAATCAGCAACCTCTAATTTGATTTTCCGCGAGAGATCGTCTTGGCGCGGACTGGGTGGTATATTGTCAGCGGCCCTGTCTACAAAAAGACGTTGAAAGAATTCTTGGATTGATTCTCGGGGAATATTATCCAATTGGTGAGAGTGGAACCAAAAGTGCTGGAAGATTCTCCATGAGGGTTTGAAGGGGCCTTAGCAAGTTCATCGACTGCGAGCTGTAAAGCGTCGACCCGTTCATATAAATCGCTTATGCTATCATCGTGCTGAATGTCAGTGAGTCTGCCACGAAAAATTTGCCCGGTGCGAGTAGCCATGGACGAGGGCTGTTCTGTTTTCATTTTTTTTTTTTTTTTTTACAGCCAGTGGGCTGGATTCAGGTTGGGCCCAGACTCAAGTCAGGCCGGAATTGCAGGTTGGATCCAAATATGAGGCAGGCACATGTGGGACACGTGGGAGAGAAAATCCTTTGCAGGCTTGGGAGTCGTGTAGAAAGGAAATAAGCTGGAAGGGTTTTACTTGTTTCGACTGGGAGAATAAGAAGAAGAGAAGAAAAACGAAGACGAGCTGGGTGGAAGGCGCTGGCAATGGTGCGATGGTGGCAGCTCCACTGCTGTGTAGTGAAGACGACGCAAGTCACTAGAAGGGCGAGTCACTGTGACGATTGCTTAGTCTGATCTTGCCAATCGGGTTGATGGTGATGCGACGATGATGGTGATGCGACGATGCTGGCTAAAGCATGGAGATGAAGTTCGATGGGTGCCAGGTGTGTCCTCGCAACACAGTCTTCTTCTTCTCTCTGCTGTCTGCTTCTCTCCAGCTGCTCTCTCTCTCTCTCTCTCTCTCTCTCTCTTTTTTGATGGGTGGGTTTCGACGAAGATGGAGGGATGAAGACAGAGTGTGGGGTTGACAAGTAAGAGGGAGATGAGGAATGGGATTGGGGATTCCGGGTGTCTGATGGGTGGAGTTTAGTAGCGGGAGAAGGTTCCGAAGGGGGTGGGGATGGGGGTGTGGGTTTGGGTTTGGGGTTCCGAATTTGTGGAAATTGGAACATTAGGGTTTGGATTTGGGGTTGGGATTTGAGATGGAGTTAAATTGGGGCTGGTGCAGGGTTTTGGTATGGACTAGTGGGGTCGGCTGAAGGGCTGTGAGTTTGGGCAGGTGGGTGGTGAGGTTGTCGAGTTGTTGGGATGGGGTTTGGGATAGTGGACTGTGAAGTAGGTTTCGGATGTGGGGTGAGGCTCGGTGAAGGAGTTTTGGAGATGGAACGGACGTGACGAAAGAAAATCCGGGAAGGGCGGGCGTCTCCCTGGCGATCGCTTTAGCTCTAATACCAAATTGATGCAACGATCGGGTAGTAGATCAATCTCTCGAAGGATTGATTGAATCCAAGGATGGATTCCAGCCACTAGGGCACAAACGAAACCATGAAACAATCCATAACCCACGCGAGTAATTCTCATAGAAGATATTCTCTCCTGTTACGAGCATGCTGCACCTGCGGAAGGTTTTTGTAGTATAGTGATTACACAGGAAAAACTGGCACAGAAGATATTCTCCAGATGTGAACCTTGGGGATCTGCATAATGCTGGAGCCTGGTCCTAAATCCTGTAATGTTTGATGCTTTTTAAATCTTAAATCCTAACCAACTTATACCCCCAAAGTTCAAGCTCTTGAGTTTGCTTTTTACCCCGACCAATTCTTTATCCCTTGGTCAATATCGTAGATGCATTCAAACATGGAGAAATGCAGAGTCCTCTACTGTAGAAATAAATCGCAGTTCTGAATCTTATGTTACCTAATCCTAACTCCAAAGTGAACGCCTCATACTAAGGGTGTTTGTGGGCTAGGTTATGGTGAGCCAAAGTGTGTCCAAGCCTGGTGTGTTTAGCCAAAGTGTGTCCATATCTGAACTGAAGTCAGGCCGAGCCCATTTGTAAAACATATTATCCCTCTGTCCAAAATTTTTTTGGGCCATAGTCGCCAGACTGGGCCTTTATGCCTAAATAGGCAGGTCCAGTCCATTTATCTATTGGGACGAAATTAGACCGGGTCCAGTGCATTGGTCTAAAAACCACAGGTCAAATTCAGCGCCTTGTGGGTCAGATTCGAGTTAGGCTTGGATAGGCTTGGCCTATCTGCACCCCTTTTGTGACACTTTCTGCTTCAGCGCAATTCACGAGCCAACATCAAATTTTAGATCCCAAAAATATGCGTTGTCCATTAAAACAAGATAAAATTATTTTTCAACTGTCGAATCTACAGAACATGTGGCTTTGCTGCATAAATCTTGGTAAGCAACCTTCGGGCATCACCATAATTGTGGTTGCCTCAATATATACTAGTTAGATGGATCTAGGTGTTAATTGGAGGCTCTTTTTTATCTTGATCACTAAGGAATAATTATCAACAAAATTAAAGTATCTTTAATCGGCCTTAACTCTGAATAGGAAAGAGGAGATGCTATCAATCCGAGTGCTTTAGATTGTTCAACAAAGTTCATGTGGATGTCTTATTTTATCAGCTTTTGGACCTTTTGCCTTTTTTCAATAATAACCGGAAGGTACCTTTTTGTAAGTAGACATGAATGTCTAAAGCAATCATACACTTTATTCTCTTTTTTTTTTTTTTTTTTGCGAGATTGCCCATATAACTTTTCTAGTATGTCAAGATTGCTTTTTTCTAATTGAACCAAAGAGACAGTTTGTAGAAAGATCTAAATGAAATAGATCTATTTCAAACAACGCCTTTTCAATCTGCTGTTTCAATTGCCCTCGTCATCAACTTGATTAACTACTTGTTAACATGCATTCATGGTTCTATGCAGAAAAGTCGAGGAGAGTGGCGGCGAGAAGAAACAGGAAAGGAGGGGAGAATGAAGATGAAGTCGATGGTTCACCAAAAGTGCAAAATTCAAGAAGAGGAAGCATAATTTGTGTCATCTTTAGTTTGAAAGGGGATGGGAGAATGTGGGTCTTGATAGGGCTTCTTTTTTATTTATTTTTCCATTCTACTTTATTGTGGGGATGTTATTTCTTTATTTAGTTTTCTTAGCACATGGACGACTCAAACTCATGCTCTCCCACATAGAAGCCCATGTCCCCAAGGGCTGATAATGCAGGGGACTTCAGGGGATATTTTTTTCAGGAAGACTTCTGTCACTCGTAGTCATGCTCATGCTGAAGGATGATATGAATCAATTTTTACTTACAAAGTAAGTAGGGTTGCTCGGTCGGTCTTTATTTATTACCAAAATCCATTTTCTGTGGTGGTGGTGAATGGTGATTATGGCTGGTTTTTGATAGAGGTGGCAGCTGTATTGGGTGCTTGGGCAACATGTATATGCCCAAGCTGAACCCAACCCCTTGGTGAAGGGTGAACTAATTAATTGCATTTGAGTTAGTTTGGTGTGTCGTACTGCAATATAGTTGGATTATTCAGGATTGGTGTGTTGAAGAGTAATAATAATGTGTTGAGCCTTAACTCATTTATTAATATGGTCAAAGTTTATCCAATCAGAGTGGGAATAGAAGGGTCAACCCAACCAGACGTGGCTACTCTTCTGCATGGTTGGTGGTAGGGCTCCAGTCCAAACAATATTTCTTGAAAAAAAAAGTTGTTATTCAGAAGTAGCTTTCTCATAGCTATTTCAAAAAAAGAATTTCATATTTTGACAAGCCCAACCAAACACATCACAGTACCCGCTGCTTTACAGGGGATCGGGAATGATTAAACTTCAACCCATTACAGGGGTTTCCAAGGGTGACGTGACAGACCGTGGGTCCAGCCACGGTCACAGTGGGGTTTTACCTCATTAGATTTGGATTCAAACTTGGTAAGGTAGGAGGGAGATCTTTTGAATCCCTCAGGTCCCACCTAGGGTGGAGCCCCAAGTGGGCCCCACAAGGACTGCTGCTCAGAAGAGGGAGACCCATCTCTTATATAAGGAACATTATGGCCTATTTGGTTGGTTTTATTTCTGATTGAGAATTGGATATGTTGGAAATTTTTAAAGATGCTTCGAGCATGTCCCTGTGTGAATTCTAAATGCTTTTTGTAATTCATAGAATTTTTTTAGAATTATGAATTATGAATACCGACCCACATGAAAAACCACTTCTATGCCTTTGTATTTCTCACAAGGAAAGTTTTTAAAATAAGGCCTTAAGTTTTTTTCCTAATTTTATAAAAAGACCCAAGTGTCAAACCCTTTCATATTAGGGCCTAAGTCTTCCACTAAGTTTTCAATTAAGGACAATGTGCCATTTAAAGTTATTTTATGACGACTTTTTTCCTACAATTTTTAAGTACCCATATTACACTTCATTGAAACAAAATCCTTTCCGAATTCTCCATCTCTTCCTCATTTCCTTCACCAGTGTCCTCAGAACGATGGATAACAACCAACGTCCCTATGGCGATTGGGGCATATAGTGGTTATGGCAACATGTCATGGCTTCAAATAAAGGGTAATTTAGATATTTAAAAAAATAAATTAAAAGAAGTACTCACCAAAAAGTACCTTTAAATGATTGGATGTCCATAATTGAAAACTTACTAAAATCTTAGGCCCTAATTTAAAATGTTTAAACTTATGTCCTTTTTTTTAATATATATATATATATATAAATATATATATAAAATCCAAATCCTTATTTGAAAATTTTCAATCACACAATTCTAACATTTTGAATGCGGGAGGTGGTTGGATTTCTCTTGAGAGAATTTTAAAAAGGTCAAAATACTTTTGCCTCGTTCCCAAAAAAGTACATGTAAACTTTACTATTTCAAAGAGTTTTTTTACAAAAAGGCCCCTTCATTTCCACATAACCTCAAAAAGACGCCCGTATTTTACCTTTTTACAGAAGACGCCCTTGACTAACGGTAAATGTTTTAAAAACCGTTATGGCTCTCCACGTTTTTAATTAGAGTCCTGCTACCTGTCCCGATTCCGGGACAGGTAGACTTTTTGTTTTAATTTTGGACTAAATTGCCTCTGAGAAAAACTCAAGGTGGAGAGAGAGAGGAGAGAAATGAAGCACCGAGAATCACCCCATCAGCCGGTTACAACCAGTTTCTAATACTATCGTCTTCCCCAATATCCCCACCTTGTAAGGAAGGCGGTGTGGGCTGCTGTAATCACGGGAAGATGGGTTCGAGGCAGAGAAAAAGCGACCCAGCCATGAGAATTAGATGGCCAAGTGCGGACAATAACCACCGCTAGGAAGAAGATAAGAGGCGCAAAGACAGAACACCAAAGTCAGCCTAGAGCATCCACATTTAGAAAGGGCAGTGAGCATGGCGTTAGTTGCGGAAATGCAGCAACACTAACACCAGTACACAACACCTGGTGCCGAACGCGCACAAGAACAGAGCAGCACTGATGAAGCACTCATGGAAGAAAAAAAAAAAAAAAACAGCCTGCAAATGAATACTAGGTGGCTGGAATGATGGTTTGTGCTGTCAGATGGCTGGATCAATGGGCTATAACGCCAGGTGGGCTGTGGAACTACAGAGAATGCAAAAATACAGATAAAGAACCTGCTATGCACAACTAAGTGGATGATAATAGTGCATCGCACGAGAGAGGAGGAAAAAAAGGAAGGTTCTTTCCCAGGATCGATGGCCTCTTGATACTATGTTCTAAATATTAATTTCAACGCACTGTCACTCTGCTGTTTTTGTATTCTGTATTTATAATAAATTCACAAGATTGTCAATGGTGATACCTACTGATAAAGAGATAAATCAATACAATCTTTATCTGATCATTTTGTTAGTCCGAGTACATTCAGTAATAATTCAGTATTTAGTAATTAGTTATTCACAATAGTGAATGAAATCAACCGAATAGAATACTGAAAGTAATCTAAAAGAAATTAACATTCACTTACTGTTTGGAGGCAGAAAAACAGTAGAAGGAGGCTGATCAAGGCTAGTGTTTAACACTATGTCTTTAAGACAAAATTCGCCCTCGCTAAGGTGCTAACGAGCTTCAACAGCGTCTGTCTCCCAGGATACAATGATCGGTACCACAACAGTTGCAGCACTACAAACTGTGTAACTGACGAACCAATTAGTGCAACAGGACTCTCTCTCTGGACTCAGATGACTCGAAACGCAATGTAACAGTAGTGGATTTGATGAGCAAAAACGTATGGACAAGATGCATATTTATAGCTTGCATCAAGTCCTTTCATGGGGAGTTGCATCTGTTCAGAACAGTGACTGTTCAAGTGAACAGATGCACCTCTTCTGTCTTTGGATACACCTCTTGGGGACACACCCTTTCAACTGCGAAAGGACACACCACACCTAAGGACACATCCCATTTGAAAAAGAAAAAATTTCATAAAATAAAATTTCTCCAAAAAAATTGGTAGTGGGTCGAGACAGGCCCAACTCGAGCGTGAAGCCCAAGCCCAAGCCCAAGCCCAAGCCCAGTTCGGTGCGGGGCGGCGCGCGTGTGGTGGTGACCCCACCTTGGTCTAGGTCGTCCCTCATCCACAAAAGTGGAATGCCCCTTGGGGCTCACCTTATACTACCAAGGTAAGTGTATTTATACCGAAGGAATGTTTTTCTCCCAAGCAATGTGGGAAGCAAGTTCACCACTTCCTTTTGTTTCCATGTTTAACATGTTCAAGTAGTGGTGTTTAGGAGGCAATTTCTCATTTACTCCTTAATGGATTAGAGCAACCAAATACATGTCTCTAATCTACTCATGGAGTAGATTACATACCCATGTATTCCCACCTAAAAAGATAAGTGTGTTCCACTTAGACTTTGGCTCAAAGTTTACAAAAAATAGTGGTTCTCTAGGCCATTTTCCAACACATTTAAATAAAAATCCATCTTTATCTTCTGTATTTGAACAACAAAAGATACACTGACTGACAGTAATCTTTATTCTGAACTTGAGTTTGGTGGAGATTTAGATGAATGAGATGATTGGCTAATGTGTGGGGATATCTACATGATACCTAGATTATCATCCCATCTCAGCTCAGTCAGCACGATCTCACCTCGGTCAGCACCTGAGCTCGGTACCTCAGCACTTGAGCTCGGTCTTGGCCTCAGCACCTGAGCTCGGTCCTGGCCTCAGCACCCGAGCTAGGTACTTCAGCACCTGAGTTCGGTAACAGTACCAGCTCAGCTAGGCATTTCATCTCAGCAATAGTTCCAAGTGCTTCACCTCGGCCAGGATCTTCACCTCTGCCAGGATCTTCATCTCGGCCAGGATCTTCACCTTGGCTAGGATCTTCATCTCGGCCAGGATCTTCACCTCGGCCAGGAGCTTCACCTCGGCCAGGATCTTCATCTCGGCCAGGATCTTCACCTCGACCAGGATCTTCATCTCGGTCAAGAGCTTCACCTCGGCCAGGCACTCCCACCTAGGCAGCAGCGCCGAAATACTTATGAAAACAAGTACAGATGGCTGTACCTCTATGGAAGCTCAACCACGTTACAGAACGTGTTGAGTAATGATGATAGGCATCGGGCAGAGAGCTGTCAGTAGGTGGATGCGCCCATGTCAAGCCACCAATGTCAGAACCGCCCATACCACTGATGGGACTCCCCATCACCAAAGTCAGAGGACTTCAGCTACAAATACAAGGAGCAAGCTCCATGACCCGGTAAGCAAGAAAATACACAGGCACTCTGCCTCTCTTCTTCTTCTCCATCATTTGTCTAGTGACCGTACTAACTTAGGCATCGGAGGGCCTTGCGCTGACAGCAGCCGGGGTCTTCTGACCTTCTCTTCTCTCCCCCTTGCAGGTTCTCCGGCGTATAGTCTTCCCCAAAAGAAGTTCATCATCTATTTAAATGGGTGTGAAGTTTTTTGCACTTACAGCTAACAGACTGTTGGTGTTTAGACGAACGACGAAGGGAGATAGGATCGTCGGTTGTGATTTTGAAACTGTGTGATGAGAGATGGAAAGTTGCAGGTGGGTCTTGGAATGGGTTCTAATGGTGATGACTGGATGTTGTAAGGATGAGATGGTTGAGAAGAGAGATGGAATAAATGGGCTGGTTAGGAAGTCGTTCGTCTAGGGGGATAAGAAGATGAAATGGCTGCTGAAGAGTCTTGGGTTCGGGATTAGCGAAAAAGGGGATGTTTGGTTGAGCAGTCATCAGGAGGCAGCAGCCCGTGATCGAGGGTTCCATTGGCCAGACTCTTGCCACGGGTTGCTCAGTAGGGTCCTGAACTGCTTGGGGAACCTAGCCAAAATAGGTAACTTTGGGGCATCAATATTTGAACTGTTCTTCATTCTGCTCTATGCAAGCATGACTCCACATTCATGAAACTCTACAAATGAAGAAGCCTGAAACGAGGAAAGCAAAAAGAAAAACATCCATGTGCAAGGTGTTGTTAATATGGAGTGCTTGGTCGCATGGTATAATTTCATGTTTGGCTTCATGGCATGGAACGTTGGAGAAGGCCTGAAGTGCAAACGGTTTTGGTAATCTTCTCTCTCCCGCGCCCACCGAGGTCTTTTAAGGGTAAATTGGTCAAAACAAAAAATATGGATGGTCATATCTGTTCTATTTTAGGGCATGTTTGGCAATGGTCCATGTTATTGAAAGGAATCCTCTATCAAGATGATTCCTTCATTCCCCTAGAAGCATAAAATCAACATTGAGGATTTCTAATAGAAGGAATCATTACATTCCATGTTTGGTAAACAACTAAGATTCCTAAGGACAACATATTTTTTTTACTAATTTCTTACAATCTGTGTTGAATTGAGCCCTAATTTTCCATCCCCAAATCACTTTTGTTACTCTAGAGATTCTGAATGGTTTAGATCATGCAAGTGTGGCCCACATAAATAAAAAGTTTACTTTTTATGATTTGGACATTTCACAAATATCTAAAAATCCATGAAGAATCTATGGGTGAAAATTGATCCCATAGCCCTCTTTGGCCTTTTGGAGATTCTGAACCGCTCGGATCGTATTTTTAGGGCCCATAGGAAGAAGAAAATTGAAAATAACGGACTTTCCTTAAATCTTGTTTTTGGCACTGACATATCAACGGTTCTGAGTTTTCCGCAATTTTTTCATGATGCAGGAGGAGTTAGGATCACAAATTTGAGCCTCTACCAATTTGTGGCCTTTTGAAGAGGTTTAACGGTTCAGATTATTCAAATGGGGCCCACAAAAGTTGAAATAATGCCATCTATTGGTCTTGACGTTTTTAAAAATATCTCCAAATCTATGACAAATCAACAGCTGATATTGGTTTTGATGGCCGTTTTTAGCTGTGTGAAGTTTCCCATGGCATCAAAAATTTGAAAAACACAGTATGTTGCAAAAGAGTGTCTTAGTTACTGTAGCTCCGCAAATCCTTGATTGGGATGATTTGCGGGGTCAGATGGAGGAGTGTCGGACGTGCGTTTTCTATCATTTGAGTGATAGTTGCAGTCAACTGATTTTTAATTCTAGACTTGCCAAACATGGGTAGTCTGTGATTGCGTGGAAAATGGCAACAGAATCCCCTGCGAGGACTTTTGCCAAACATGCCTAAAATGTATTGTTAGTCAAGGGAGGCTTTAGTTAAAAGATAAAGTGCATGAGTCTTTTTGTGGTAATGTGAAAATATAGGGGTCCTTTTATAAAAAACTCTATTTCAAAAGAGTAAAAATGTTTCTCATGTTTCTTTCAATCAAGTACTCAGAATTTTCTTTAATCAAGTTTCTCATGTTTCTCTCAATCAAGTACTCAAAAGTTTCTTATGTCATTTTTCAAATCTTTATTTAATAAATCATTTAAGATAAATGATCAAGTCCAATTCAAATAACCTAGTGGGGTCCACACTTCAGCAAATCAAATTGGTTGATTTTGGGAGGAAAGGGGTTTATAAAAGACAAACTTAAAATACGGGAATGGTATTTTTGTGATTTTCAAAACTTTCATATTTGATTAAAACTTTCAAAACTTAAAATAAGTCCACAATACTTGATTAAAAGAATTGCGGAAAACTTTCATATTTTTTAAAAATATTTAAACCTTCACATACCTTTTGAAAATGAGTATATATATATATATATATATATATATATATATTTGAAAACTTTCTTTTTTTAAAAGCTGGAGTGTCATTAAAAATAAAAAAAAATAAAAAAAAATTACCCAAAAAATCACCTTAGATGGCCACTAACCAAAAAAGGCCTCAATAGTTCATATGAGAAGCAAGGGCAGACCCAAGAATTCTTCCTTGCGGGGGGCACTATGTAGAAATAAAATCTTGGGAGGGTCACATATAAAAAAATACATATAATTTTTAAAATATAGAAGGTTTCTTTTTTTTTTTTTTTTTTGAAAACTTTGGTGGGGCCATAAGAGAAAAAAAAAATTCTCAAAACTCTTTAAAATCACAAGGGGTTTTCTCCCCTAGTTCTGCCTCTGGATGGAAGTGATCCCTTTGGACCACTTTCATTTTTTATTATTAAAGTTTTCATTGAGCGATGATGTCGTCGCTTGTTTAAACCCTACAAAGCCATCAAAATCCTATTTTTCCTTTCTTTCTTTCTCGTCGTTTTCCCTTGTCTAGCAATTTCCAGACGAAGAACATCCATGAGTGAAAGAGAGACAGGCAACAAAAGATCTTACATTTTTTAAATTTTTTCTCTTTTTCTTTTGTAATGTCTATCTATTTCAATTATTAGCTCTGATTGATTTGTATCAAGAGAAAAAGCTTAAGTTTTGCGTGGTTTTGTTATTGGTGGGGTTTTCAATCTTTTTCCTCTCTTAGGTGTTGTCGGGTTTTGAAACACTTAATCCTATTAAATTGAGCGATGACGGTAGAATCTTGAAACGCTTGATTCTATTGAAATGAGCGACGACGTCACCCTTGTTGAAAAAGGGTAAAAATAAAGAAAAGTTTGGCGAAAAAACCAATTTTATTTTATAAATAAATAACTAGGGGCCTTTTTTTTTTTTTTTTTAGTGACATCAAAGGTGATTTTTCAAATAAATTCCTTAAAAAAAAAAACCCCTAGAGAATGGAGTGGGGTTGGGTTCTACGATAGATCTACGATTGGTATCTTCTCGGACTTAGGGCAGTAGAGGTGCTTGCTGGCACGTTATTGGTTTCCTGTTATTACTCCTCCTACTCCTCTCTGCAGATCTACCGTTGATTTTCCACCTTTACATTCTCTTCCATCGCTCGTTACTTTTGCTTTCCATTCCCACACTATAACCAATGGATAAGTGGTCTGAGGGGCTTCCCCAGGATGCGTTCGAACAGATCTTGAGTTTATGTACTTTCCCTGACCGTGTCCGGATGCGATCTGTTTGCAAGTCATGGCTCTCGGTTTCAAACTCGAGTAGCAGAAATAGAAGCAGTGAACTTCCATGGCTGATGATGATGGTTTCCAATCCTAATTCAAAATCTGCAGAAGAAGAAGGCCGATGCTACTTCAGCCTCTCCGAGAAGAGGATATACTCCATCAAGACCCCGGAGACTCGCGGATGGCGCTGCTGTGGGTCTTTCAACAGTGGATGGTTGATGACCATCAACCGAAAGCTGGACATCCGACTCTTGCACCCCTGGCGTAAAATCCAATTGCAACTCCCTCACTACTCCACGGTTTATCCGATAGGCTTCACACGATCATATGCAAGAGGATTTCAAAATAAAGCAATACACAAGGCGGCCATGTCTGATGATGAAGCAGTCGTCTTCATCATCTACGAAGGAGGGCGATTAGCATTTTGCAGAATAAGGGAGGATAAGGTCTGGACTCGGGTACTTGATGCTTCTGTATTCTATCGCGACATCATATACAACAGGGGGCATTTTTGTGTAGTTTGTTTTCATGGAGAGGTCGGAGTAGTACTCATCAACAAGTCCAATCCATATGTAACATCCGTGACCGGAATGGATCTAATAAGAGTCGCCCCACCATTCCCCGAGTTGGCACGAGTAGACTGCATTCGCCACCGAACTTACTTGGTGGCGGACTCATCAAGTGGAACCATTTTTACTATTAAAAGGATTGTTCGTTCTTACTTTGACACAGAAAGTAGCAGCCCCCACTATATTTTTACTACATTGGGTTTTCATGTTTATGAGCTGGGGTTCGAGGGAAGTACCGGACAGTACAAGAAGAATGCATTGGAGGTGGAAAGCTTAGGTGATAGGGTGATGTTCCTGGGCCTGAATACCTCTATGATTGTCATGGCCAGTCAATTTCCAGATTTTAAAGGAAATTGTATACATTTTACAGATGATTTTTTGGCATTACTTCAGTTAAATAAAGTAAGAAAGGGTTGCACAGACATGGGAGTCTTCAACATGGAGGATAAGACTATTTATCCACTCTTCCCTGAGAGAGTTCATCCTCCCTTTTCGCCTCCTATCTGGATTACACCCACTCTGTAGTGGAAAACTGTCTCATTTCATCATCCTGAAGAGAATGATCATTCCAGGTTTGCTTATTAGGATAGGAGAGCATGAAACTGCATGTATCCAATTAGCAGCATATGCCTTTTTCTTTTTTTTTTTTTTTTTGTTTTTTTCCTTTCTTTATTTTAATTAGTTTTACAAGTATTTATTCTGTTCCATGTCCGAACAATTCATTCTCAAGTCAGAGAAGATGATTCAACGATTTAATTCTTTTTATATTATATTACACTCTTCTGTAGTTAATCCTTCTTGTATTTTCTCTGAGATTATGGTTGGGTTGGGATTATGATTGGATGTTCTTACTATCTCAAATAGTTAAGATTTAGCATAAGTGCTCTTGTTAGTGTTTAATAATTGTCAGTTTTCCGCATATTCCTGCTGCTGTTGCTGTTGTTATGATTTTGAATAGATGATGCTTAGAAGTTATATGCGGAGTTTGAAAGTCGAAGGGAAGATGTTAGGCAAGCTCTGCATTTCGATGCTTCTGATGCTTCTGTGATATTCATTGTAAAATATCTGCAAAGTTAGTAAGTGTTGTTACTGATATTTTTATTCTTTTGGGCTCAAGTATGTACTCCCTTCCATGCTTATTAGCCCAATTGGCCTTTTTACATTCATCTGCATAACTATGTCTTCTGCCTTTTCATCATTTTGATTGGATTGTTTGGTTTTTTTATTCTATGGTGTTCACTTTATAACATTTTCATTATATATTTGGATGTATTGGTGGTCAATGAAGGAATCTGAATTAAATATCCACCTATGCACAAAACTGATCGTAAACCTTATTTTTTTAATGGTTACTTTCCATAATCAAAGTAATTAGTACATGAGAATTATACTGACATGCTTTGCCACACCACAAAAAAGACAAGAAAGTAGGAAAAGCAAAGCCAAAAGCCCACATGAGCTGAAAATACAAAGATCTACGTGGGATACAAGAAACAAGAGGGCCCCTCCCCATGAAATCGTGAGAATGGAAAATCAGTTTCTGTATCCAAACAAGCCACCTCTCTTCAATTGAGCATAATCTGGTCCAGCATGTAGCCATGAAAATGAGGAATAGCCACCATCCATGACACAATGGTGAACTTCAGATGAATCAGATCTTCTGCCACCTTAGTAACATGAATGGCTTTCTGTTCAGAGATCCTGACATTTCTTTCATTCCAAATTAGCCATAAGATTGCTAGAAAGGAACTCTTTCACATCTCCTTACCACTTGTCGATCTCATAGGCACCTTCCTTTGCTCAAAAAACGCATGAATAGAGTTTGGAAAACCCCAACTACAACCAAGCCACCCAATCATAGAGTTCTACATGACTTGGGCAAAGTCACAATTTAGAAGAAGATGATTGACCTTTTCCTCTGCTAAACGGAGAGGGCAGGCATTAACTATAATTTTTCCTTTCCCCCGAAGATTGTCCAGAGTGAGAATACTTCTCCAAAGAGCTAACCACCCAAAAGCTGGTGCTCTTGAAGGAGCCTTAACCTTCCAAACAGCCGCTGAATTTCTTGGCTTATCCCTTCCTCGGAGCACCAAACAGAAAGAAGCAACGGAAAAAGAACTATCTTGGGAAGCCATCCATGTCCTTGAATCCTCCCTCTCTTCTGGGATAAAGACATTATTAAGCATATGTAGGAGCAATACAAATTGGCTCTTTTCATGCTCTGATAAATTTCATCTAAAAATAGGGCCCCAAATAACCTTATCACCTGTTTTCTCCATATAGCTCTGTACTTTTGCTTCTTGTATCTGAGCAATTATATGGGACCGAAAACTTGATAGCCGAAGGTCAGTCACCCACCCATGAATACATCTTCTCTAGCCCTCATTGTGAGCCTTTTTTTTTTTTTTTTTTTTTTTTTTAAGTTTGTAATTTTTCTTTCATTTGAGATACTATTGAGGACATGATTCTTATGGTACGCATGCCTCTTGCTTTTTGCAATTCAGCTCCTTATTAAAAAGTAAGCATGCTACAATCTATTTTCTCTGTGGCACTGAGAAAATGAAGAGAAAAATTGTCCTTACATTGAGTTTCTCTATTGTATAACTCAGATAAGATCTACATAGTTCAATCTTGGTGTCTAGCAACATTTTTGATGAAACTAACTTGGTGGCAACTGATTTTTAATTTATTGATGATTTTACTCTCAAAAAAAGAAAAATAAAGATCCTTAATTGAGTCATTGTCCTACGCGCTTAACTTAGTATAGGGCTTGTGGTTCAAACCTACCAAACTTCGACGCCCATTTCAAGAAACTTCAAGCTATTGCTAGTGGTCCCGTACAATGAAATTAGTAGGCTGTTGATATTGTTAACTTGATTATAAATTGCTTGTACTAAATTGTAACTCTGTTTAAAATGGTGTCAAGGAAAATCTCAATAGGTGATTATATAATTACAATTGTTACAGGTTTGTTCATTTGTTTCAAACATTTGCTTCCTCTTTTTTGGTACTTGCATCATGAACTTGCTTTGGACATTTGGACTCTTCTTTACAATTTGTACATGTAAAGCAATTATTAGTATTCTGTTCAAAACAACATTTTCATGTAGAACTATGATAATGGGATATAACTTTGGGTGGTCTAGGATAATTGGGAGATCTCTAGTATGGTAAAAGGTGTGAATCAGAATGTCAATGCAAAATACTTCATGTTTTGGACGTATGGATTAATCACACTACATTATGTTTAACAATGTCATACAAATTTTGTGGAAAATCAACATTTGTTGCTTAAGATTTTCTCAAGACACAAGAGTGCTAATGTTTTGAAAAAAAATAAGAATTTGTTCAATGGAAGACTGTTGCTAAAGGAGAAAAAATGACTAGTCAAATTGAGTCCACCAAATTTCATTTACAAATATAGCTTATTCATATTCATTGATGACCTGCATTATTATGGACAAGGGATTTTCTGAATCATTGTTTTCTATGGTATGATTTTTAGCAGTGAGATGTGAATCTTTTGTATTGGAATTTTATTGAGTCTTTCTGTAGATAAGGTTTTCTATAATGGAAGTGTTATAGCGAGACTTTGATAATGAAATTTCTATGATGAGATTTATTTGCAATGGAATAGTAGAATTTTTTGTACTTAGGTTTTTGGCATTTACTAATATAGGCAAGTTAGTTACAAAAAGTCCCACTGAAGATGATTTCAATACGGGAAATCTCATTACAAAAAATCATGTAGAAGGACGTTGGGTCCAGCGAGCATCCGCCTAGATAGAGAAGACAAGTGAAACTCTTAAGAACTGGGTATGCAGTGGTGCACAAGTCCCACATTTAACTTCACATGAGGCCTTTTTAAAACCATGTGATACCGAAAACCATAAGATCTCTGGAGTTAAGTGCTCTCGGGCGAGAGCAGTATTAGGATGGGTGACATCCTCTATTTTTGGTGGGGGAGAATGTGATTTTCGGTGGGGGAGAATGTGAAAGCTTGGTCGGGCGACACCGTTAACCAAGGGGCGTAGCGTGTCAATCACGGGCCTCAAACGATGAGCCTCCGCTAGCTCGCATCGGAAATATTCAAATCCTGACCATGGGCTTATAAGTTTGCGGACAATATGATGCAAGCGTGTGGGGTGGGGCGTTACATATGGAATCAAAGCCGACTCTCAACTAGTTTCCATGTGGGCGGGCCCTAATATAGATATGCAATGAAGAATGTAGAACATGTAAGCTTGTGCAAGTAGCTAATGTTGAATGGATCAGGTAAGGACCCAAAAAATTCAACTTGGAGGGGCTTTATGTAAAACAAATATTGGCGAAAGTAACAAATGTAAAAGAAAACTAAATAATAATTCTCAGAATCTACAGGGTGGTTTTCAAAAAATTTAAATATTTCAGGTTTGGTGGGCCCCAGAAACCTGTACTTGGGTCCGCCCCTAACTACGGGAGATAAATGTGAATGGGGAAATCTCCATTTACTTTAGTAAATAACACATACCTATAACCATTGCTGTTGACAACCACTTATTTTAAAAGCTTAAGTTGCCCTCCATGATAGAATAGGGGACTCCGCACAAAAATCATACCTTCCGTGGGAAAATATAGGGCACAATAGCCCAAGGGACCATGCTAACAACCACTTACTCTAAAAGCTTTAGCTGGTAGAAAATGATTTAACAATGTATATCAAGCTTACAACAATTGCAAGGTCACGACTGATTATAATACTAGGCAAACCCAAATCACTTTTGCTTCACCCAGACCCATCTCAGACCATCATCCATCTATTTGTTGGCATTTGGGCCCATATAAGTGGCCACCAAGAGCCTCAACGGCTAAATTGACTTGGTCCATCAGTTGATAAAATATTCTACCTTGCCTCCCATTTTGTCTCCAATCTATATGCTATAATCAGAGAGCCGTTTCCACAACAACTTGTGAAGAACAACCTCAATCAGAAATTTGATATGGTTTGCAAGGTTGATGATGATCACAAGCATAACCACACCTCTCTCTAGTATGACTTGTATGATTGCAGACCTTCACTATCTACGTACATTTCAGCTGGCAATAATCTGCTTGTACCCCATTGGTTAAATGGGATTTTTATTGGATTACAAGGCGTATTCCATTGATGAAAACATGTTGAAATGCTTCACAAGAAATTACACACTAGAAAGAATGGATTTCAAGACATTTCAATTGAATTAAGAGAAGTCTTGCCATCCATTTCAATAGCTTCCTAGCAAACCAAACCAACCTCCACAACTGATGAAAAAATATGGAGAATCTTCATTCATGCATATCCAATTTTTCAGGAAATATGACTCCATTAAAGCCTGGAAACATGGAAGATGTAAAACAAGTAAAATGGCAGGAAATGGGATGGTTTCAAACATTTCATTCACTGATATTAGCTTTTAAAAGTAGGTGTCTGGGTGCCATAAGCATACAGCGTAACCACATTTCATTCCAGTTACTGAACTGTTTCTTTCTCTCTCGTTTCCATTTATTTGCACAAAAGTAATTATATTTATCTTTCACTTAGGGGGTGGTGGGAAGAAGATGGCATCACTGATTCGCTTAGACCGGAAGAGCTTCTCTAATTCAGGGCTCACATTAAAGGAAGCCTGCAGCACTTGTGGAGATAGAGCCTTCCAAACTGAAGTCTTCCCTGCCAAATGACTGAACACAGGACTGCACACAACCATCAAAAGAAATACAAATGATTAGTGATAAATATATGAACAAAATAATTATCCACCAGATATATGATGCATCATTGTCAGCCATTGATCTAGCGTTAGCTTAATGCTACATCCTCTTTCTCACTTGAGTGTATTAAAAATGTGCTAGCAACATGATGCATATGCAATTCCAAACAATAAGATCACAATGTTCAAACAGTTAGTGCCTGTTTGTTACTTTGCATAGAATACATAGGAATTCATTGTAAAATGAGCTCCGCCAATGGATTATTAGAGAGGAGTGAAGGATATAATGTAGCGATATAGAATTATAGATACAACCCTCACTTCCCTAGGATTTGAATTACTAGGGTGGTGTGGTCATTTTTTGAGAATTCATATTTGTTTCTTCAATTTTAACCATTTTTAGAAATAGAAGTCTTACAAGTTACAATTCCTTTGTATCAATCATATGAACAAACACGCCCTTAGTAATTTTGAGTAATGGTGTGGGATTTTGGAAAATTATGTAAAGAGTATTAAGGAGAGGACTCACTTGGGTGTGGTGATGATGGAGAACCACTCCATGCCATCTTCATCAGCAATCTTTGACACAACGAAGAACCTCGGCACAAATGAACAAGCATCCAGCCTTCAACTGAGTCTCCAACACCCGTTGACCATTGATTCCAACTACCTGAACTCGGCCCGCTCCCTCTAACAATGTAAGTCACCTGATAGGCTGAGTCAGAGGAGAACCCAGGTGAGCACATGGCATGCCCATCTATCCTAACCAAATCAGCACCCAACCCAACCTCTCCAACCAAGGGCAGATTCTGGCTGGTTAACACAACAACTCGGCCCCCCATTCTTTAATATCCACATCCAATGGTGCCTCTTCGCAGTTCAAGACCATTCCTTCTCGATCTTCCTCAGAAGGCTCGGGCATGTCAGCGCCCTCCTCGAGCTTGATAATTCCATTGGAATATTGGTTTCCTACAAGCTCTTGTACATTCTCTTCATTCAAGTCCCATGCTCGCCTCACAAACTCGGTGGTGAATCCAGTGAAGATACCGGTCAACCCAGTGAGTTGGAAATTGGTGAACTCACCGACTTGGTGAGCTTTTGAGGTGTCACCCCAAGAAAAGGATAACTAGCTCGGTGTCATTGCTGTTGAACCACCATGTAACCACGCCGAAGGGAAGGGGCAATGGCATCACCCTTCTTGATTGCTACAACCTTCTCCTTGGTTGCCTCAGGCAATGCTATCCCAGCCCTTCCACTGCCTGAAACAGAACATATGGGCAGGGCAATTGAGTTTAACTCAGTCAAGCAATGGCCAGTGATTAGTGTGAAATAATTTAAACGAATAAATGTATGACATCTCTGTTTCTAGTGATCCATCCCCAGCTTACTTAGATCACTATGACACCCAGTGATCTGCAATCTGGGTCATTCAGATACTGGGTCAGTTCCCTATGGGTCAGCAATATAACTGTAGTACAAATATTTATTTCAGTCACTGGTTACAAAGTTGATTCTTTTAGATTGTACCCAAATTTCCCAACCACAGATAGACTGGGATCAGAACATAGTGCATTATATCACAGACTTGAAATCATAGATCTTAATGTGAGCAGTCATGTAAGTTAAAAAGAAAGGTTATGCAAGCAAAGGATACAAAAAATAAATAACTTCATCCAACTACAACTAGCAAACTGGGGTCACTGACATGAGGCGAACCTCAACTAAATTGCAATCCAATGTCCGGGTAATGCTGAATCCCACATACTTTCAGCTGAATTCTAGTCAATTCTACTGGCCAGGAGGCCGTGAAAGAGATGAAAACACTTTGGCCCCAGTATATGTTCAAACCTATCCTAAAAGCCCTGTTAAAAGGATCCTTAAAACTCTTACCATGCACATAGTTTATCTGTAAATCTAATTGTGTAGAACTCTACTTACTGGCAATTGATTATCACAAAAACAAAACAACTGTTAGGTATAGGCGATTAGGTTCATTAACCAAACACATGAACTCTGATTTATGAATAAACTGAGTGACCTTGCAAGGTTTAGGAAGAATTCTTTCTACTCTAACAAGAAATGGAAAAAAAGTTTCCAACAAACCGCCAATTCTCAATAGCTGTCTCTGTTTTATTTTCAACAAATATTCAGAAAAGGGGAACATACAAACAGGTAGAAGTGGTCCCAACGTAACATAAGCCAGTACATAGATGTTTGGAATGAAGACAATGGTTTTAAAACTGCTTTTGTTCCCACATAGGTCATGTCCAGCATCAAAAACCAAGTCCATATCTTGATATTCTGTCTCTATTGATATTTTACAAATATTCCAACATTTACAAATTGAACATCTTGATTTTCAGTGGTTTTTATGATGATTTACACATGAATAAAATCTTGTCCTATCATACAACAGTGGAGATAAAAGAGACTTTGACAATTTAATGTTGCAAACTAATTCCATAAAAAAAAATAACAAATGGGGGCAATACATATCAGTTTATGCAGAAACCTTGAACCAAGAAAACCATTCCAATGCCATGTAGATTAATGCCACTGCCTGGACAATGACTTAGACTAGTTAAATTTATCTGTTTTAAACCTGATACAATTTGTAAAAAAAAAATCGCCATGGTTTTCGGCTTTCAATAAAAATTTCAGAACAATAAACGAAATCCCAAAATCTAAATCAACTGAGACAGTATCAAGAACAAGATATTCAAATGGAATTAATGCAAAAGTGGATAGAAAAACAGGTTTCAAAAGAAACACCTCAAGCATTTTCTTTCAAAAATATTGTCCTACTAGTCTAATACATTTTCTTCTATAAACAATGATTTTGAAGAACCCATTTTAAATCTAAACCATAATAGTAATACAAAACTCATTGCCAAAGTTACTTTATCCTGGACATCATAAACCATTGGCTCCAGTCAGGATCAGGATGCCATAATAAAAGGCCCAACAGCAAGGTCCTAAAGTACCTAATTAAAAACAGAGAACATGACTGCAGAGCATAATTTACCAAAAAAAAAAAAAAAAATTCAACACCGACAGTTTACAAAATATTGAATTTTATGGGCCATGGAGGTCTTGTGGGGTCCACCTCAACTCACTCCAATTAGATTGGAAATGTTTCATTGTGTGTATAAGATTATGCTTAAACATGTTATCAATCATACACTCAATCGTACAGTGAAACCATCTTCTACTGAAATAAAGGTTGAGGATAAATTATACGAGGGGATGGTATTCATTTTAAATGGTTAAGATTATCAATAGGCAGGCCCAATGGTAGAGATCCGGACTTCATTTCTTCTAATCCTACCCAACCAGACAAATAGGCATGCATTAGATAGGCCCCACCAATCGGATTTTTTTTTTTTTTCATGCAAAATTGGGTACAAGGAGAAAAGATCCCTTCTGATGGGAAAAGGGAAGAGAAATTGCATTTTCCATAACCCAGATTCATGAAAATACCAAACAGCAGATCAAGTCAGAAATCTTCCCACTCTTCACTTTACCTTGAAGAACATATGCACCTTTGCAGAATCCGAGTAGCTTGGAAGTGCCAAACCCCCTTTCTCCAAAGCCAGCTTTGCAGCTCCGATCTTTGCCTTTCCAGCATCCCAAGCTCTGAACTGGACCATGTGTAATAAAGCCCCTCCATCTCCACTGTAGGATTTCTTGGCCAATCTGGGAGTCAGATCAACATCCGATGACTAACAAAAAACCCCACAAGAACCAGCACCAGAAAACCCAATTCAATACAATGACTGAAAGATAGAGATGGTGAGAAAGCAAAGGGTAGATGGATTTCTTTATAGACAAGATATTTTATAATTTTAGTTAAGAACAGTAATATTGAGAGAATCTTGGGAGTGGCAATGATTTGGTTAAAATTTGTAATTGAGAGAATCTGGAGAGTGGGAATGATTTTTTTCTAGAAAAGATAGAGTCTGGCACAATTGACGGTTTTGAATTCAATTGGGTCATATCCAGTAATTAATTCCCAAGGTTGAGTGATGATACCTTGGAGAGCATCAGATGAACGGCTTGGATCTGATTAACATGCACCACTTAATGGACTTTTAGAGTACAGCCGTCCTACAAAGGCCGGATTTGTGCCGGTGCTCTAGTACGACTCTCATGGCTAGAATTCAACGGCTCTTCGTGGGAGTCGTGCCACAGCCCGGACTTTTGTAGAATTTTTCTTTAGAGTACTTGTTGCCAACTGGAAATATGCTAATGTAAAGAGAGAGCTTTCTTTATTCTGTACCTGAACTCAATTATGAGTTGATCTTATTTGTCAAATCTTATTGATGAGAAATTCCCATGTGAAAAGGACCGTCCACCATCAGTCTTTTTTTTTCTTTTTCTTTTTCTTTCCCGGAGGATCCACTGGTTTGTTTTATATATGATCAGTCTAATATTTACCCAAATTATAATCATCATTAAAGCTTTATCCAAACTATATTAAGGTTGGCTATACGAATTTTGTTCCTACCTTTCAAACTCTCTTGAGTCAAATCCTTAAATAAGTTATACTTTTACTATATTCATTCACATCATCATCATCTTTACCCTACTTCTTTCCCTTTTGTGAGTTGTCAACCTTCGTAGTCAAACCTTTTTTTACCATTGCCGGCCTATGCAAACAAATTTATCTAATTTTGTCCTCTATTAATGCTACTCCTAAATGCTCTTCAAAGCGTTCATTTTTAATGTTTTCATTTTTTCATTTTTATTCTATTTTGTGCATATGTTGCTTTTTTATTGGCTAACATTCTACTCCATAGGTCATAGCCGGTCAAATCACGGTCTTTACACCGACCAATTATTATATATTATAAGCAATTTCTGTGACGAGTGATATGTAATATACATATAATAATTTCACAGCAAGTTATATTTCAACTTTTGCAAGGCATCCAAGTTCCCAGTTTGGAAAAAAAAATAAATGTCAAATCTTAATCGATGACCTTTTCTTTCCACCTTTTTATTCATCCCTATGTACGAGTGAAAATCCAAACTACACAAGTCCAAATTATCATATGATTTGGCGCCGGCGTCCACACGGGAGTTTGGCCCATTCCGCGGAAAGTAAATGCTTCAAAGTTATTTTTTAGAAAATATAAAAACAAAAGGAATTCTTACAAGAAGATATAAAGACCTCTAGTAATTCTCAAATAAAATAAGATTTGAACTTTTATCAAATAAGCATGGCCCACTTTTAGATTGCCCCCAGTTGTGCCGTGTCGTATCCCAATTAGGTCAGGCAGTACCACCCATAAGCTGCCCACATGCCCATCCTAATCTTTTATTTTTTAAATTTACTTATATAAATTAAAAGAGACTTTAAGGGCTTTTTAGGGTTTTCAACTTGAAATAAAGTTGAAATTACTAAAATAAATACATTAACATTAATATTAATTTACATAAGACTTGAAGTTTCCATACTCATTATATATAAAAGTAATATTTACTTTGTATATAATGTCGGGCTGGGCCATTCTTCGAACCGTTATAAATGGTATATTTGTTTGTTTATATTTATTTTCATATTTCTTTGTTTATATTTATTTTCTCATTAATTAATATCTCATAAAATAGCCACAAATTGGAAGTGTTTTTATTTTTGGGCTCGGGCTTAGCACGAGCATGCTTTGCTAGTTATTATATATTATAGGCATAGGATTCGATTTTGAAATTGGAGTCCTATTTTTGCAATTGGTTGCGAAATTGGATCTCTAATTTCAATTGATTTTATCTGATTGAGATATTTTGATTGATTTAGAGAGTCCCATGTAAAAAAATTTATTTTCAAAGAGTCCAATCTAAATATAAGAGATTCTATCTCATGAAGTTAATCTAAGGAGAACTCTTTTGATAAATTTCAAAATCCTTATCATATCCTAAAATCTCTACCTTTTCTATTGATTCCCAAAATCTCTCCCCATATATTAAGTAATTCCCTAATTTTCTCCAATTTTCAATCAATTCCCAAAATCTCTCTTCTTTAAACTCAAATCATATCTCCACATTAAAAATCAAGCAAACCCTACGGCAACTCAGCTTTTGAAAAATACACGTAATAGATTCAGTTCAATTAAACGTGCACTAAATAAAGTCTACCATGTGGGCCCTGATAATCGCACCGGTGGGGGTCCATACCATGAAATCAAAACCATAAAAATCACTATCTTATCTTATATTGGAATTGAAATCAAGTTTTAATTTATCTGGAGTTATCCACACCATCAGATTGATTATGGCTTGAACAAGTGATCTTATAGTTTTAAGTTCTATCTTAATCACATTTCTAGCTGTTACTTTTTTAATAAGGGGGCCTCGATTTTTTTTATGGTGGTGATTGATTATCATTAAGTAGCCACTACTTTGTTAATGATTATATGGGAATGGCAATTAGGTTTGCTTTCCTATATCATTTTCTTCTTTGCTAATATTTGTTATTCTTTTAAGGTTTTTTTTTTTTTTTTTATTTGCCTGTTAACTTTTGGTTTTTTTTTTTTAGTATCTAAGTTGTAGCAAAACTCTTTGACTTAACGTGAATTGATGGGATGAGGCTTTGTTGATGATCACACATTTGCCCAAATGACTCTATTTGTCTACCGATGCATGATCTTTTTCGAAATTAGTTGATAAGATCAAATTGGTATCACTTATGCCACTACATGAGCCCATCAGGCATTGACTCATGCACCCATCTAAGTTGATGAGAGATCATCAACTTCTTTTGGTTATCTATGCGATGCCATCTTCTCTTTGTGATTACGTGGGACCATTTTAATTACAGCTATCTACATGGGACCCATATATTAAAAATTGGGTAACAATGAATTCCTAATTATCTCTATCCTACACTCTTCCTTGCTCTTTTCCATGTTAAAAATTCAAAATGCATATGATTTTGACTTTTAATCCTCCTAATATTTAGCTTAAAAGATCCACCAAGCTCTTTCTAAATTTGAATCCATTTATTAAACCCCCTCGGCTCATTGTACTACGTTAAAATATATTTTAAACTCAATTGGGAACCTATCATTTATATTTAG
The DNA here is from genome assembly GCA_003546025.1 of Camphora micrantha. NCBI lineage: Eukaryota > Viridiplantae > Streptophyta > Magnoliopsida > Laurales > Lauraceae > Camphora > Camphora micrantha. The sequence continues at coordinate 2,071,387 of QPKB01000004.1, read as the reverse complement.
ATTTTAAACTAACCTCTTTTAACATCTCTATGATAATAGATTTCAGTTTTCTTAAAGTTCTCTTGTACTTAAATGACTGGAAAAACATCTTCAAATCTTTACAATTTTTTGAATTGTTATAGGGCCCGACTTAATTTTGTTTGTATAGATCTTAAATCCTCTGTAGTTATTCCATGGAAAAATTGCTTCCTACTCAACTCAGGTTTTCTGCATAACAAACAAGGGTATCTTCAAGATAGAGAAGAAGAATGGTAAGTTTTTGAACTTCTTGCGATTTTTGTACTCTATTTTTATTTTTGTAGGGTGCGAAAAGATTTTTTTTTATTTTTCTTTATCTAATGTTCGTTTTTCTCTTTTGATTTTCCATTATTTATTTTGTAGATCTATAAACTCAGCGATCATATTCACATTATTTCTTTTTTTAACTACCTGAGTTTCTAAATGGCAATCCAACATACACTTTAGAATCACCTTAATCTGTGGCAACTCATCAGGTACTGGAATAATTCTATTCTCCATTACATTTGTTCTTTTGTCTTCAACCCAATACTATGAGTTATTATATACCAATGGATTAAATCAATGTGCATAAAATTTGGGTAGGGTGATATCTAATTTGATGTTTGATTGGTTTTATTTTCTTTGTTCATTTTTCATGTTTAGATGTTTTTTTTTTCGAATGCATGGATCTTTTATATGAAATTAGAAAAAAAATTTGTCTACATTGTTGATTTGATTTTTTACTTTTTATTTTTTGTTGAGTATTTCTGAGATTTGTTGTAAGTTTTTTCTCTTCATGCCATAGTATGTGGCCTTGATCTTAACCTGCTGAGTTGTTATTATCATTCATCAATGATTTATTGTTTTTTAAGAGGAAGGTCAGATTTTGCAATTAATTTTGATCTGCTTTAATTTAAGGAAGAGATTTAAGAGATTTTCGATGAAATGCAATCTGTTATTTTAAACTAAATCTTACTTTCTCTAAATAAGAGTTTTTTCATTTCATAGAGTCAAATTTAAATTAGGAGTTTTCATTTCAAATCTTAAAATAACAATGGACACTGTTGAATCTCATGATGCAATCTTTTTATTATTATTTTATAACGGGTGAGTTATCAGTCTTTGCTGGAATAATACTCGGGCCTAGGAGGAAGTTGGACAAATCATAGTGACCCTAGTGTAGTTGTTGTAGTTTTGAACCCTCACCTCCGGGTGCAATTTTTATTATTACATATAAAACAATGTGAGTCTAGAAAATTTTTTATTTATAATGAATCAAATCTATTAATCATCAATTCATTTACTAATATATTATTTCTTTTATCTTACAGTATTGTAGGGCGGAACAATGAGACTAGGCAAACTTGGAACAGTACTTCTTTATAGAGAATTGTAGAACAAAACATTGCATAACTTCAAATGCTGCATAACTTCAATGACATTAATTGATGAAATTTCTTTGAGATGAATCAAATTGACTTATTCCCATCATGTGACATATGTGATAATAATTACGTGATCTCTTATTATTACCTTTATTAGACTAATTCATTTGATATATTTTAATTGAGCAATAAATTTTAAATAATTGCCCAATGTTGGGAATAAGTGTTTTTCACAATTTTTTAATATAACATCATGAAAAATTGTAAATTTCAAATTCATTGTTTTTTTGCCAAGGGCCTTTGTTGCTAGTACCATAA
>QPKB01000004.1:1997982-2067252 GCA_003546025.1 Camphora micrantha | reverse complement strand
TTCTAGCATTTTAAATGCCGGAGGTGGTTGGATTTCTCTTGAGAGAATTTTAAAAAGGTAAAAATACTTTTGCCTCGTTCCCAAAAAAGTACATGTATACTTTAATATTTGAAAGAGTTTTTTACAAAAAGGCCCCTCCATTTCCACATAACCTCAAAAAGGCCCCGTATTTTATCTTTTTACAGGAGACGCCCTTGACTAACGGTAAATGTTTTAAAAACCGTTATGACTCTCCACGTTTTTTATTTTGGACTAAATTTCCTCTGAGAAAAACTCAAGGTGGAGAGAGAGGAGAGAAATGAAGCACCGAGAATCACCCCATCAGCCGGTTACAACCAGTTTCTAATACAATCGTCTTCCCCAATATCTCCACCTTGTAAGGAAGGCGGTGTGGGCTGCTGTGATCACGGGAAGATGGGTTCGAGGCAGAGAAAAAGGAGACAGTGGTGAAGAAAAGCGACCCAGCAATGAGAATTAGATGGCCAAGTGCAGACAATAACCACCGCTAGGAAGAAGATAAGAGGGGCAAAGACAGAACACCCAAGTCAGCCTAGAGCATCCACATTTAGAAAGGGCAGTGAGCATGGCGTTAGTTGCAGAAATGCAGCAACACTAACACAAGTACACAACACCTGGTGCCGAACGCACACAAGAACAGAGCAGCACTGATGAAGCACTCATGGAAGAACAAAAAAAAAAAAAAAAAAAACAGCCTGGAAATGAATACTAGGTGGCTGGAATGATGGTTTGTGCTGTCAGATGGCTGGATCAATGGGCTATAACGCCAGGTGGGCTGTGGAACTACAGAGAATGCAAAAATACAGATAAAGAACCTGCTATGCACAACTAAGTGGATGATAATAGTGCATCGCACGAGAGAGGAGGGAAAAAAGGAAGGTTCTTTCCTAGGATCGATGGCCTCTTGATACCATGTTCTAAATATTAATTTCAACGCACTGTCACTCTGCTGTTTTTGTATTCTGTATTTATAATAAATTCACAAGATTGTCAATGGTGATACCTACTGATAAAGAGATAAATCAATACAATCTTTATCTGACATTTAAATAAAAACCCATCTTTATCTTCTGTATTTGAACCACAAAAGATATACTGACTGACAGTAATCATTATTCTGAACTTGAGTTTGGTGGAGATTTAGATGAATGAGATGATTGGCTAACAGACTGTTGGTGTTTAGTCGAACGAACAGAGGGAGATAGGATCGTCGGTTGTGATTTTGAAACTGTGTGATGAGAGATGGAAAGTTGCAGGTGGGTCTTGGAATGGGTTCAAATGCTGATGACTGGATGTTGTTAGGATGAGATGGTTGAGAAGAGAGATGGAATAAATGGGCTGGTTAGGAAGTCGTTCGTTTATGGGGATAAGAAGATGAAATGGGTGTTGAAGAGTCTTGGGTTCGGGATTAGCGAAAAAGGGGATGTTTGGTTGAGCAGTCATCAGGAGGGAGCAGCCCGTGATCGAGGGTTCCATTGGCCAAACTCTTGCCACGGGTTGCTCAGTAGGGTCCTGAACTGCTTGGGGAACCTAGCCAAAATAGGTAACTTTGGGGCATCTTTGAACTGTTCTTCATTCTGCTCTATGCAAGCATGACTCCACATTCATGAAACTCTACAAATGAAGAAGCCTGAAACCAGGAAAGCAAAAAGAAAAACATCCATGTCAATGTGCAAGGTGTTGTTAATATGGAGTGCTTGGTCGCATGGTAGAATTTCATGTTTGGCTTCATGACACGGAACGTTGGAGAAGGCCTGAAGTACAAACGGTTTTGGTAATCTTCTCTCTCCCGTGCCCACCGAGGTTTTTTAAGGGAAAATTGGTCAAAACAAAAAATATGGATGGTCATATCTGTTCTTTCAGGGCATGTTTGGCAATGGTCCATGCTAGTGTAAGGAATCCTCTATCAAGATGATTCCTTCGTTCCCTTAGAAACATAAAATCAACATTGTGGATTTCTACTAGAAGGAATCATTACATTCCATGTTTGGTAAACAACTAAGATTCCTAAGGACAACATATTTTTTTTACTAATTTCTCACAATCTGTGTTGAATTGAGCTCTAATTTTCCATCCCCAAATCAATTTTGTTATTCTAGAGATTCTGAATGGTTTAGATCATGCAAGTGTGGCCCACATAAATAAAAAGTTTACTTTTTATGATATGGACATTTCACAAATATCTAAAAATCCATGAAGAATCTATGGGTGAAAATTGATCCCATAGCCCTCTTTGGCCTTTTGGAGATTCTGAACTGCTCGGATCGTATTTATAGGGCCCATAGGAAGAAGAAAATTGAAAATAACGGACTTTCCTTAAATCTTGTTTTTGGCACTAACATATCAACGGTTCTGAGTTTTCCGCAATTTTTTCATGATGCAGGAGGAGTTAGGATCCCAAATCTAAGCCTTTAACAATTTGTGGCCTTCTGAAGAGGTTTAACGGTTCAGATTATTCAAATGGGGCCCACAAAAGTTGAAATAATGCCATCTATTGGTCTTGACGTTTTTAAAAATATCTCCAAATCTGTGACAAATCAACAGTTGATATTGGTTTTGATGGCTGTTTTTAGCTGTGTGAAGTTGATAAATGGTTTAGATCATCATTCATGGTCCCATGGCATCAAAAAAATTGAAAAACACAGTATGTTGCAAAAGAGTGTCTTCGTTACTGTAGCTCCGCCAATCCTTGATTGGGATGATTTGCGGGGTCAGATGGGGGAGTGTCGGACGTGCGTTTTCTATCATTTGACTGATAGTTGCAGTCAATTGATTTTTAATTCTAGACTTGCCAAACGTGGGCAGCCTGTGATTGCGTGGAAAATGGCAATAGAATCCTCTGCAAGGACTATTGCCAAACATGCCTTTAAAGTGTACTGTTAGTCAAGGGACGCTTTAGTTAAAAGATAAAGTGCATGAGTCTTTTTGTGGTAATGTGAAAATATAGGCGTCCTTTTGTAAAAAACTCTATTTCAAAAGAGTAAAAATGTTTCTCATGTTTCTTTCAATCAAGTACTCAGAATTTTCTTTAATCAAGTTTCTCATGTTTCTTTCAATCAAAGTACTCAAAAGTTTCTTATGTCATTTTTCAAATCTTTATTTAATAAATCATTTAAGATAAATGATCAAGTCCAATTCAAATAACCTAGTGGGGTCCACACTTCAGCAAATCAAAATGGTTGATTTTGGGAGGAAAGGGGTTTATAAAAGACAAACTTAAAATAAGGGAATGGTATTTTTGTGATTTTCAAAACTTATTTTTATGGACAATACTTGATTAAAAGAATTGCGGAAAACTTTCATATTTTTTAAAAATATTTAAACCTTCACATACCTTTTGAAAATGAGTGTATACATATATATATATATATATATATATATTTGAAAACTTTCTTTTTTTAAAAGCTGGAGTGTCATAAAAAAGGGCAAAAGCAAAAAAAAAAATAAAAAGAGAAATTTACCCAAAAAATCACCTTAGATGGCCGCTAACCAAAAAAGGCCTCAATAGTTCATATAAGAAGCAAGGGCAGACCCAAGAATTCTTCCTTGCAGGGGGCATTATGTAGAAATAAAATCTTGAGAGGGTCAGATATAAAAAGATACATATAATTTTTAAAATATAGAAGGTTTCTTTTTTTTTTTTTTTTTGAAAACTTTGGTGGGGCCATAAGAGAAAAGAAATAATCACAAAACTCTTTAAAATCACAGGGGGTTTTCTCCCCTAGTTCTGCCTCTGGATGGAAGTGATCCCTTTGGATCACTTTCATTTTTTATTATTAAAGTTTTCATTAAGCGATAATGTCGTCGCTTGTTTAAACCCTACAAAACCATCAAAATCCTATTTTTCCTTTCTTTCTTCCTCGTCGTTTTCCCTTGTTTAGCATTTTCCATACGAAGAACATCCATGAGTGAAAGAGAGACGGGCAACAAAAGATCTTACATTTTTTAAATTTTTTCTCTTTTTCTTATATAATGTTTATTTATTTCAATTATTAGCTCTGATTGATTTGTATCAAGAGAAAAAGCTTAAGTTTTGCGTGGTTTTGTTATTGGTGGGGTTTCAATCTTTTTCCTCTCTTAGGTGTTGTCGGGTTTTGAAACACTTGATCCTATTAAATCAAGTGATGACGGTAGAATCTTGAAACGCTTGATTCTATTGAAATGAGCGACGACGTCACCCTCGCTGAAAAAAGGTAAAAATAAAGAAAAGTTTGGCGAAAAGACCAATTTTTTTTTATAAAAAAAAACCATCGGAGTATCGGGGCCTTTTTTTTTAGTGACATCAAAGGTGATTTTTCAAATAAATTCCTTAAAAAAAAAAAAAAAAAAAAAAAAAAAAAAAAAAAAAAAAAAAAAAAAAAACCTAAAGAATGGAGTGGGGTTGGGTTCTACGATAGATCTGCGATTGGTATCTTCTCGGACTTAGGGTAGTAGAGGTGCTTGCTGGCACGTTATTGGTTTCCTGTTTTTACTCCTCCTACTCCTCTCTGCAGATCTACCGTTGATTTTCCACCTTCACATTCTTCTTCCATCGCTCGTTACTTTTGCTTTTCATTCCCACACTATAACCGATGGATAAGTGGTCTGAGGGGCTTCCCCAGGATGCGTTCGAACAGATCTTGAGTTTATGTACTTTCCCTGACCGTGTCCGGATGCGATCTGTTTGCAAGTCATGGCTCTCGGTTTCAAACTCGAGTAGCAGAAATAGAAGCAGTGAACTTCCATGGCTGATGATGATGGTTTCCAATCCTAATTCAAAATCTGCAGAAGAAGAAGGCCGATGCTACTTCAGCCTCTCCGAGAAGAGGATATACTCCATCAAGACCCCGGAGACTCGCGGATGGCGCTGCTGTGGGTCTTTCAACAGTGGATGGTTGATGACCATCAACCGAAAGCTGGACATCCGACTCTTGCACCCCTGGCGTAAAATCCAATTGCAACTCCCTCACTACTCCACGGTTTATCCGATAGGCTTCACACGATCATATGCAAGAGGATTTCAAAATAAAGCAATACACAAGGCGGCCATGTCTGATGATGAAGCAGTCGTCTTCATCATCTACGAAGGAGGGCGATTAGCATTTTGCAGAATAAGGGAGGATAAGGTCTGGACTCGGGTACTTGATGCTTCTGTATTCTATCGCGACATCATATACAACAGGGGGCATTTTTGTGTAGTTTGTTTTCATGGAGAGGTCGGAGTAGTACTCATCAACAAGTCCAATCCATATGTAACATCCGTGACCGGAATGGATCTAATAAGAGTCGCCCCACCATTCCCCGAGTTGGCACGAGTAGACTGCATTCGCCACCGAACTTACTTGGTGGCGGACTCATCAAGTGGAACCATTTTTACTATTAAAAGGATTGTTCGTTCTTACTTTGACACAGAAAGTAGCAGCCCCCACTACATTTTTACTACATTGGGTTTTCATGTTTATGAGCTGGGGTTGGAGGAAAGTACCGGACAGTACAAGAAGAATGCATTGGAGGTGGAAAGCTTAGGTGATAGGGTGATGTTCCTGGGCCTGAATACCTCTATGATTGTCATGGCCAGTCAATTTCCAGATTTTAAAGGAAATTGCATATATTTTACAGATGATTTTTTGGCATTACTTCAGTTAAATAAAGTAAGAAAGGGTTGCACAGACATGGGAGTCTTCAACATGGAGGATAAGACTATTTATCCACTCTTCCCTGAGAGAGTTCATCCTCCCTTTTCGCCTCCTATCTGGATTAGACCCACTCTGTAGTGGAAAACTGTCTGATTTCATCATCCTGAAGAGAATGATCATTCCAGGTTTGCTTATTGGGATAGGAGAGCATGAAACTGCATGTATCCAATTAGCAGCATATGCCTTTTTTTTTTTTTCTTTCTTTTTTTTAATTAGTTTTACAAGTATTTATTCTGTTCCATGTCCAAACAATTCATTCTCAAGTCAGAGAAGATGATTCAACGATTTAATTCTTTTTATATTATATTACACTCTTCTGTAGTTAATCCTGCTTGTATTTTCTCTGAGATTATGGTTGGGTTGGGATTATGCTTGGATGATCTTACTATCTCAAATAGTTAAGATTTAGCATAAGTGCTCTTGTTAGTGTTTAATAATTGTCAGTTGTCCGCATATTCCTGCTGCTGTTGCTGTTGTTATGATTTTGAATAGATGATGCTTAGAAGTTATATGCGGAGTTTGGAAGTTGAAGGGAAGATGTTAGGCAAGCTCTGCATTTCGATGCTTCTGTGATATTCATTGTAAAATATCTGCAAGTTTAGTAACTTGTTACTGACCTTTTTATTCTCTTGGGATCAAGTATGTACTCCCTTCCATGCTTATTAGCCCAATTGGCCTTTTTACATTCATCTGCATAACCATGTTTTCTGCCTTTTCATCATTTTGATTGGTAACATGAATGGCTTTCTGTTCAGAGATCCTGACATTTCTTTCATTCCAAATTAGCCATAAGATTGCTAGAAAGGAACTCCTTCACATCTCCTTACCACTTGGCGATCTCATAGGTGTGACAACTTGGTCCGGGCGGCACCCTTAACCACGGGGCGTAGCGTGTCAACCACGGGCTTCAAACGGTGAGTCTCTGTTAGCCCACATTGGAAATATCCATGTCCTGACCCTGCGCTTATAAGTAAAACCCCGTATTAACTTAGCATGAGGCATTTTAAAACCGTGCAGTCCCGGAAACGGTAAGAACTCCGAAGTTAAACGTGCTCGGGCGGGAGCAGTACTAGGATGGGTGACCTCCTTGGAAGTCCTCGCGCATGCACGTGGGCCAAAGCGGACAATTTCATGCTGAGTTGGGCGGGGCTGTGACAGTTGGTATCAAAGCCGATGACGGCTCTATTTCCAGTGGGGGAGAATGTGACAACTTGGTCCGGGCGGCACCCTTAACCACGGGGCGTAGCGTGTCAACCACGGGCTTCAAACGGTGAGTCTCCGTTAGCCCACATTGGAAATATCCATGTCCTGACCTTGGGCTTATAAGTCAAACTCTGTACTAACTTAGCATGAGGTCTTTTAAAACCGTGCGGCCCCGGAAACCGTAAGAACTCCGAAGTTAAGCGTGCTCGGGCGGGAGCAGTACTAGGATGGGTGACCTCCTGGGAAGTCCTCGCGCGTGCACGTGGGCCAAAGCGGACAATTTCATGCTGAGTTGGGCGGGGTTGTGACAGTTGGTATCAGAGCGGAGGGCTCTATTTCCAGTGGGGGAGAATGTGACAACTTGGTCCGGGCGGCACCCTTAACCACGGGGCGTAGCGTGTCAACCACGGGCTTCAAACGGTGAGTCTCCGTTAGCCCACATTGGAAATATCCATGTCCTGACCCTAGACTTATAAGTCAAACCCCGTATTAACTTAGCATCAGGCCTTTTAAAACCGTGCGGCCCCGGAAACCGTAAGAACTTTAAAGCTAAGCGTGCTCGGGCGGGAGCAGTACTAGGATGGGTGACCTCTTGGGAAGTCCTCGCGCGTGCACGTGGGTCAAAGCGGATAATTTCATGCTGAGTTGGGCGGGGCTGTGACAGTTGGTATCAGAGCCGAGGACGGCTCTATTTCCAGTGGGGGAGAATGTGACAACTTGGTCCGGGCGGCACCCTTAACCACGGGGCGTAGCGTGTCAACCACGGGCTTCAAACGGTGAGTCTCCGTTAGCCTACATTGGAAATATCCATGTCCTGACCTTGGGCTTATAAGTTAAACTCTGTACTAACTTAGCATGAGGCCTTTTAAAACCGTGTGGTCCCGGAAACCGTAAGAACTCCGAAGTTAAGCGTGCTCGGGCAGGAGCAGTACTAGGATGGGTGACCTCCTGGGAAGTCCTCGCGCGTGCACGGGGCCAAAGCGGACAATTTCATGCTGAGTTGGGCAGGGTTGTGACAACGCATGAATAGAGTTCTACATGACTTGGGCGGGAGCACCTTCCTTTGCTCAAAAAACGCATGAATAGAGTTTGGAAAACCCCAACTACAACCAAGCCACCCAATCATAGAGTTCTACATGACTTGGGCAAAGTCACAATTTAGAAGAAGATGATTGACATTTTCCTCTGCTAAACGGAGAGGGCAGGCATTAACTATAATTTTTCCTTTCCCCCGAAGATTGTCCAGAGTGAGAATACTTCTCCAAAGAGCTAACCGCCCAAAAGCTGGTGCTCTTGAAGGAGCCTTAATCTTCCAAACAGCCGCTGAATTTCTTGGCTTATCCCTTCCTTGGAGCACCAAACAGAAAGAAGCAACGGAAAAGGAACTATCTTGGGAAGCCATCCATGTCCTTGAATCCTCCCTCTCTTCTGGGATAAAGACATTATTAAGCATATGTAGGAGCAATACAAATTGGCTCTTTTCATGCTCTGATAAATTTCATCTAAAAATAGGGCCCCAAATAACCTTATCACCTGTTTTCTCCATATAGCTCTGTACTTTTGCTTCTTGTATCTGAGCACAATTATATGGGACCGAAAACTTGATAGCCGAAGGTCAGTCACCCACCCATGAATACATCTTCTCTAGCTCTCATTGTGAGTCTTTTTTTTTTTTTTTTTTAATTTGTAATTTTTCTTTCATTTGAGATACTATTGAGGACATGATTCTTATGGTACGCATGCCTCTTGCTTTTTGCAATTCAGCTCCTTATTAAAAGTAAGCATGCTACAATCCATTTTCTCTGTGGCACTGAGAAAATGAAGAGAAAAATTGTCCTTACATTGAGTTTCTCTATTGTATAACTCAGATAAGATCTACATAGTTCAATCTTGGTGTCTAGCAACATTTTTGATGAAACTAACTTGGTGGCAACTGATTTTTAATTTATTGATGATTTTACTCTCAAAAAAAGAAAAATAAAGATCCTTAATTGAGTCATTGTCCTACGTGCTTAACTTAGTATAGGGCTTGTGGTTCAAACCCACCAAACTTCGACGCCCATTTCAAGAAACTTCAAGCTATTGCTAGTGGTCCCGTATAATGAAATTAGTAGGCTGTTGATATTGTTAACTTGATTATAAATTGCTTGTACTAAATTGTAACTCTGTTTAAAATAGTGTCAAGGAAAATCTCAATAGGTGATTATAGAATTACAATTGTTACAGGTTTGTTCATTTGTTTCAAACATTTGCTTCCTCTTTTTTGGTACTTGCATCATGAACTTGCTTTGGACATTTGGACTCTTCTTTACAATTTGTACATGTAAAGCAATTATTAGTATTCTGTTCAAAACAACATTTTCATGTAGAACTATGATAATGGGATATAACTTTGGGTGGTCTAGGATAATTGGGAGATCTCTAGTATGGTAAAAGGTGTGAATCAGAATGTCAATACAAAATACTTCATGTTTTGGACGTATGGATTAATCACACTACATTATGTTTAACAATGTCATACAAATTTTGTGGAAAATCAACATTTGTTGCTTAAGATTTTCTCAAGACACAAAAGTGCTAATGTTTTGAAAAAAAATAAGAATTTGTTCAATGGAAGACTGTTGCTAAAGGAGAAAAAATGACTAGTCAAATTGAGTCCACCAAATTTCATTTACAAATATAGCTTATTCATATTCATTGATGACCTGCATTATTATGGACAAGGGATTTTCTGAATCATTGTTTTCTATGGTATGATTTTTAGCAGTGAGATGTGAATCTTTTGTATTGGAATTTAATTGAGTCTTTCTGTAGATAAGGTTTTCTATAATGAAATTTTCTTATAGCGAGACTTTGATAATGAAATTTCTATGGTGAGGATTTTTTGCAATGGAATAGTATAGCTAATAAGAAAAATTGGTTTCATTGCAAAAATTTGCTAGAGTTAGAATTTCCAATTCCTATGGGGAAGGTTGGACCTGAAAATCCTTATAAAAAAGGATATCCATTGTATCAAATCTTTGGGGAGTTATAATTTCCAAATATGGGTTTTACTTTTCCATGAATTTGTAGAAAGCGGGATTTTTTTTCCTAAAGATTTGACTGTCAAACGTGAAGAAATTTTTATTAACCTTTTCAATGATTGAACTACCCCTAAGACTTCTCTACAACTGATAATTTTTCGATGTGCTATGATATCAAGACTGGAAAGGGAGTCAAATTATCTTAACCCTTTAATGTAAGAGAGTCAAATTGAGTATGGTGCTCTGACATGGGAGGTAATCAGCATGACTGCATGGGGGGTACATTGATCAAAGGTGAGCCCATAGACCAGACTTCATATTGGAACCTATGTAGTTGATTGCACACTTGTTCGCTTCAAGGAGAACATTTCTAGTACCATATGAAATCCCAAGTGGATTTACCACAAAAACTATGCCGCATAGTAGGCATGTCAAACGGCCGGCCCGGCCTGCTCCAGCCTCGGCCGGCCATGGGCTGGGCTGGGCCGTGCCATGCCGGCGGGCCTGTTCATATTTTTTCCTATTTTTTTATCAGTAATAAAAAAAAAAAGAACACAAGCACAGAGAATGACAAAATAAAGGGAAAAGATCTTTTACACAGATAAAGAGAGAGATTTGTAACATCATATTTATCTTATGGTCTAATAATAGAACTCTTAAAGCCAATCTCAATTAATTAGACAGGCCTACATGATGATGATGTTGATGAAATCAAGACCATTCATTCATTTGCTACAAACAAACCTGATAGCAGCATTGGCAAAAAATTACAAATGAAGGGGCGATTTGGCGTGTCTTAGACTAATGATCCAGATTAGAAAACGTCTATAGCCATCTACTAAGAATGCAAAGCTGAGATGAGACTCCCATTATGAGAGCTCTACTTGTATGCTTGATAAATATGCTTTGGGCTGATTTGTTTGATGCAATTGAATTCCTAGGGAAATCCTAAGACATTGTATTTCTTAAATGCGATAAATCAAATGTGAATATCCAAAAATGACCATCAAACAACCTTTTCTTCAATGAATATATAGTAAGGAAAGATGGGAAATGAATAAGAGTAATTCAAGTCTCATAAAAGCCAAGGTCTTATCTACACTTCATCTTCTATCCTCGACCCTGCATCTGAAATCCATTACCCTTCACCTCTATAATAATACTTCATGGAGCTCATTTGACCAAGAATTTCCATGTATTATCATGTGCAACTAACTCGACCTACTCATGTTCAAATAATTAATATTAATTCAACGAAAAATTATTTTAAAAAACCTTATTCTCTCACCTAAATTTATATTTATTATGGCTAGGGCTGTATATATATGGGTTGGTTGAGACCTAATATTTGATTGGACACATTCCAAAGAGATACCTGTGAGTCCAAAATGAGATCCATGGTCTGAGGCACAAGTGAAGAGACCAAACTATACTTAGAGCTAATTATATTTTAATGGGATAATATATTCATAATAAAAGTAAAAGTAACATTATATATATATATATTTTGGATTACTATTATCAGTTTATAATTATTAACCGAGTCAGAGAAGAATATTAGAAAGGGATGTAATTTGGGTCAATAAATTTAGGTTTGGTTTCAATTAGACCCAAGTTCCTAACCTATTTTCCAAGCTTACCTGGCCAAACCAAGCCATCTAGTGATGTTTGATTGGTTCCAAAATAAAAATGCACAGAAGAAGTTTATGTTCTATTTGGGCCCTATTATCACAGTGAATCTGTCACAATGGGCCCACCTGTTATATAATGATTGACATTCTTAAAAGAAAAAGAATGAGAGGGTTAGAGTATTTATAGACTTTATAAAATTGAAAAAGGACACAAAACACCCCTTATATGACCGTTTTATGGCTGTTGGGGGGTTCAAATGAAGAATTTTTTTAAAAATAACCATTTTTGGGCGGGTTAAAGTGAGATTGTTTTGGATGAAGGAAAAGTTATATAAATGTAGAGAGTACATTATCATAATTTTGAATTGTCGAGTTCAATGGACATGACATGACGTTCTCTCTTATCGTGAAAGAAGAATCTCTCTTGTATGCATATTTTGATCAACGAGATTATAAATTAAATGAGGCAATTATGTTAATAATATTTAAAAATAAAAAATGACCACAATCACCCTTAAATGATTTAACAACTAAAAAAAATCTAGGATTAAAGAAATTTGAAATTTAGAGGTTAAGTTTGAAATTGGAAGGGTTAGAACTGAAGTTGGTTCGGTAACAACTTTAATATATAATATAATAAGGGTTGAGAAGAAAATGATCACAACATTCACATTTGTAAATAAATTATAAAAAATTTATTCATTTGAAGGTAAAAAATATAGTGGTCAATCCAATTGTAATAAATGCATTAAAAAAAATATCAAGTTTCAAACTCAATTGAATCATACACAATAGATTGGCCCATGATAAATCTCCAGACCTAATAAAGAACTACCGAGGTCATTACAAACTTATAAATATAAAACAAAATTAGGTTGATGGAAACATGTTAGGCCTAGGTTAAGTGCAAGTTACCTTCTAATGAAACAAAATAAGATAGTTTTATAAACTCTTTTAATTTATGATAATTAATTAAGAGCTTTGTTATGAGGCAATTGGTAAAATAGCTATAATCCTTTAATTGAAGAAAGTTTTAGATATTTGAAGAAAGTTTTAGAAAAAAGTTGATAGGAGTCCCCCCGAAAGTTTTAGAAAAAATTGATAGGAGCGTGCCCCCCCACCCCTCGACATAAATAATCATATGCCTTGCACTCACTCAATCAAGTCCCTCACCATCAGCACTACAGTAAGGGATTGATCCTTAGTTGTTTTTATGGAAGGAATGTGCCTCACTACTAAGCTACTAGTGAATTGGAAACTTGAATCCACTTGGTAATTCAAAGTTAGGGTTCATTTTTTTCATATGTTTGAACTAACATTTCTCTAACCCAATTAATTAATGGATTGGATTAAAGTTAATCTTTAAATTATCACTTTTTTCTTTGTCTATCATCTTTTTGGTGTGATGATTTAGATGGGTGATATTTGTAATCAAGTTTCTTTTATGCCAATTTGATAAATGACACTTGCCAATCATTAACTCCTATCTTTAGACTATCATTTTTTCATGGTACTTTTTTTTTTTTTTTTTACAATGGAGGGTATCCTAGCCCTTTGGGCCTAAATAATCCCTATGGGCCTAGGGGGGAGCTGGGTAAATCCCTTATGGCCCAGTGTGATTGTGCAGTATCAAACCTCGGGTGCAAACATCTTTTTTGTACTATCATTGGACTATCTTTTTTTTTTCATGGTACTTGTAATCATTTTTTTTTTTTTTTTTTTTTGTGTGGAAGTTTAAATTAGTGACATTTGGAGTCAAAACTTTTTTAATATTAATTAAATAGATAACACTTGTCAAATATCTATGACAATTTTAGCTAATAAATATGGTATGTTCTTCCGTTTAATTCAAACACTTCTATTCATTTTTCATATATTAGTCTCTCACCCTTACCTAATTTTAATTTATTTTTTTAAAAGTTAGTATATCGTATTACTCAAATCAAGTTAAGCCAACTCTAGAGGTGCTTGAGTCCATGTCAAAGGTACTATATGAATTCATCAACAATGTTCGCTTCAAAAGTTTTACTTCTACTTATTACTTTTTATGTATGTATTATATTATGCATATGTTAACAAAATAAAATACCGTATAAACTTATATAATTGAAAATAACCTACAATCATATAACCTAGAACCAAGTTAAAGTATATCAATTGCCTTTAAACAAAAGGGATTTAGACTTCTTTATTTCCCAAATAGATAGACTAAAAGTTGAATAAGGATAATATTTTTGTTTATTTTCAAATCTATGTTTTTACTTATGCTAATATTATTTTGAGATTTTTAATCTTATACTTTTGAACATCT
The DNA here is from genome assembly GCA_003546025.1 of Camphora micrantha. Lineage (NCBI taxonomy): Eukaryota > Viridiplantae > Streptophyta > Magnoliopsida > Laurales > Lauraceae > Camphora > Camphora micrantha. The sequence continues at coordinate 2,053,391 of QPKB01000004.1, read as the reverse complement.
TCTATAAATATGATTAGTTCAGTTTTTAAATAAATTATAAAATTAATTATAAAATTATTTTTATATTGCAGTCATAAAATCTATATCGGAAATGGGTGGCATAGGAAAAATATAAGATTTTTTTTTTTTGAAATTACATCATAGCTTAAAGTAATCTCATTTTTTTATTTTTTATTATTTATTTAATAAATAAAAAACCATCATAAAAAGAAAAAAAAAAGACCTCTGCCACACTTGATTTTAGCCGGTCGTCCACTGGAACTCATGCCATACTATTATTAGGCAGGTCATGGGTTAAGAAATCTTCAACTACAGTTAAATGAGTCGGATATGAATTGGCCCTTTAAGTTCCTATATAAACCACGCATAATATAATTCTTCCACGCATGTTCACTTAAAAGGGTGAAATATGATCTGAATTAGTGAGTCCTCAAAAGGGTCAAGGTGGCCCATTATAGGTTGCAAGTTGGGAATGTAACCCATCTAATAAAAGAACTTCCAACCTATTTAATAAAAGAACCTAGAACTGATTGAATAAAAATCTCAAACCGTAAATATTGGTAGATGATTTGGTTTAATAGGTTATAACAATCTTACCATGATATTGCACACATTATTGTATGACACCAACTAATTATAGAATGTCCATAAAATGAGTATTTTATGATTATTTTTATATTATATTAGAAGTGTCATAAATTTATCATGATTAGACAGAATCACATTTATTCATGATTCATGAATGATTGCAAATACTATTTATAATACTTCTTTTCTTCTCTCTTACATTTAAAATACAAGTTCAAACACTTTTGAAGGGGTGGGAAAAATTATTAGAACCTGATTGAGATATTGGAAGAAAACCAAAAAAATAAGGTAAATGTATATTTTAGAGCATCAGTTGTATATATATTTATGAGTTATTGGGGTACTTACTTTTACGATTTTATACCTTTTATATATATTTGTGATTTTATGTGTATATGATGATTTATAGATGTTGTTTGTATCTCATCTAGGATGTTAATAGGATTTTAATATTTTTTTATTTTTTTAAGTAACAAAAACCCAAATTCACATGGCAATATTAAAAACCGTGAAACAGGATGATATATTTGAAAATATGTTGGATTTATTTTTCTATTGGTAGATTTATTGGATTTTTTTTAATAATCGTATTTATTTGATTTATATCTGGAGGTTTCTAAATTCATTTTTTAATCGATAATAATTGTATATGTGCATTTTTTTTTTTAGATTTTTTTCTCATTTATCAATGATAATTAAACTATTATGACTACTTGATTTCTAACTCAAATAAAGAAATTGATTTTATGCCCGTGCTCAGCAATTTAATTTATAATATTAAAAATAATAAAATCTTAAATAACATTTAGTCTAAATTATATTGAGATGGTAAAAATTACAATCAAAAGTAAAACCTTTAAAAATAATAACAAAGAAATATAGTTAGCTAATTTTAAAATGAGAGCACTTTAGTTTGTTTGAAATCAATAGAGTGTTTTGCTTCATACTTTCTTTTGAAATCATAAGAATAAACTCATAATAAAAAATAAAGTTGATAAAAGTATCGTAAAAATACATTATGAAAATAAAAGTCCATGGACGATCCAATAATGAAAACAATTTCGTAGAAACAAATAAACCTATAGAAATCTAATATGTAAAAATAAAAAATTAGAATTAAAAAAAAAAAAACCTAAATCCATGAAAATCTATCATGATTATATCCAATCATTAACTTTTAGAATAACAACATATCAATCAATTTCATTTGCGCGCCTACATAGCATTACTATTTACAATGCATCCTCCACTTGGAAAAGGCTCCAGTAGAAAATGGTCCTCAGTAGTGTTGCCCCTTAGAAATGAGCCTTTTGGATATAAACCACGAGTTGGGCCTCACTAGTTAAATAATCCTGGCGCCAGAACAGTGCAAGTCAAAAGGTCGTGGATAAACTCAAATCTAACATGTCGGAAAGTTTTTCGGGACTATTACTTTTTATTTTTAATTTTTATCTCTCTAATCTCCCAAATTGGTTCTCTCAATTAATCTTAATTAATTTTTATTTGCAGTTTGCGCATGGCGCACAAGATCTTCAATAGGTATATATTAAATTGTTTTATAGTAGAAAATTTTTATGACCCTATATCTAAGTCACAAATGGTTAGATCTAAATTCTCTAGACATTAAAAAAAAATGTTTGCTAAAATTTTAGATCTAAATCTTGAAATAAGATGGATTTAGAGGTAAATCAATTTTATGTAGTACCCTAGTGGGGTTTTCTCCTCATATTTAATGATATAAGAGTGGTTGCCTATATGCCTCCCCAGTTAGAGGAGAAAAGGCTAGTACCCCAGTTAGAGGAGAAAAGGCTAGTACCCTAGTGGGGTTTTCTCCTCGTAGTTGCCCTTATGCCTCCTAGGAGAAAAGGATTCAAGAATCCCACAGCAGCAGTAACCGACTAGCATCTTCGACGGTCTCCCTCTCGTCCTGTCTCTGCCGACTACTACCGAGGAAGATTTCAAAAAAAGTCCCAATGTTTTTTTTTTTCCCCTTATTTTAAAAGATGACATTAAAAACTTTATTTATATGTAATAGTAGAATGAAATAAATTTAAGTGCCAAATCAAGATAAAAAGAAAGTTGACGGAATTGGAGGGAAAATAAAAAAATCACAAAAATAATAATTGTAATTGCACAAGATGACAAAAGAGATACTCTTCAAAAGCAAAAAATGACAAAAAGAAAGAAAGAAAGATTGTACGAAAAATTATTTCCATAATTATACGAAAAATTGTTTCCATTTAGAAGGGGGTGAGACTTGGTTTCCAGAAAAAGCAAAAATGTTTTTCTGCGGAACCAATTTTTCTCGGTACCATATAATCGTGCCTTTCGTGTTTCAAGTTAGGGTAAAGTTCTTCAGAGACTTTTTAATTAAGGACATCTGGTAAAATTGAATTACCATCGGCGACCTCTTCCACCTTTTTCTAAAATGACCATTTTTTGAGAAAAAAACCCCTATATTCCATGAAATCTATCTCACATCTATCAAATTGATTCGTGTTGGCCACCAACTGCCTCCTTCCTGTCAGGGTCACGACCGCCACCTTTACTCTCTTCATCCTCGCCCTTTCGCTTTGAAAGCACCCTAGCACCAAATTGACACCTTCTTCCTTAAGCTACTGTGCCGCTTCCTTGCTATGCTTTCCAGCAAGCGACCTCCTTCTTGGCCTCCAACAATCTTGGCCGGGGAGGTTCTGCCTTCTCATTTTCACCCTCAATGCCAAGGATCCCGCTAAGCATGTGCCACAACAGTGTGGCATAGCATAGGAATAGGAGCACAGTCCTAAGGCAAGGATGATCTCTCTGCTGACAAATTAGACAATTAGACTCGTTTACCACTCCTAAAGTAAAGTTAGCAATAGGACAAAAACATAAAATAAAAAAAAGAGTAGATTATGCATCCTCTCGAAAGAGGAGTCTGATTCCAAACCCTTTCACAAATTGGACCATAAATCTTGCATCTAAGTACCAAATAAGCCATGGATGTGAAAATTGTTCTCAAGTTTTAGCATGCAATAGATCAGAGTTGCTATCCAGCATATATATATATATATATATATATGAAAATTAAAAAAATTATGGAATTATATGTTACTGACATGTGCTCACCTCTGTTTCTCTGTGCAGGGATAGCTGACAGACACATATGAAAAACTATTCAAATAAAAACTTCCATTAAACTTCTATTCAAGCAAGAAAAAAGAACTTCTATTGAATGATGAGTTCTTGTGGTTTTCTCTATCTTGCGTTTTTCTCTTCTTCTTTTTTTGCTGTTTTGACGGCGTCAAAATTGGATTTTTACTTCTTTCGAATTGGTATATGCCTTGTAATATGTAATGTGGTTGGTTTGGGTGGGAAACCAGGATTTTCTGGTGGTTACTATAAGGGGCTGGGGATGGTCAATTGAAAAAAAAATTTAGCAATCTATGACCAAGAGATGAGTAACTAATTGCTATGGTGCTTTTGATAGTAGATACCACCTGCGGCTGCGAATAAAAAACATCTTCTACCACCTCCTCCCTTTTATGAAGCTTTGTTGGTAGTGGTGTGTAGGCTTAGGTAGTGGTAGTGTACGCTTTGGTAATGGTCATATAGGCTGATGGGTTAAAGGGCAAAAGAAGCCCCCGGTAAAAATATCCAGCCAGACCCAACATTCTTTGGTTCAATAGTTTCAAGGTCAACAATATATCGGTGATAAGGGACAGCTGCGGGACCTCGAAAAAGGACAAAATCCTCCAACTTGAAAATTGGATTGACACCCATAACAGGTGGAAGATCAATCCTATACACATCAGGCCTGACCCCGTTTCAAAATTTCAAAAGGTCCAACACTACAGGTTTTTGCAACCTTCCACGATTCCTCGCAGAAATCGTTCCAGCCTAATGTGAATCATCATAAATTCTCCCACTTGGAATCCAGTATAAATAATGTGGGAATCCGCATTCATTTTACAATTTTTTTGCTCATTATGCAAAATGTGACTGTGTAGTGCAAATGCAGATGCAGAGGCTAATGGACTATGATGTAGGGTAGGAATGATATCGACAGGTTTCATGAAATGGGCGATGGCTTTGGGAACATCAACTAAATCGACTTTAGGCATGTATATGATGTCGGACTTAGGCTCGGTTTGGCACATCTCATAATCATCGTTAGGGGCCTCACTCTCCTCACAAAGATAGAGAATAAATCTAAGGAGTGACATACGATTCTCATCATGCTCATCCTCCACATCGCTAGGTACACCTTCGGACGGCACATATTCATCCACGGGTAGGTCATCAGTATTTCCCTATGTGCCCTCAAGGTATAATTGAGGATTTTTGCAGGACACTCAAAGGCCATGTGTCCAACCCCGTGGCAATTGTAACACCTAGTCAGGGTAGTACGCTTGGGACTCTCGCCAACTACTCCTTTATCTTTGGACTCCTTAATAACGGAGGGAGTCCTGGATTGACCATTGGATTGGTTTCCATAATTTATTTTCACCCTTGAAGGTGCGGGACGAGGGTTCGAACTAAGAGAGTCCACACACCTCTCATATGTTGATCTTAGGTATTGCTCTAAGTCTTGTACCACCTGGTACATGTAATCTAATGTGGTTACATTGTATCGAAGCAACTCTTTTCGGATCTCCGAAAGAAGACCCATTCGAAATGGAGAAAGAGTCAGTCCAATTTCTTCTTTCACATCACATCGCAGTAGATTTCTTCAAATTCGGCGATGTAGTCAGATGTGGACATACTCCTTTATTTGAGGGCATTCTATTGGTCTAGGAGTTTTTGCTTATTAGACAAAGGAAGGTATTTCTCTTTCAGCTTTTCCTTCATCTCATCCCAATAGTTAATGGGATCATGGTCTAACCTCTCTAGTTAGCGCTCCACATTGATCCAATATAGCCTAGCTTGACCCACCAATTTCATTTTGGCGAATCTCACCCAGCGCCCTTCTGACATATCATGCCACACAAAAGTAGTGGTCCATGTCAGACAACCAATCGAGGAAAACTTTTAGGTGAAGTCGACCGTCAAAGCTTGGGGCTACCGTTTTAATGGACTTCATGATCCGGTCATCCAGGTCACGTTCCTCATTGTTTCGCAGACCGCCCACTATTCTGCCCCCTTTCCGCCAAAGGGCCTGCGCCCCGGCCACAACCTCTTCCTTCACCACCCTCGGCGTTGGATTCTAGATCGTCCCCCTCATGAAGACTAACCTCAAGGTTTGCCATGGGTTGGTTGAGAGTTTGAGTTGCGGCAGCCTGAGTCTCCATCTTTTGATTCATATCATCTAGGCGGGAACTAAGTTAGGCAAACATTTCCATAAGCTTAGCTTGGTGCGAGATGGTTTCACTGGGTGAGGATACAAGTTGGATGTTTTTTCCCCTACATGTTGACATGCACTAAATAATCCTAAAATGACCTAAACATAAATGCAAATGAATTTTTTTTTTCTTTTCCTAAATACAAGACTCTAGAACCCTAAGCAAGACCTAAGCTTTGATAACAAAATTGATGCAGGACAGTGCAAGGCTAAACTAAATGATGATATCAGATCAAGAAAACATTTAACAATCACAATTAATATTCTAAAACTTGAAAATTCAGATTGCACCCATTGTGTAAGAATTCAATTTGGGTGTTAGAGGTGGCTCTAGGCCCTATCACAATCCCAAATTATGAAACCCTCGAAGTATGATTGGGAGTCTCAATGGAAAAGAATCCCCCCCGCTATATAACTTAGTGCTCAACTAATTTCCAATAGATTTATTGTCCCCTTAGAGGATTTGACAGAAGGCTAGGTTCTATGGTTTTGGTCAAAAAGGTTAGTATGTGTTAAGAATAGATAATGAAATTCAGAGTTGAATCGAATGAATCCTGAAAAGAGATCATATGGGTCCAAAGAACCTGAAAGTCAGATTCAGTTGGGCTGAGAATGGGCCTGGCAGGGTTCAGTTGGGCCTGATTGGAACTGGGCTGGTTCGGCTGGGCGTGTTTGGACCGGGCTTGATGCAGGCCAGACTTCTAGGCCCCGATTGAAAGTACATTCCAAAAGGCCCAAGGCCCACAAGGCCGAGCAGTGACAAAACCTTCAAAACGAGAGTTTCTAGTTTTAGACTTTCTAAATGTTTTCCCAACTTTAGTAGAAGTCTTTAATTGCTTTGATTAGGTAGTTTCTAATTTCCAAGATTCTTAGTATCCTCATAATTAAGAAGTTTCTTTGTAGTAGGATTGATTACTAAAATTATATTGAGACTCTATTATATATAGGATGTAATCCCTTCTCTTGGGATATACAGAAATTAATTTATAATTGAGTTCTCTCTCTCAAACGTGTGTTTCACTGTCTTTGTGTGAGACCTAGACAATCTACTAGAAGCCTTCTGGCTTGGAGAATAGCCCTTTGGCTACCTCCTTTTCCCTGCGCTGCTTCAGGGCTGGGCTGGTTTGAGGTGGTAGGTGGGTTATGAGGTGTAAGGAATTCTGCCAAGGACTTTGACGCAAGTGAATGGGGGGCTGGCAAGTGCCAGATTAAGAGGGTTTGCTTGCTAGGATGCTCTATGTATGGAGTTCGACGGATGCAAAAAAGGTTAATCAAAGATCTAGCCTGATAGGAAGAATATACCTGATTCGCGATCTCACACCGCAAGGCCTCACGCTCGATGGTCTAGCTCACACCACATCCTTACGCATGAGAAGCAGCCGAAAGATCTTTACAATTATATATATTAAAGCAAACGGGGAGGAGGGCTGTGAAGGGTGCCACATCATCAGTAGGTGAGTTCTCGTTTAAAAAAAATACTTATAAAATCACACAAAGGTTTGCGTTTAATGTGGGCCACTACACCTCCCAAATCTCCTCCCTGAATCTCTCCATTTAAATTAAGATTATGGTTTCCTAAACCTACATTTCTAAAATCCTTCTAACTTTCTCTAAAATCTCTCTTTTCCTAACTTTTCTATTTTATCTTCTTATCTTAATCCTCAAATCACTCTCTAATCTTAATGCATCCGAAAATCTATCTAACCAATCCTCTTATCATTATGATTTTAGCATTAACTTTGTAAACGATTGGATTCACTCACGTGATGGATTCTCATGCACATTACATACTGCTATGCTATTTATTCCTTGACAAGATGAGCTCAGATCAGGGCCCACCCTGATGCACGCCTGCATTCACCAGAAGCATATGGACCATACATGTGATTGAGATCCACAAAGTGGGCCCCACATAATTATTGGTACGCAATTGTTGTTAGTTTGCACGCCTTTTGGTTTCTAATTGGCTACACAACTTGCACTACGGGCCCCACATGTGAGATTGCTACTTCACAAAGGCATGAAGCCTAATTGAAGTGGCCCACCATATGTCATTAATCACATAAAAAACTCATAATCCAATGATATGCATGAAGCTCGGAGATTTTCACCGAGGGAAATCTTATAATAAATCCCTAAGCCCCACATGAGAGATTTTACTTCACAAAGGCTTGAAGTATACTTGAAGTGACCCACCACATGCCATTGATCCATAGAAATTAACCTTGATTCAAGGAGGACCAAGGGAGTTGGATGATCAATGGGGAAACAAATAGGCCCAAAAAGAAAATAATATGCATCTGCGAATGCATATTATTAATCATGCTAATTTCTTCTTTGAGGCATCGCTAGGTTTTGTAATAAAAGAAATGCACTCCTTCGGACTGAATTTAGAAAGGAGTTGGAGTTATATATAGTAAATTCCAAATGTCATCGATAATCATTACTGTTTAGTGGCAAAAACTTCATCGGTTATTTTTTTTATTCTTTTTTTTCCCCACGAATAAGAGGATTGAAAAAGTTTTTTCTTCTTTGAAAGAATTTTTCATAGATGAATAATTTATTGATTTTGCTTGATGCATTTGCCATTGTGTTTTCTTGAGGTTCATTTATTGATTTTTAGTGATTCAACATTTCAACCTCGTGAAATGCGCATGTGAATGGATACTTTATTTTTTTTTTGTTTTTATTTTTATTTTTCTTATCGGTTCATGTTACACATTATTTTGGGTTATTAAGAAAAGATTTTCTCTATTTATTTCTCCATTGCTTTTTTTCCTAAATAGGTACTGTTGGGACCGACCCATGCCATTTTTTGAAATAATATATTTATATATTTGTTTTCTTTATCAATAATATTCAAAAGAAAATATTAAATTAAAAAACATTTTTATTTCTTAGCCCGGGCCTATGTTACTGGTCTTTTATAAAGAAAACCTAGCCCTAAAATAAATCTCAACCATCTAATTCATCCTACGGTCAAGATCGTAACATCTAACTAAAATATTAAAATATTAAATCAAAATATTAAATAAAAGCAAACTAATTTGATTAATAACTTGGGCAGGCTGCACGGCTCACGTGACTGTATGGTCACTTGGATGGGCCCCTCTGATGGACCAGGCTTGATCTTCAATTCTCTTGTTGGTTGGTCCCTCCCAAGTGGCGCATCCCACTTCCTAGTTTGCCAAAAGGGGTCTTCATCATCTCGATCAAATGTTAGATCGGACTAGATCCAACCATTGAACCTTCTCAGAGTTAATAGCAAATGGTGGATTTGTTCTAAGATTAAGATCCACCAGTGGATCATTTCTAGAATCGCGATCTGACGGTGGATCTTGGCCAAAATAATGATCTAACACCTGACAAGGATCATCCCCTCATGAGGAGGCACGTGTGCCTGCAAAATTTGTGTTTGTGTGGAGGAAGTATGATGTCCGCATCAATTTGTGAGGTATCGTTTCTTTGGTTTTGACGTCGATAGCCATAGGGGTGTAATAAATCTTGAAATTCCACAATCTATGCATCAGCCACATAAATCTGACCTATGCAAGGTCGCTCACCACTGTGATGATTTATGGCCTCAAAATTGCAACTGAACTAAATGTCATCATCTCATTGTTAGTCCACATTTTTCTTGGATGGGCAAAAGAGATGGTTGCACAATTACACTCCACAAAGAAGCGCCTCGTTAAAATGATCAGGATCATTCAATAATAATCTATCATTTGGGTTATTTCACACGATATCATGCATCAAAATGGGCCCTCCCCTCCTATGAAATCAATCGAGAGAAAGAAGAAACGATACATGTTATAGATCCGGCGATATGTATCAGCACAATTTCTTTTGCAATTATAATGTAAAACAATAGCATATATGAAAACCCAAAACTTCACTACAAAAAAAAAAAAAAAAAAACAAACTAAAACCGAATATTAGAGATAGAGAGAGAGGGACAACTGGCAAGAGGGATACCTGCCGGAGAGCGCAGCGGAGACTGATCTGGGGATTTCCGGGAGTTTTTTTTTAGGGAGAGAAGTGGGGAGCGATGGATATATGTATAACCCTAGGGATTTCTTTTGATGCTGCGCCAGAGTGGGCTTCTTAAAACGGGGCGGTGCCAGGCAGACCCCTGGGTCCGCGGGGCTGAAGCCCTTTTGGGCTTTTTTTAAGGTCTGCGGGGATGTAGCCCTTTTGGGCTTTTTTTAAGGTCCGCGGGGATATAGCCCTTTTGGGCTTTTTTTAAGGTCTGCGGGGCTGAAGCCCAGACAGACCCTTGGGTCCGCTCCTGTGTTAGTGCTAGGTGTTCGGCTTTTAAAGGGTACTAGCAAAGGGATTATGATTGGCCCGGGCATCAATTAATTAAAAAAAAAAAAACCTCAGTAATTTGTTACAAAATTTATAAATATATATGCTATTATTCTAATTTTGATAGTGAAGTATATTAGGAATCATATATTTGAATTTCAAATACGAGAAGAAAGGACGGTAGATTTTATAGAGGATTTTCTCATCTAATTAAGTGTTGGGGATAAAGAAATGACAAGGTTAAGATTAGAAGTTTATAGAAACCATAATCGAGGGATGAGGAAGGATTAATATTAGATTTGATGTAGCATTACAAAGGGTTATTTTTTAACAAATTGGGCTAATTTTAGGATTCTTTTGAAATTTAAAATATGATTCTCTCTCTTTCTCACGTTTTGGTGAGTGGGTGGAGCTGGGAGCAAATTTTATAAATAGAAAGAATATAATGGAATGGAAGGTGTGGGAAGGGATAGGCTTGTCAATTGAGCCCGTTAAAATGAGTACCCAGCCCGGCCGTAAGCACATTTCTCTCATTTTTAATAAACTTGTAGGTGAGGAGAAATGCAGCGAAGAAGAAATTGAAGTAATCTATTGAGGTGAAGTCTTCTGCCTCGTGGATTCATATTTGTCTCGACCAAGTGTTATTCTCATAATCTTTCTATATTATATGAAATATGTTGTTGCCTGATATTTACCTCTTATAGGTAAAAATTAGGTGGTGATATAATTTTATGTGAAGATAGGTTATATTCTTCATTTTAGATTTCCGTTAGATCACGTTTGGTAACCAAATCTTTATAGAAAAGATTTTTTATTTCCTTAAAGTTGTAGTAAATCCATGTTTGGCAATTGTAAATTCTTGATGATTCAAACGAATAGAAACCTTCATTTGATAGGATTTTCAGATCCGACTGCCACTCATAAGATTTGAAAAATCCTCACTTAAGTGGATTTGCATGCCGAACCCTATTTTTCTCAACTATATTCATCGATACACACCAATATTAATGTGAAATCCTCAACTATACAAATCTCCAGTGAGGAATCATTGTTCCTGTGGTAGTGAAGAATCATAAAATCTATGGATTCCTTGCTTGTTACCAAACATGCCCTTAATGTAAGATAGTTTAATGCTATCCCATCTCTACTAATTTTTCGATCAAAGGAACTTATGCAAAACTCAAGCAGTAAAGGATGTTAAACAATCCTCTCGCTTACCATACAAAAGTATGCACCAATTTGTGGGTCTCATCATAGAGACAAAGCATATAGATAAATATATAACATAGTTTATAATTTGCTTTGGTTGCTTTTTAGGGCGGATTAATGAGTCATGAGGAGAATTGCAATCCTTTTTTTAAAGTTCCTTTTTTAAAGAACCAAGTCATTTCACTCATTTTACCAATAGGAATTGTGGAGAATAAAGTTCAATATATTTGTTTAGCTTATATTCAAGATCATGCTAAACCCTGACCCGGCCCCGGCCCACACGGGATGGGATTTAACATGGGCCGTTCAATTTAAGGCTGGGATTGGACAACCCTCGATAGAACCGCCAAATATGCAGGCCATGATTAGATATACCAAGCCTAGGCTGGTCCCATCCCATTGACACACATAGGAAGGGATGGTGGGAGGGTGTCCCTTTTCTTTAAAAAGAAACAAAGGTTGTCAAGAAAGAGTTCGGATCGTATTTCACTTTTAACTTGTACACAGACCGCAACAAAATAAACCCTTTACAAAAGCGTGTGCATCACATAGCATCCCCGTCGATTCATTTTTGCCTTTATTATTTTCAAAATCTCTGAATCGGATAGAGATTTTGAAAATAAAAGTGTTTGGCATCGTTTGACAACCTCAAAATAGTGCAGGGAAGTAGAGGTAGTGCCTCTATTTCCCACAACTTACCATTGGATACACGTAGAAAGTACAAGGGGAAAAATAGAGGCGGCTGAACAGTGTTTTTGACCGTTCACGCCCAGTTCATTATATATATATATAATTTAAGAGCATAAATCAAGATCCAAACCGTTGAGAATGTTCACAGAATCAAACACGGCCATAAGACCAAATATCAGCCATTAGATCATCACCAACTTCAAGATGTGCAAAAGAACGTGATTCATTGGATGCAATTTTCTGGAATCAGTGGGCCTCAAACGCAAGATCCAGACAATTAGGTCTCTTTGGAAGGCTTACAACGGCTATGTGGTCAAATTTCAAGGCTTGACATGTTATGAAATTCGAGATAGTTGCAAAACAATATGAGCCATTGATCTATTATACTCAATATTGTATTTGTCTATAGGCAGTAATGTTTTTCTATTTTTTATTATTATTTATGGGAGTGTAAGTCAAGATCCAAACCATTGGAAATCCAGTCAATGGAAGACTGTTGCTAAAGGAGAAAAATAACTAGTCAAATTGAGTCCACCAAATTTCATTTACAGTAGATGTCATTCGTTATAAGGTACAAATATAGCTTATTCATATTCATTGATGACCTGCATTATTATGGACATGGGATTTTCCGAATCATTGTTTTCTATGGTATGATTTTTAGCAGTGAGATGTGAATCTTTTGTATTGGAATTTTATTGAGTCTTTCTGTAGATAAGGTTTTCTATAATGGAAGTGTTATAGCGAGACTTTGATAATGAAATTTCTATGATGAGATTTATTTGCAATGGAATAGTAGAATTTTTTGTACTTAGGTTTTTGGCATTTACTAATATAGGCAAGTTAGTTACAAAAAGTCCCACTGAAGATGATTTCAATACGGGAAATCTCATTACAAAAAATGATGTAGAAGGGCGTTGGGTCTAGCGAGCATCCGCCTAGATAAAGAGGGCAAGGGAAACTCTTAAGAACTTGGTATGCAGTGGTGCACAAGTCCCACATTAGAAACATGCTACTCCAAATATTGGGTATATATGTGTGACTTGGTCCTTAACTTCACATGAGGCCTTTTTAAAACCATGTGATACCGAAAACCATAAGATCTCCGGAGTTCAGTACTCTCGGGCGAGAGCAGTATTAGGATGGGTGACATCCTCTATTTTCGGTGGGGGAGAATGTGATTTTCGGTGGGGGAGAATGTGAAAACTTGGTCGGGCGACACCCTTAACCAAGGGGCGTAGCGTGTCAATCACGGGCCTCAAACGATGAGCCTCCGCTAGCTCACATCGAAAATATCCAAATCCTGACCATGGGCTTATAAGTCAAACTCTGCGGACAATATGATGCAAGCATGTGGGGTGGGGCGTTACATATGGAATCAAAGCCGACTCTCAACTAGTTTCCACGTGGGCATGCCCTAATATAGATATGCAATGAAGAATGTAGAACAGGTAAGCTTGTGCAAGTAGTTGATGTTGAATGGATCAAGTAAGGACCCAGAAAATTCAACTTGGAGGGGCTTTATGTAAAACAAATATTGGCGAAAGTAACAAATGTAACAGAAAACTAAATAATAATTCTCAGAATCTACAGGGTGGTTTTCAAAAAATTTAAATATTTCAAGTTTGGTGGGCCCCAGAAATTTGTACTTGGGTCCGCCCCGAACTACGGGAGATAAATGTGAATGGGGAAATCTCCATTTACTTTAGTAAATAACACATACCTATAACCATTGCTGTTGACAACCACTTATTTTAAAAGCTTAAGTAGCCCTCCATGATAGAATAGGGGACTCCGCACAACAATCATACCTTCCGTGGGAAATTATAGGGCACAATAGCCCAAGCGACCATGCTAACAACCACTTACTTTAAAAGCTTAAGCCGATGGAAAATGGTTTAACAAAGTATATCAAGCCTACAACAATTGCAAGGTCACGACTGATTATAATACTAGGCAAACCCAAATCACTTTTGCTTCACCCAGACCCATCTCAGACCATCATCCATCTATTTGTTGGCATTTGGGCCCATATAAGTGGCCACCAAGAGCCTCAACGGCTAAATTGACTTGGTCCACCAGTTGATAAAATATTCTACCTTGCCTCCCATATTGTCTCCAATCTATATGCTATAATCAGAGAGCCGTTTCCACAACAACTTGTGAAGAACAACCTCAATCAGAAATTTGATATGGTTTGCAAGGTTGATGATGATCACAAGCATAACCACACCTCTCTCTAGTATGACTTGTATGATTGCAGACCTTCACTATCTACGTACATTTCAGCTGGCAATAATCTGCTTGTACCCCATTTTGGTTAAATGGGATTTTTATTGGATTACAAGGCGTATTCCATTGATGAAAACATGTTGAAATGCTTCACAAGAAATTACACACTAGAAAGAATGGATTTCAAGACATTTCAATTGAATTAAGAGAAGTCTTTCCATCCATTTCAATAGCTTCCTAGCAAACCAAACCAACCTCCACAACTGATGAAAAAATATGGAGAATCTTCATTCATGCATATCCAATTTTTCAGGAAATATGACTCCATTAAAGCCTGGAAACATGGAAGATGTAAAACAAGTAAAATGGCAGGAAATGGGATGGTTTCAAACATTTCATTCACTGATATTAGCTTTTAAAAGTAGGTGTCTGGGTGCCATAAGCATACAGCGTAACCACATTTCATTCCAGTTACTGAACTGTTTCTTTCTCTCTCGTTTCCATTTATTTGCACAAAAGTAATTATATTTATCTTTCACTTAGGGGGTGGTGGGAAGAAGATGGCATCACTGATTCGCTTAGACCGGAAGAGCTTCTCTAATTCAGGGCTTACATTAAAGGAAGCCTGCAGCACTTGTGGAGATAGAGCCTTCCAAACTGAAGTCTTCCCTGCCAAATGACTGAACACAGGACTACACAACCATCAAAAGAAATACAAATGATTAGTGATAAATATATGAACAAAATAATTATCCACCAGATATATGATGCATCATTGTCAGCCATTGATCAAGCGTTAGCTTAATGCTACATCCTCTTTCTCACTTGAGTGTATTAAAAATGTGCTAGCAACATGATGCATATGCAATTCCAAACAATAAGATCACAATGTTCAAACAGTTAGTGCCTGTTTGTTACTTTGCATAGAATACATAGGAATTCATGGTAAAATGAGCTCCGCCAATGGATTATTAAAGAGGAGTGAAGGATATAATGTAGCGATATAGAATTATAGATACAACCCTCACTTCCCTAGGATTTGAATTACTAGAGTGGTGTGGTCATTTTTTGAGAATTCATATTTGTTTCTTCAATTTTAACCATTTTTAGAAATAGAAGTCTTACAAGTTACAATTCCTTTGTATCAATCATATGAACAAACACACCCTTAGTAATTTTGAGTAATGGTGTGGGATTTTGGAAAATTATGTAAAGAGTATTAAGGAGAGGACTCACTGGGGTGTGGTGATGATGGAGAACCACTCCATGCCATCTTCATCAGCAATCTTTGACACAACGAAGAACCTCGGCACAATGAACAAGCATCCAGCCTTCAACTGAGTCTCCAACACCCGTTGACCATTGATTCCAACTACCTGAACTCGGCCGCTCCCTCTAACAATGTAAGTCACCTGATAGGCTGAGTCAGAGGAGAACCCAGGTGAGCACATGGCATGCCCATCTATCCTAACCAAATCAGCACCCAACCCAACCTCTCCAACCAAGGGCAGATTCTGGCTGGTTAACACAACAACTCGGCCCCCATTCTTTATATCCACATCCAATGGTGCCTCTTCGCAGTTCAAGACCATTCCTTCTCGATCTTCCTCAGAAGGCTCGGGCATGTCAGCGCCCTCCTCGAGCTTGATAATTCCATTGGAATATTGGTTTCCTACAAGCTCTTGTACATTCTCTTCATTCAAGTCCCATGCTCGCCTCACAAACTCGGTGGTGAATCCAGTGAAGATACCGGTCAACCCAGTGAGTTGGAAATTGGTGAACTCACCGACTTGGTGAGCTTTTGAGGTGTCACCCAAGAAGAGGATAACTAGCTCGGTGTCATTGCTGTTGAACCACCATGTAACCACGCCGAAGGGAAGGGCAATGGCATCACCCTTCTTGATTGCTACAACCTTCTCCTTGGTTGCCTCAGGCAATGCTATCCCAGCCCTTCCACTGCCTGAAACAGAACATATGGGCAGGGCAATTGAGTTTAACTCAGTCAAGCAATGGCCAGTGATTAGTGTGAAATAATTTAAACGAATAAATGTATGACATCTCTGTTTCTAGTGATCCATCCCCAGCTTACTTAGATCACTATGACACCCAGTGATCTGCAATCTGGGTCATTCAGATACTGGGTCAGTTCCCTATGGGTCAGCAATATAACTGTAGTACAAATATTTATTTCAGTCACTGGTTACAAAGTTGATTCTTTTAGATTGTACCCAAATTTCCCAACCACAGATAGACTGGGATCAGAACTTAGTGCATTATATCACAGACTTGAAATCATAGATCTTAATGTGAGCAGTCATGTAAGTTAAAAGAAAGGTTATGCAAGCAAAGGATACAAAAAATAAATAACTTCATCCAACTACAACTAGCAAACTGGGGTCACTGACATGAGGCGAACCTCAACTAAAGTGTAATCCAATGTCCAGGTAATGCTGAATCCCACATACTTTCAGCTGAATTTTAGTCAAGTCTACTGGCCAGGAGGCCGTGTAAGAGATGAAAATACTTTGGCCGCAGTCTATGTTCAAACCTATCCTAAAAGCCCCGTTAAAAGGATCCTTAAAACTCTTACCATGCACATAGTTTATCTGTAAATCTAATTGTGTAGAACTCTACTTACTGGTAATTGATTATCACAAAAACAAAACAACTGTCAGGTATAGGCGATTAGGTTCATTAACCAAACACATGAATTCTGATTTATGAATAAACTGAGTGACCTTGCAAGGTTTAGGAAGAATTCTTTCTACTCTAACAAGAAATGGAAAAAAAGTTTCCAACAAACTGCCAATTCTCAATAGCGGTCTCTGTTTTATTTTCAACAAATATTCAGAAAAGGGGAACATACAAACAGGTAGAAGTGGTCCCAACATAACATTAGCCAGTACATAGATGTTTGGAATGAAGACAATGGTTTTAAAACTGCTTTTGTTCCCATATAGGTCATGTCCAGCATCAAAAACCAAGTCCATATCTTGATATTCTGTCTCTTTTGATATTTTACAAATATTCCAACATTTACAAATTGAACATCTTGATTTTAAGTGGTTTTCATGATGATTTACACATGAATAAAATCTTGTCCTATCAAACAATAGTGGAGATAAAAGAGACTTTGACAATTTAATGTTTCAAACTAATTCCATTAAAAAAAATAACAAATGGGGGCAATACATATCAGTTTAGGCAGAAACCTTGAACCAAGAAAACCATTCCAATGCCATGTAGATTAAGGCCCCTGCCTGGACCATGACTTAGACTAGTTAAATTTATCTGTTTTAAACCTGATACAATTTGTCAAAAAAAAAATCGCCATGGTTTTCGGCTTTCAGAAAAAAATTTCAGAACAATAAACGAAATCCCAAAATCTAAATCAACTGAGACAGTATCAAGAACAAGATATTCAAATGGAATTAATGCAAAAGTGGATAGAAAAACAGGTTCCAAAAGAAACACCTCTAGCATTTTCTTTCAAAAATATTGTCCTACTAGTCTAATACATTTTCTTCTATAAACAATGATTTTGAAGAACCCATTTTAAATCTAAACCATAATAGTAATACAAAACTCATTGCCAAAGTTCCTTTATCCTGGACATCATACACCATTGGCTCCAGTCAGGATCAGGATGCCATAATAAAAGGCCCAACAGCAAGGTCCTAAAGTACCTAATTAAAAACAGAGCACATGACTGCAGAGCATAATTTACCAAAAAAAAAAAAAAAAAATTCAACACCGACAGTTTACAAATATTGAATTTTATGGGCCATGGAGGTCTTGTGGGGTCCACCTCAACTCACTCCAATTAGATTGGAAATGTTTCATTGTGTGTATAAGATTATGCTTAAACATATTATCAATCATACACTCAATCTTACAGTGAAACCATCTTGTACTGAAATAAAGGTTGAGGATAAATTATACGAGGGGATGGTATTCATTTTTAATGGTTCAGATTATCAATAGGCAGGCCCAATGGTAGAGATCCGGACTCATTTCTTCTAATCCTACCCAACCCAGACAAATAGGCATGCATTAGATAGGCCCCACCAATCGGATTTTTTTTTTTTTCATGCAAATTGGGTACAAGAAAAGATCCCTTCTGATGGGAAAAGGGAAGAGAAATTGCATTTTCCATAACCCAGATTCATGAAATAACCAAACAGCAGATCAAGTCAGAAATCTTCCCACTCTTCACTTTACCTTGAAGAACATATGCCACCTTTGCAGAATCCGAGTAGCTTGGAAGTGCCAAACCCCCTTTCTCCAAAGCCAGCTTTGCAGCTCCGATCTTTGCCTTTTCCAGCATCCCAAGCTCTGAACTGGACCATGTGTAATAAGCCCCTCCATCTCCACTGTAGGATTTCTTGGCCAATCTTGGAGTCAGATCAACATCCATGACTAACAAAAACCCCACAAGAAACAGCACCAGAAACCCAATTCAATACAATGACTGAAAGACAGAGATGGTGAGAAAGCAAAGGGTAGATGGATTCTTTATAGACAAGATATTTTATAATTTTAGTTAGAAGCAGTAATTGAGAGAATCTTGGGAGTGGCAATGATTTGGTTAAAAGTTGTAATTGAGAGAATCTGGAGAGTGGGAATGATTTTTTCTAGAAAAGATAGAGTCTGACACAATTGACGGTTTTGAATTCAATTGGGTCATATCCAGTAATTAATTTCCAAGGTTGAGTGATGATACCTTGGAGAGCATCAGATGAACGGCTTGGATCTGATTAACATGCACCACTTAATGGACTTTTAGAGTACAGCCGTGCTACAAAGTCCGGATTTGTGCCGGTGCTCTAGCACGACTCTCATGGCTAGAATTTAACGGCTCTTCGTGAGAGTCGTGCCAGAGCCCAGGCTTTTGTAGAATTTTTCTTTAGAGTAATTGTTGCCATCTGGAAATATGCTAATGTAAAGAGAGAGCTTTCTTTATTCTGTACCTGAACTCAATTATGAGTTGATCTTATTTGTCAAATCTTATTGATGAGAAATTCCCATGTGAAAAGGACCGTCCACCATCAGTCTTTTTTTTTCTTTTTCTTTTTCTTTCCCAGAGGATCCACTGTTTTGTTTTATATATGATCAGTCTAATATTTACCCAAATTATAATCATCATTAAAGCTTTATCCAAACTATATTAAGGTTGGCTATACGAATTTTGTTCCTACCTTTCAAACTCTCTTGAGTCAAATCCTTAAAATAAGTTATACTTTTACTATATTCATTCACATCATCATCATCTTTACCCTACTTCTTTCCCTTTGTGAGTTGTCAACCTTCGTAGTCAAACCTTTTTTACCATTGCCGGCCTATGCAAACAAATTTATCTAATTTTGTCCTCTATTAATGCTACCCCTAAATGCTCTCCAAAGCGTTCATTTTTAATGTTTTTCATTTTTCATTTTTATTCTATTTTGTGCATATGTTGCTTTTTTATTGGCTAACATTCTACTCCATAGGTCATAGCCGGTCAAATCACGGTCTTTACACCGACCAATTATTATATATTATAAGCAATTTCTGTGTCGAGTGATATGTAATATACATATAATTTCACAGCAAGTTATATTTCAACTTTGCAAGGCATCCAAGTTCCCAGTTTGGAAAAATAAATAAATGTCAAATCTTAATCGATGACCTTTTCTTTCCACCTTTTTTATTCATCCCTATGTACGAGTGAAATCCAAACTACACAAGTCCAAAATTATCATATGATTTGGCACCCAGCGTCCACACGGGAGTTTGGCCCATTCCGCGGAAAGTAAAATGCTTCAAAGTTATTTTTAAGAAAATATAAAAACAAAAGGAATTCTTACAAGAAGATATAAAGACCTCTAGTAATTCTCAAATAAAAATAAGATTTGAACTTTTATCAAATAAGCATGGCCCACTTTTAGATTGCCCCAGTTGTGCCGTGTCGTACCCCAATTAGGTCAGGCAGTACCACCCACAAGCTGCCCACATGCCCATCCTAATCTTTTATTTTTAAATTTACTTATATAAATTAAAAGAGACTTTAAGGGCTTTTAGGGTTTTCAACTTGAAATAAAGTTGAAATTACTAAAAGAAATACATTAACATTAACATTAATTTACATAAGACTTGAAGTTTCATACTCATTTATATAAAAAGTAATATTTACTTTGTATAAATGTCGGGCTGGGCCATTCTTCGAACCGTTATAAATGGTATATTTGTTTGTTTTATATTTATTTTCATATTTCTTTGTTTTATATTTATTTTCTCATTAATTAATATCTCATAAAATAGCCACAAATTGGAAGTGTTTTTATTTTTGGGCTCGGACTTAGCACGGGCATGCTTTGCTAGTTATTATATATTATGGGCATAGGATTCGATTTTGAAATTGGAGTCCTATTTTTGCAATTGATTGCGAAATTGGATCTCTAATTTCAATTGATTTTATCTGATTGAGATATTTTGATTGATTTAGAGAGTCCCATGTAAAAAAAATTATTTTCAAAGAGTCCAATCTAAATATAAGAGATTCTATCTCATGAAGTTAATCTAAGGAGAACTCTTTTGATAAATTTCAAAATCCTTATCATATCCTAAAATCTCTACCTTTTCTATTGATTCCCAAAATCTCTCCCCATATATTAAGTAATTCCCTAATTTCTCCAATTTCAATCAATTCCCAAAATCTCTCTACTTTAAACTCAAATCATATCTCCACATTAAAAATCAAGCAAACCCTACGACAACTCAGCTTTTGAAAAATACACGTAATAGATTCAGTTCAATTAAACGTGCACTAAATAAAGTCTACCATGTGGGCCCTAGTAATCGCACCAGTGGGGGTCCATACCATGAAATCAAAACCATAAAAATCACTATCTTATCTTATATTGGAATTAAAATCAAGTTTTAATTTATCTGGAGTTATCCACACCATCAGATTGATTATGGCTTGAACAAGTGATCTTATAGTTTTATGATTATGGCTTGAACAAGTGATCTTATAGTTTTAAGTTCTATCTTAATCACATTTTCAGCTGTTACTTTTTTAATAAGGGGGCCTCGATTTTTTTTATGGTGGTGATTGATTATCATTAAGTAGCCACTACTTTGTTAATGATTATATGGGAATGGCAATTAGGTTTGCTTTCTATATCATTTTCTTCTTTTGCTAATATTTGTTATTCTTTTAAGGTTTTTTTTTTTTTTTTTTTTTGCCTGTTAACTTTTGGTTTTTTTTTTTTTTAGTATTAAGTTGTAGCAAAACTCTTTGAATTAACGTGAATTGATGGGATGAGGCTTTGTTGATGATCAACACATTTGCCCAAATGACTCTATTTTGTCTACCGATGCATAATCTTTTTTCCAAATTAGTTTGATAAGATCAAATGGGTATCACTTATGCCCACTACATGGAGCCCATCAGGCATGACTCATGCACCCATCTAAGTTGATGAGAGATCATCAACTTCTTTGGTTATCAATGCGATGCCCATCTTTCTTTTGTGATTTACGTGGGACCATTTTATTATACTATCTACATGGGACCCATATTTAAAAATTGGGTAAACATGATTTCCTAAATTATCTCTATCCTACACTCTTCCTTGCTCTTTTCCATGTAAAAATTCAAAATGCATATGATTTTGACTTTTAATCCTCCTAATATTTAGCTTAAAAGATCTCACCAAGCTCTTTCTAAATTTGATCCATTTAATCAAACCCCCATCGGCTCATTGTATCTACGTAAATTTATTTAACTCAAATTGGGAACCTATCATTTAGCTATTTAGATTTAATACTAACCATCTTTTACATCTCTATGAAAATAGATTTCAGTTTTCTTAAAGTTCTCTTGTACTTAAATGACTGGAAAAACATCTTCAAATCTTTACAATTTTTTGAATTGTTATAGGGCCCGACTTAATTTTGTTTGTATAGATCCTAAATCCTCTGTAGTCATTCCATGGAAAAATTGCTTCCATACTCAACTCAGGTTTTCTGCATAACCAAGCAAGGGTATCTTCAAGATAGAGAAGAAGAAATGGTAGTTTTTGAACTTTTGCGATTTTTGTACTCTATTTTTATTTTTGTAGGTGCGAAAAGATTTTTTTTTATTTTTCTTTATCTAATGTTCGTTTTTCTCTTTTGATTTTCCATTATTTATTTTGTAGATCTATAAACTCAGCGATCATATTCACATGATCTTGAGACATGTGGTTTCATCCAATGTGATACAAGTGTCAACTCTATTAACAAAACAATCTGAACTCTGAAATCTATAACATTTTTTCATTTGTTTCATGAGTTTTTTTTTTCCTTTTTTTAACTACCTGCAGTTTCTAAAATGGCAATCCAACATACACTTTAGAATCACCTTAATCTTGTGGCAACTCATTAGGTACTGGAATAATTCTATTCTCCATTACATCTTGTTCTTTTGTCTTCAACCCAATATCTAGTGAGTTATTATATACCAATGGATTAATCAATGTGCATAAAAATTTGGGTAGGGTGATATCTAATTTGATGTTTGATTGGTTTTATTTCTTTTTTTCATTTTTCACTATCTAGATGTTTTTTTTTTCGAATGCATGGATCTTTTATATGAAATTAGAAAAAAAATTTGTCTACATTGTTGATTTGATTTTTACTTTTTTTTTCTTCTGTTGAGTATTTCTAAGATTTGTTGTAAGTTTTTTCTCTTCGTGCCATAGTATGTGGTCTTGATCTTAACCTGCTGAGTTATTATTATCATTCATCATGATTTATTGTTTTTTAAGAGGAAGGTCAGATTTTGCAATTAATTTTGATCTGCCTTTAATTTAAGCAAGAGATTTTAAGAGATTTCGATGAAAATGCAATCTGTTATTTTAAACTAAATCTTACTTTCTCTAAATAAGAGTTTTCATTTCACAGAGTCAAATTTAAATAGGAGTTTTCATTTCAAATCTTAAAATAACAATGGACCACTTTGAATCTCATGATGCCAATCTTTTTATTATTATTATTTATAACGGGTGGTTTTCCAGTCCTTTGGGCTGGAATAATATCTACGGGCATAGGAGGAGTTGGACAAATCCCTTGTGAGCCCTAGTGTAGTAGTGTAGTTTTGAACCCTCAACCTCCGGGTGCAATTTTTTATTATTGCATATAAAACAATGTGAATCCTAGAAAATTTTTTATTTATAATGAATCAAATCTAAATTTCATCAATTCATTTTACTAAATTATTATATTCTTTTATCTACAATATTGTAAGGGCGGAACAATGAGACTACGGCAAACGTTGGAACAAGTACTTCTTCTAGAGAATTGGTAGAACAAAATATTGCATCAACTTCAAATGCTGCATAACTTCAATGACATTAATTGATGAAATTTCTTTGAGATGATCAAAATTGCTTTTAATTCCCATCATTAACAAACCTTTGAATGATAATTACGTGATCTCTATTTCTACCTTTTTTAGACTAAATTCATTTGATATATTTTTAATGACAATAAATTTTTAAATAATTGCCCATGTTGGGAATAAGTGTTTTTCACAATTTTTATTACTCCCATATGAAAATTGTAATTCAAATATCAATTGTTTTTTTGCCAGGGTCTTTGTTGCTAGTACCATAATAAAGAGAAGTTTTCAGGAAAGTAATTATTTTGTACATTGATATTTTAAAAGACAATTCTTATTTGAAGGGCCTCACAAATTTTCTACCGAGTCTAGACATAGAAGATCCCAACTCAACCTTATGGACTGCGACCAAAAGGGCAATACTACTATGCAGCCTGAGGTTGGCATGGGGTCAGCTTTCCCATGGGTCGGGCTGAAAGGAAACTCCCCACCACAATCATCATGGTTGAGTGGGCGGTGTTTGCACTTTATTTTATCACTCAAATGGGAATCTAGGTCTCCAAGTTTAAAGCATCACACCTGACCATTAGACTAACTTAACAAAAATAAAAGAAAAAAAAAATTATGAGGCTCCACCCATCTATTTTCACTGCAGTATGTTTGGAGCCCAGTAAGACATTGAACAAGTATAATATAATTGAATAAAACATTAAAGGAATTCATGTGATTTATCCGCCTATTTTAAATCAATATTGCTCATAAAAATAAGTTTCTTTGTATGGGATATCCCAGATCTTGACTCTTAATGTTTTAGGCCGACCATAAGATTAATGATACGTTTTTTTATTTTTATTTTAAAAAACTATAAAAAATCATGTGTCTTATACGTGATCAATCTGATGATGAATCTAACTGCAATTAGAGTTAGATCTGATGAGGGCCCAAACAACATGGGGCATTTGTTTTGAGGAATTTAAATTCCTAACAAATGGGCCCATTATAATAACATACCATCCTTCTCACTTTTTGTTAGTGATACATTAACATACAGAGAGGACACAACTTTCTTTCACAAACTTGGAATCATTTTCTTCTCAAGAAAGGTCGGGAATAATTTCTTACAACAACTTACCATCCACAATTTGGAATAAGACATGCTCACTGACTGTGGTTTCTCTTTCTTTTGTCAAAATTGTCTACTGTGATTCATTCTTTCCAAAAAAAAAAAAAAGAAAAGAAAAGACAAGAAATCTCCTATTGTTAGGAAGATGCCAAATGTTCTTTCATGGGTGAGATTTTATTCCTCCTTTGTTTTTCACTTTCTCTGGATATGGCAGTTTCGGTGAATTGACTGCCATCTTAATTTGTGTTGCAGAATCTGATTTTGCAGCATGTGGATCACTCTGCAGATTACCTAATTGATCTTTTACAAGGTCTTCTCTGTTATGTTCCGAATGGGTGATTAGTGAACAGGGTACAGTTTTATTGCATTTGTTTGCGTTGGACTTGAATCATTTGTTGTGCTAATTACCATTTTATATGTGCTCTCATATCAAGGGATGACTGTAGAATACATAGTTGATTCATTCCGCGTGTGCGGGCTTCCTTTCCATTTGAGTGAGCGGCTTTTTCCTTTCTATACGGGCTCTCTCTTGGATCCCAACCCTATTGATTGGCTTGGGTACCGAAAAAAAATCTAGCGATTTAATATGATGGATTTTAACTATGCTCCTGGCAACCTAAAATTTTAGATTTGGCTGTCAAATTTGTACACTTTTTGTGACGCATGCCGATCGTGAGATGTAGGTCATGAGTTGGTAGGTCGCTTCCAACCGCAAATCGTCTTGATATTTTATTTACGGTACTCCATCTTAATATCCACTCTAAATCAATGTTGCCCTAGGGATCGTCTGTTTATATCATTGAGTTCTTAGAGGTTTTAAGAAAAATCATACTAAAAATGGTTAAAATAAAAAATGGGAGGTTTTTACAAAAAAAAAAATTACCTAAGATATCAACTACAAAAGAGGCCCTCTTAGTTTTCTTGGCACAATAACTTTTTGTTTGGCAGACGGTGTCGCTGTTTATTTTAATTGAACAACGATATCATCACTCGTCTCTCTTTCTTCCTCTTCTCTCTCCCTTTTCTTCCTCTCCCAATTCCATTTCTCGCAGCCCCACTACCCTCAACACCTTCATCTAACCACCAATTCCCATTTTTTCGTTCTTAGTCCATCCATCTTCATCTTCACCTTTTACAAAAATACATTCAAACACATCTATGTAACTTGCCACCTTTACATTTTACCTACCCTCATCCTCCTCCGAAGCCGAGGAATGCGACGAGGGGGGAGAAAATGAGGAGGCTGGTGGTGTTTCCTATCCAGCATCTCCAAGTTTTTTCATTTGGAAGAAGATTTAGCTTGCACAACTCCTTTAACCTTTTTCCATTCAATCCACAAAAGTTCACATAAATAATTCATCAACTTCAAGCATCCATTAAAACTTGACATTTAAGGTGATATATTTTTATATTTAAAAAAAAGTTATAGTAAAAAACTTATAAATAGTTATTTAGTATTTAAAAAAATAAATTAAATAGAGATAAAAAATCAATATCCAACCATCACCTTAATAAAAGGCCTAACCGGACTCTCGTTATTATTTATTATTATTTTGAGAGGAGGCCATATATATAAAAAACATAAAAAAATAAATGCATATAAATATTTCCCAACATAAAAATTCCAATAGCATTGGTGGTTTTCCAAGACGGCCTGAGATCACCCCTCACGTTTTTCAAAACAATCATTTATTGCATTTGATTTGACCGTAGATTCAAATCTATTATATTGATTGACATATTAAGGCGGAGGAACATAAGAGTTGGCAGCCTACGTCATCTCTGGACAGCGGTCTGCACCGCAAGATCCGCATCAACTGATCAATATCAGCATTATATTTTTTTATGAGACCAAATACGACCAATCTTTGTGCTAAAATGGTCGGCAATTAAGATAAGATTTAACATGCCAAGTGCTATATGTCTTTTTCTTTTTTATGAGGTGGCTATTCATGGGTCTTTGATCCAATGTTAGTAAATATTGAATGAGTGTCAAAATTAGACTTATAATTATTTACTGGACAATGCGTGTGAGAAAACTAAATAAACTCGAGGTGTGCCCATGACAAAGAAGACGGGGTGGAAAATGAGTATTTTTAAAGTGATTTATTTTGGAGAATTAGGTGTTTTTTGGAGGGGAGGTACCCACCAACCACCACTGAACTACCAATGGATTGGAGAGTGTAGATCAAAAGTTAGGATTCCAAAGCCTTAGGGCATGTTTGGGTAATGTCTTCGGAGAGGATTCCTCTCTGGTTTTTTTCGATTTCGAAGAAATTCAAATTTGGATGAAGGGAGGAAAAGTGAGAAATGAACTTTTAAATCCTCCAAACCCATAAAAAATCCTCTCTTCCATTGATTCCTCCATCTCCACCTTCTCCCATCAAATTTTGCAAATCCACGGAGGCAAAAAAGCACATAAGTTACAAGAGTGACTCCTCTAAGGTGTTTTCCAAATAGTGATTCCTCCCCAAAAAAATCCTCAAATAACATAGTATTGTTCTAGAGGAATGAATGATTCATTTGGATAGAGGATTCTTCCCTGTTTACCAAACGTGCCTAGATTTTAATGACTTTAGAGCATTATATTTTACGATGACTTAATTCTCACATTGGAAAAAAATGAGGGATTTGGTTGATATAAGTAGGTGAGTGTACAAAGAGAAAGGGTCGAATAAAATGGTGCAGTACATAAGTAAAGTTTATAAAATTAATTAATGTGCACATATCTTATAAGTTTTGCTCACGTACTTCACCATCTCATTAGACCATTAATTAATTAAATCATATATGCCGGTCCAATTCTACAAAATGAAAATAAGGTGCACTATTTTAAGTATAGATTATTAAAAACGTGTGAACTTGGGATCTACTCAAAATTGACTGGTATTGACAAATTCAAGCTCATCCAATAAAATTTTACATTATCTCAGATTTTCTATCATGTGACTGAAGGATTCTTTTGATGTGGATGGGGTCCCAACCACATCCTAATTTGTCTCATTGATCTAAAGTTAGTGGCTGTAGGATGAGTGCAGATTGCCTTGGTTGATTCTCCGCGAAAGGGATAGAAGACTAAAATACAGACCCCCAGGTTTGACCGTTGATGAACATATCATGGGCATTGGCAACATCTCATGGAGTTTTTGTATCCACTGAAGGTTCAATCCAATCTAATCCAGAGAAATTCTGATTCAAAAGGAGTTGAATTTTGTAATGGGGCCCACCTAATTGAAATCTGAACGGTCTACGAAAACGCCCTTTAGGTACATGAGTGTTCTCAAATTTTATGTTATTATGAGTTTGTTCCACCGATGGATCGATTACTTGATAAAATACGAGATAATAAATATGTATAAGTTTGTATTAATTATTATTTTTAATCCAACAGCTAATAGAAAGGTGAAACGAACTCAACTTAATGTAAAATTTGAGAACAGCACGTATGCTTAGAAGATTTATATTTTGAATGGTTTGGATTTTAATAGGTGGCCTAGGACCACGGTTTGTAACCGGATGTTGTAGTTTCGAAACTGCACTACCACACTGGAGTTATAAGGGAGTTTATCCGGCTTATATCTGGGCTCAGAGGGATCAGTTCAGCCCAAAAAATTAAAAATCTCCAATGAACAATTAAAAAAAATAGTTTGGATTTCAATTGGTGCCCTCGTTCTCCTCCTTTGACTTGGAATTTCTCCAAGTTGAAGCCTCAGAAGATATGGATTATTTTCTCTACCACGTGGGAGACGTGCAGGCATCTCATAGTTGAAAGCATACTACATGGTTCTTTCAATCAATTTCATTCAGTGGGCCCACCCAAATTATGCACCTTGCTTTGATTGATTGCAAATTGGCCTTAGCCAATATAAATTGCCCACTAGTCATACCTATCTAATATTATGTACATGTCCACTTTGACATGTATAGCAAAAGAGGGATTCAATTGGACCACATCTAATAATTACTGGGGTAAAACAACATACCTGGTCAATCCCACGCCAAAAGATACTAAAAGAGTAGTATGTAAATTGTAAACCTGTGTCATTGGGTGTTGGGTGAGGTTGGGGGGGGGGGGGGGGGGGGGGGGGGGGGGTTGAGTCCTCAAATTGGGGGTCCAAGCCCTCTATTCCAATTCTTGTTATGGGACTTTTGAATCTGAGTTCACCATGGACCCAGCCCAAACTCAACCTGTTTCATCACTACTAATCATAAAGTATGAACCAACATGGACCCCACGATTTTGAGCTGTTAGGATTCGATGGCAATGGCAATACCATAAAGGCCGTGAATCCGTGCTCACGCGGTGCATGTATCCAATTTCAAGAGTCCCTCCTACATTCAAATAGTCAATCATTCCAATCTCTCTGGTGTTCCCTCAACGAATCACGCGCTGCCACAAACCACTCACGAGTTAGCTGTCAGTCGCGCACTCCTTTTGTGCTCCTAGTTACTATCTAAAAACAAACTCCCAAAAAAGGCTTCGAGTTTAAAAGTATAGTATAGGTATTAAACTAGCATAGTGAAAATAAAGTAAAGCTTATAAGATATGATGTGAAAAGAACTTTAATTTAAAATTCTCTTCATTTATTAAAAAAAATAAATAAATAATTTCTTCATTTATTAAAAAAATAAATAAAAAATAACCGCTTTTATCCACGAAAATACAAAAAAAAAAAAAAAAAAACTCTACTTTACCATACAAAAAGTTAAAAAACTTTCATAATAAACAACTAAAAATAAAATACCATCATAACTCACTTATATTTTATTATTTCTTTAAAATCAACTTTACTTCAATTGACTCTATTAGTAGAGTTGTCAAATTGGCCCTTTAGAACTCACAAGGTGGTGTATATATTTTCAAGCCATTCAACATAAATACCCTCCTCTTAACTCCTTATTTTTCTCAATTAGGAGCTAAACAGTAAATTTGACCAATTGATGAAAAGCATGATTATTATAATTTTATGCATATTCATTGATCATTATTAATGTAATCTATGTATGAATGAGTCAAGATAAATTGAAGATTAAATCATAAATAAAATAAAAATAAAGAGCACTTTTCAAACTTGTTTGTAGCAAAAAAAAAAAAAAAAAATTCCATTATTTTCATCCAAATAATAATAAAGTAAAAATTCCACAGCATCACCTAATTTGCTCTTCTCATATTACTTTTTTTGTCAGACAAATGGGCTAAAGCGAAAACTCTCTCCATCTGCGTTAGATTTGAAAATTCTATTCTATACATTTAAGGCGAGGACTTTTATCTTTTATTTATTTATTTCTAGCTACTATACGGACCCATCTCTCAATTTCTGCCTCTCTTGTTTCTTCATAAAAATTTATTATACGGATTTGTGATGTTGAAGTTTTTTTGACTTAATATTTCAGCTGTAAATGAAAATTCCAAAATTCTTCATAGAGATTAAATAAAAGAAAGAAAAGAAAAAGCAGGCCCTACAGAAGATCAGGAACAAAGCTATCTCTACCGTACATGTATCATCACTCTCATTAAAACCACTCCTACGCCACTTGCAATCTATTTGTCGTAAGTCGTAATGCTCTTTCGTGTTATTATCTCTCTGGTTGGAAAAAATCCGCCATCTCCGACCAGAACAAAAACACTCTCTACAACGACGATAAAATAAAGACGTAAATGCGCATCACGCTTTTCTATGTCTTCTGAGATGCATTTCTTCTCCTTGTGAAGAAATCCAAACCCTTCCTTCGGGCTCTAGGGTTTCTCTCTCTCTATCTCTCTCTCTCTCTCTGTGTCTGTCTTTTTCATTACGCTCTAAGAAATGCCAGATCGAGCATCTATCGCCATGGATTCCGATGATTCCGAGCTTCTTTTGCGGGAATCCGGCACCTCCGAGAGGTCCTGGCGCCTGAACTTTGACGGAATCCAGCGGACGGAGCCCAAAGAGAAGCCGCCTCGCGGCCTCCATGACTGCCTCGGAGCCTTAGGTCGCTTCTTTAGCCCTCTCTTTCTCCCATTTCGTTTTGATGTTGTAATTAAAACCATCTGATTAGGTCATTGCTCAGTAGTGTTTTTTTTTTTTTTTTTCTTCTTTCAATCAGATGCTTTGTTAGAGATGAATGATCTTATAATTATCACGGCTTAATCTTCGAGTCAGTAATCACAGAAAAACACAACAGTAAGGAAGAAGGGCTACGCATATGCAGGTAGGGCTGAGTCACATTGTCCGGAGGTTCCTACCCGTCAAAAATCGGGTTCGGAACTGCTTTAGGTTCCGATGAGTTCGGTCTGGAACCCACTATTGATAAATGGGTCAGGTTCTGGGTTCAAACTGGGTCTATTAACCGGGTTTGGAACTGTTTTAGGTTCCGATGAGTTTCGGTCTGGAACCCACTATTGATAAATGGGTCAGGTTCTGGGTTCATACCGGTTCCGACACCCGGGACCAGCATATTAGCGTTGTAAATTGTCGCTCAAAATCAATTTTGGTGGAAGTTTTTATATTTAATCTCTGAGTTAGCAGACTTGATGCACTTGTATAAGTTGAATGATATCCTTATTTTAATTAAAAAATAAAATAAAGTAAATAAAGTAAAAGAAATCAGAATCGGTTTTGGAACTAGATCTCAACCCTCTAGTCAAACCGTGTCCGAAATCGGGTCCGGATCCTCTTATGGGAACTGGGTCTGGAACCAATAAAAAATTGGTTCCTACTCATAAACAGAACGTAATTTAGTAACGGGTCTAGGTCCGGGTCAAGTATGGTTTCAGGCCCATTTGCATCCCAACATGCAGGCTCATCTAAGCCATATAGTCTGCTAAATCTGATTTTTACTGGAATTGTGAAATCTGCTCCTGGAAAAATGAATCAATTACAACATGGGAAGCAGTAACTTATTCAATTGGAAGGAATTACAGGCTGTGAGAGCTAGTCTGCAGGCTTCTTATCAAGCCTATATGCCCGTAAACTTAGCTTTCTCCGAATAAGAAGAGATTTTCATCTATTGGCTAGCTTTATAGATAGGTTGATTTTATTCTTTTACGAGTCATGTAGTTGTGTCTTGAATAATAGGGCTTCCATTTTCAGTGGAGTTTCTGGATGTCTTGATCTGACAAGTTATCAATTGATTCGGATGCAAGTGTAATGATAAGAAGCTTAAAAATGAACTTCCAAAGGTGTATGATGTTATGGTAGTCTGAAATTTTTGTAGTGTTGGTAGCTTAGTGTTCAGTGATGAAGATGAAAATTTTAGAACTGATCATATAAGACCAAATATTGAAGAACTTAAGGATATTGGTAAAAACTTCTGCAGGAGATGGATGATGTATCTTTGGCCCATGGAGAGCCAGAAGTAGTTTACTTCTTGTGCATCGTGATCTCTCTATAGATGAAATTGTTGTATATTAACTTGATGCATAGAACAGCAGTTTCCTTTTGTGTCTGTCTTCATGTTCTTTTTTGTTGTTGTCTTGGTTTCACATTCAAAATCTTGTCACTTGCTTGGTGTGTCTAGGTACCGAAGATGGTGTGGCTGAGTACTACCAACAGCAGGTGGAAATGTTGGAGGGATTCAATGAGATGGACACCCTAGCCGACCGTGGTTTTCTTCCTGGAATGTCAAAGGTTCGTATGTATTGCATTTTTCTTTTTCAATCTTTGGCTATTATGATGGTTTTGAAAGTAGGCTTGTAGCATTTCCTTTTTTATTGTACAAGTAAATCTTGAATTAATTTGATTATGTGATCATGTCATTTGCTTTTAGGAAGAACGTGAAAGGACTGCTAGAAGTGAGAGGATGGCAATCAGAATATCAAATATCGCAAACATGCTTCTTTTTGCTGCAAAAGTGTACGCTTCAATAAGAAGTCATTCATTGGCAATCATTGCTTCCACATTGGACTCACTTCTTGATCTTTTGTCGGGCTTCATTCTATGGTTTACTGCATTCTCTATGCAGACGCCAAATCCCTACCAATACCCAATTGGGAAAAAGCGCATGCAGCCATTGGTTAGTGCCCTTTTTTTTTTCTATATCCTTGTGGAAGTTAAATACCCATTTGCACTTACAGTATGATACCAGGATACATAAAAGATAGGTCAGTTCTGGATCCTGTCTGTGACACTTGTTATAATGTGCTTAATCTCTTCATTTAGTTACTTGTTGTCAAGTTTATAATTGATTAGATGAGACATGTGGTGAAAGAAACACGAGATTATCAATAAAAGCATCCCAATTCAATGTTTGTGGATGTTATGGAATCCTATGCTATTTTCTTTCAAATTGTTGAAAATTTTGACAAATAGTATTTGTGTGTTTAAATAGCTGATTGGGTTTTGTTTTGTTTTAGTTTTTTACCCAATGGTTCAATTAGGAGCTAGTTGAGTCATTCAAATGGAATATTTCTGATTCAATGTCTCTGAAATTGAACATGTAGCAGCACATCGTTAAATTGGTAATTATTAATTTGACAAAGAAATTGATGTGCAGGGAATTCTTGTTTTTGCCTCTGTTATGGCGACGCTGGGACTGCAGATAATTTTAGAGTCTGCACGCACTCTTTTATCTGATGTAAGTAGGCCTTTTTCCTTGACTGCAGCTGAAATATCTGTTTCTCCAAGTCTGTTCACATGCTACTATGTAACATTTTCTTTAACCAACAAAAAATGCATTTCTTTAGTCTGGCACCCTTTTGTGTTTTTCCCTTTGGCCCCTATTGAACCGTGTGGGACTGAAGTGGGCAGGATGGTAACTCAAAAGAAAACCTAAACTAACTTTTCTTTATGACAGAGTCCAAATGATCAGAAGTTTCCCTGCTTCAACCAGGGCTCAAGTCCACGCTGGGAATAGTGGGCTTTATACCTTTTTTAAATAAACCTTTTTTTCTGGTCAGTACCTCATTATAGGATGGGCCAGACCCTCATATCTCCCTTGTTTGATGACCCTAGAGAGTTTTTTAGATCGCCGTATATCCAGTTGAGAACTGATAGTCATGTTTTATGTGGGGAGAAATGAACTGTTAATGATATATCCAGTGGAGAGATTTTTGGGTGTATCCCATTAACTGCAGGGCCAGTCATGGCTGTGGGATTGGATTGGCACCAATGTGGTTAATAGTGCGAAACAAATGGTTAAATTGAATGTTTTTTTTATAAATAATCTCATTGTTACATCTGTACTCCCTTTTTTTATTTTTTTTGTACTTTGCAATCAGGATGCTGAGTTTAGTTTGACAAAGGAGCAAGAACGATGGGTTATCGACATAATGCTGTCGGTGACATTGGTCAAGCTTGCCCTGGTTATTTACTGCCGCTCTTTCACCAACGAGATTGTCAAAGCTTATGCACAAGATCACTTCTTTGATGTTGTTACTAATGTGATTGGTCTCGTTGCAGCCCTTCTTGCCAACTATATAAATGGCTGGATCGACCCTGTGGGGGCTATTATTGTAAGTTACAGTAATTTTATTTTAATTTTTTGCTAGATGGGTGAGTGGCACAGTACAGTATTCTTGTGATAAACAGTCCTGCCTGCTCACAGATTGGTCCCTGGGTGGCTGTGTGAGATTAGAAACCCTTGACTATTGGGGTGTCTTGCGTTTCTCAAGTTACAGTAATATTACCCCGAGGGCTTTTTTATAGGAATTATGTGATGCTCAGGTTGATGATATCACAAGTATCAACGTAGTACCCATGTAGGGGTTTGTCAGCCCTTTGGTCCAGTTCCATACAGTTGATAAATCATGTTCCAAAAGCACCTCAAACCAGCCAATCCTAGCCATCTCATTTGGCCTTTGTTTACATTGACCACAGACCATTTCTGTATCTTCAACTATACATTTGCTTGCTGTCTATTGAACGGTTGGGATTGTCCCTCACTAGGGACTTTTCAGGGCATGGTCTTGTTGTAATGGCGTAGATCAACAATTTGGATAACCAAACCATTAAACATCACCCACAGGTGCAAACTCATGGCCCAACGTTAATGTAATTCTTAGGTCAGGGTTCTGTTTGTGTAAGCATGCATTACACTTATCTGAAATATTGTGTGTACTGTAGCTGGCATTGTACACCATTCGCACCTGGTCAGCAACAGTGCTGGAAAATGTTAATTCCCTGGTTGGACGGTCTGCTGCACCCGAGTATCTGCAGAAGCTGACATACCTCTGTTGGAACCATCACAAGGCTGTAAGGCACATTGATACCGTGCGGGCTTACACATTTGGATCACATTACTTTGTCGAGGTTGACATTGTCTTGCCATCGGACATGCCCTTGCGGGAGGCACATGACATTGGGGAGACCTTGCAAGAGAAGCTGGAGCAGCTGCCAGAGATTGAACGCGCTTTTGTTCATCTTGATTATGAGTATACACACAGGCCGGAGCATGCGCAGGCACATTTATGAGCCATGTAAGTAATGCTGGTTTTGGGTTTTGCTGCTTGTGATCATTGGGCTTCTTTTTTATCCAATCTAATTTGCTTGAGGTTTGCTTCATTTGAGGAAGAGTCCCAAACTAATATTTTTTACTGTAAAATCTTGAAATTGTTCCATGAATTATCAGCTAATGTTATATTTGGGTGCTGGGGGAGATCCATCGGTGCTAGAGGTACAAGGTCATGGGATTCACATGGGTGTTGGGTTGCTGGATCTTTGGGACTGCTCAGCCCATCCCTAATGTGGATGGGATGAAGGTTACAGTTGAAATGGCACTGTTTGGACGCCACGGATAACTGTGTTTCTCAAATCAGCCTTGTAACAAGAGGACCCATTAAATGTTAGATGTCCATTTACTAGTTTGCCTTGTTACTGAATGGATGAATGGATAGCAGCTACACATGTGACTTGTTTTACTGGTTGTATATGAAAAGACCAGTTGGATCTTTGGAACTCTATTCACTTGTAATCAGATATCTGTAATTGGCTATGTGTATATGAAAAGCCCAGTTGGGTCTTTGGATCTCTTTTTGCTTGTAATCTGATTTAGGTAATTGGTTATGTGATAGAATAAAACAACTGACTCGCATGTAATTGAGGTTATCCAAACACCTGAACTTTTTTTTTTTTTATCAACACTTACGCTGGCTATTTGCAGTTGGTTTATATGAATCCAAACGAGGTGCACAATTTTTTACACGAAATACATAAAATAGAACATTTAAAAAGAGCTCAACAGAAACTACCATTTCAGCAAATCTGATATTGCGCAGTTAGATTGTTTGGTTCCTGAAAATCCATGAGAGTCTTTATAATTCTTGTTTCTTGTGATGTGTATCTCTTTACCTATGGTAGGATTTGAATGTCCAGACATTCCCGTGGGGAAATTTAGCTGGGAGGAACACAATTTTAGAACTCAGGATGATTTTAGACAAAAAAAAGTCTGAAGCCTGCAGGCTGAATCCAGGCCTAAGGTCCAATAAAGATAGAATGGGTGAATTCAAACCAGGCATGACTAACAGATTTTGCTTATAATTCCTCAAATGTTTATGAATATAACATCATTCAAATTTCTTTGAAATTTGAAGGATCAACATGGTGTACTATAATAAATTTTTTTTACCACAATATAAAATTGAGTCTTGAATCTGATCCGTCGTTGGTTCGATGACATCAAAAACCATATCAAGTTCTTATATAGAAATGGAAACTAAGAATGAAAAAAGAAACCCAAGGGGAAAAACCAGTAACCGAACTGGAATTTTTCTCATACCGGTAGACGACCAAATTTAGTGAAGTAGGAGAAGATGGAAGTAGGGGTGCTCGCTTTGGGCCGGGCTTGAGTTAAGTCAAAAAAAAACCCAAAAGCCCGGCTTGAATAAAGCGTGCTTACAATTTAGTGATTTTTTTTTAGAGGTGCTCAAGGGGCAGGCCTGGATCTAAGTTTTTGGCCTGTTTCATATTTGCGCTGGGCTTTGATTAAGCGATAGAAAGCCCAAAGCACAGCCTGAATAAGTAAACATACAGTTTAGTGACTTATATACCCAAACTGGTGGCTAGAAAGCCCAAAAAAAGTGTAAGAAGCCCAGTGCAGCCAGATTAACTAAATGGGTTGGCTTAGACCAGGGACTTAGCCCTATGTTCAGTTTGGGCTGGATATAAACCAGTGCTTTTAAAGGGGGGCCACGCCTGGATATCCCTCAGCCCGGCCCAACCGAGTCCATGAGCACCCCTAATTAGTTGGCAGTAACTGTTCGTATGCTACATTCAACAAATAATCACACCTATCTCATTCCGTTAGATAACCACCCAATCCCAATCCCAATCCCAATTCCAATCCCCAAAGAATCAAATTTATAAAATATCTTATCTCAACATAGACCTTCAATTTAATTACCTCTCATCATGATTGGTGATGATCCCTACTGCCCTAACAAAGATCATCCACTCCTTTGCTAGTATCCGGTATTCTTGCACCATTTCAAGCTCCTCTGATTATCCCATCAATCACATGTTAGATCCAATTTAGTAAAGCCTAATCATGTACTACAAGTTACCCAATTGTAGAGGGAGATCTCATGCCATTGGTTTATTTCAAAGTTCACATGTGACTGATCGACTGTAGTGGGCCATGCCATTGGCTGTTGATAGAAGTAAGTCAACATGTCGATGCTTACAAGAAAAACCATTAGCTGGTGCGTCTGGAGTTAGTGTGTGAGAAGGATTCTTGCCTTATATTTAGGAAACTTAAATTTAAGTCTTTGAGATTACTACAGTGATCTCCTTTCCTACGTATTTTTTCTCTCCATCTCACTTAAATGTAGGGAGTCCATCATCAAATACAGTCCCTACTTTAGTTTCTTCTAATATGATTTCTATATATCTTCCTTTCTTTCAGAAAGTCTTAATCTCTTGCTTCATCTGTTCGAAGAAAAGGTATGTATAAACATGTTTAATAAGCTGCATGTTTCTTTCTTCTACTATCTTATATTCAAAGATGGTGTTATATGTCTTTTATGAGGACTTTATGTAATTGATTGATATTAGTGATCATGTTCCTTGATCTCATGCTATTGAGCATATGCATTGGATTTTCTAATTAATTGAATCCGTTGATCACACAGTTTGGATTTCTTGTTCAGAAATTGATTTGATAAATTGATGCCATTGATCACAAAGTTTGGATTTTTTACTTTTTTTGTTCAGAAATCGATTTGATGAGTTGATGCCATTGATCACATGATTTAGATTTCTTGTTCAAGATCTGGTTTGATTTATTTGATTTTGATTGATTGGACGGAATCCGAGCCTTATGATGATTAACATGGGTTCATATCCTATGGGGCCTTATGGAAACCCAATCTAAATCATTGAAGATTTTTTGTTTAGGGTCTGATTTTATTTATTTGATTGTGCTTGATTGATTGGACAAAGTCAGAGCATCATAGAGATTAATGGTTCAGATCGCATGGGACCTTATGGAAACCCAATGTCAATCATTAGATACTTTCTGTTCAGGATTTTGGCATTCGTGTGGGACTATGTGAGAATATGATTAAATTCTAAAAATTTAGACAATTAAATCTGAGTCTATATTGAGTTATAGGAAGATAAGGTATAATTCTGCTGAACTAATTTACCACAAACATAAATAATTGGGTAAGTTGTTTTAATAATTTTCCCCACGCTAGATTTATTTTATTTATAAAAAACGCTCCCATCTGACAGTTTGTTGAATTTTTTTCCATGATAATTATTTTTTTTCTATCGGAGGGTTCCCAATCCGGATAAACTCTCTTGTAGCCTCAGCGTGATGGTGCAGTTTCGAACCTATAACGTCCGAGTATAAACTGTAGTCCTAACTAAGCTACTCCTTGGGGTTTCCATGATATTTCATTCAAAAACTAAAACCACGTAACATGATAATTAGATCATCCCCATCCGGACTACTCCTTGGTATCATTGAATCAGCCTCAGATCCAATAAAATCTCAACATGTACTCCTCAATTTCTCTCTTAAGGATTTGTATCAGTCTTTTCATTTAACTTTTCTTCACGCAGTTTCACCTATTAGTAAATAGGTTAGGTCAGAATAGTGATCCTTACGATTGACAATACTTCTATGTGTTTGTGTTAGCAATTATATCCTCACCATTGACAATACTTTTGTGTGTTTGTGTGATCAATTATATGTTAATGCTCATGTATCATGATCTAAAGTAACAATGGGCAGGACCACAGTTCCTCTTTTCTAGAGTTAGAGGTCCTGATATAGATCCCTGGTTCCCACCTCTTCAGGAACCGAATGTTGAATTCACTAGTGCTACCACCTGGAGGTCAAAGGGGTTTTACCCGGCCTCTCCGTGGGCCCGAAGAGATTAATCCAGTCCAAAGGGTTGAAAACCCTCCGTCGGCAAAAAAAAAAAAAAAAAAAAAAAAAAAAATGTAGCAGTGGGCATAGTCCAAAGTAAACCCACGTTTTCAAATTCATTTTGGTAGATCTTTTTGCAGTGTTTTAAAACATATTCGTTTTCGTTAGCCTTTTTACCTTAGTCTCTCTCATCTCTTCTATTTCCTCTTCCTTAACATATTCGTTTTTATTTCTAATGAAATAAGTGAATCAGAATTTACAATGAAGAAAGATGCAGCCGGTAGTAGCCAAGATCTCTGTACATGTTCAGAAAGGATCTTCTTGTGAGCCTTGTTTGACTTCACAAAGGATGTTGATCGCTTCTCTAGTTAATTTGGCACAATGGTCTTGTGCATTGTTCTAATGAACAAGACTTTGGTCATGATATTTCAAAATAGTAAAATAGAGACAAGAGCCCATTTAAGTTACCTGATGAAAGTCTTTGTATAATGTTCATTAAAAGAAAAGTTATCATACATGTAATTAGACATTTTGAGTGTGATTTGAGAGAAAGGGAGAGAGGAGTGAGGGGCAGATGCCATAAGAGGATTGGGAGAAAGAGGAATAGGGTTCTCAACGGTCTGTGTGAAGATGGAGAGGAGAAAGAAGAAACGAAAAATAGGGGAGATGGAGAGGCAAAAGAAGAAACAAAAACAGGGGAGATGAGGGGAGAGGGGAAAGAAGAAACGAAAATAGGGTAGATGAGGGGAGAGGGGTAGATGAGGGGAGAGGGGTTTCGAAGAACCGAGGTACCTTCTTGATGGAACTCACCAGACGCAACGCCCACTTTTTTCATTTACACACCTTTTTCACATGTAACTTACACGTGATGCGTAATACTTGCTAACAAACATATGCATGTTAGTCATTTACACATGTAAATGACCTCAAGCAAACAACCCCCGAAGGAAAATATACCAAAATGCTAATGAAGCCTTTCCTTTCATTTCAAAAACACTACTTTTTTTTAATATACCACAATTTTCTCTACATGAATCAAAATCAAATGGGTGCTGGCAGGGTTTTGATTTTACAAATGATTACCGGGTTCACCGCCGGATTTTCTTTGCCACAAGATTTTTGGAAAGATCCATGCAACACAAAAGGCATGTCTCTTTTTTCTCCTTTTGCTTTTCCACATAATTAACCAAACCAATAGGTGTAAGGC
Source organism: Camphora micrantha (assembly GCA_003546025.1). Lineage (NCBI taxonomy): Eukaryota > Viridiplantae > Streptophyta > Magnoliopsida > Laurales > Lauraceae > Camphora > Camphora micrantha. The sequence continues at coordinate 2,013,058 of QPKB01000004.1, read as the reverse complement.
ACCAATCATTGTTGAATCACTCTTCCAGAAACTCTTACTGTCTGCAACCGACAGGATTGAGACCCATCATATCAGCGGGTTCCATTTAACGGATTGGCGTCCTCGCCTGATGATACTGGCCTTGGAGGTTTACTTTTCAAGAAGCTTTTTGAATAGAGGGTGCCAAACACAATAAGCTGATCAAAATCACAAGGAAGCCATCATTCAACATAAATCACAAGGAAGCCATCATTCAACATATTTACAGCCGCACAGCTTAAGGATTACTTTTAGGAAAAAACATAAAAGCAAAGAAATGCTTACAGCTCCAATCCATTGTTCCCAGCTTAGAGGATGTGCAAACCAGACACATGATAGCATGATGCTCACCAACTGATCAACATCAAAGAATTTTGTTAGGGCCAGAATAACCAGAACCATTTAAGCAACTTTCTGAAATTCTTTAACCTGTCTAGTGGTCATTATGGTAGCAAACACAAGAGCCCCAAATGTGCGGATTGTGTAGGAGATGAAGAATTGGCTGGCTGTCGCCACCTGTAAATTTAAACATTGATCTTGCAACTGTTAATTAGACTGGATATGGTTTGGGGGATCACACCATTCTAACTTGTGGTTATGCATCCATTCTCTGATGATCCACACTGTTGATATGATGAAACCCACCAGGTCATGCATCCATTCTCTGATGATCCACACTGTTGATATGATGAAACCCACCAGGTCATGCTTATAAGCACCCAAATTGGAAGAGTTGAAGATTCCAATACACCGTCACCGTCCCCGTATTTCGGTCATCTAGGGTGGCTGATCAGATCAATGGTCGGAAAATGTGAACAACTCACAGTTCAAGGATATTAAGCACCTCTTAGGTTTCATAATCATATTATTCCTGGATTGGTAGCATGATCTGTAGAAATTTACTTTTGCATAGAACAAGGATGGAAAAAAGGATAAAAAAATGCTTACAGTGGAGAGCAATGCAATGTCAATGAAGCAATCGTGATGACGATATACAAAATCAATGGCCAAGAGAAGATGACCTTGTATCAGAAGTCCTATATCATAAACAAAATCAATGGTTAAAATGGAGACAAACAAAAATGCAAGCTATTGTAGGGAGCACATAGAATTCTTAAACAACTTAACCATCAATTGGTCACAATGAGATAACAAGGGTTATGTGTGGATTTTTAAAGAATGGTAGGTTGAACCTCCCAAAAGATGGATTCCAGCCACTAGGGCAAGAGCAAAATCATAAAACACTTCATAACCGACGATAAACTTGATTAATTGGAATAAATAAGCATTCTAAATACAATGAGGCCTAACATCCTTATATAGAGGAGTTGGCTTAATCCTTAAGCAACAATACTTCCTAATATATTAATAATGCCTAAAATGAAATAGGAAACTCACTAATAATAATCCTAAGCAAATCAAACTCCTAAATAAAGGGATGCCCCCTTGGGCCTAGACTGAATCCAATGGGTTGGCCGACCTATTGTCTGGCCTGCATCACCTACTTTTCCGGCACCCCTTTAGAATACTTTGGGCCTACCTTTATTCAATCCAGTCTGTTCACAAATACCAGCCCTCTTGAACTAGCAGATATTCACCGCTGAATTTTATTGCAACAAATCTGCAAGGTGTGTAGCACTGTAGCACACAAAATAAGGTTTGAAACAATGGAATACAAACAAACTTACCACTTAAACTAAGAATACAAGAACACAATGTTGTATAGAATATTTGATTGTGTATGTCCATGTTGTAACCTTTAAATAGTTTTGTCCTGGAATGTGCTAGTGAATCCATCAAATCTGCAAAACATAGAAGGAATTGACAGCATGAACAAAAAATGGCACCCACATCTAGCACGCAACCAAATCCAAGTGATGAAGCAAATTCATCATCAAGATATAATTAGAAATATTTTCAGAATTTATAATAGCAAATGGACTGATAATAGTTTTTCCATAGTACCATACACGAACTCAGATTAAGAGGGACATTAATAATTATGGAATCTAATAAAAATTGAAAAAATTATGCAAGCCAAGTGCTATACATGGAAACAAGACACCACTAATCCACTATCAATTTACAGCCAAAATCAATGGTAGATGGTAAAAGGAGTTACTCTTCGTAAGACAATAAAATTAAAGGAAGACAAATTCTGTAAGCATAAAGAGCTAATTTTATTACTAACCTTGCAGTATAGAGATAACTGCCAAATTTAAACCCTAATTCAACATCTTTTCTTCATTTGAAGAGCAACAAGGACAGGACAAATCTTTTTATAGAGAGCCATGCAAAAAGGAGGATTTAGATAAAACGACTACTATCAATATCAAGCAGTCATTAAATGTTTTAATGTCATGCTTCAGTGGCTAGCAGGCCAAGGGAAAAGGAAATAGCATGGTTTTAAAAATAGCTGTTTGAGTGAACTCAGGCTCAGGCTCAGGCTCAGGCTCAGCCATTAAGTGAGCCAAGTAACCCACCCCCAAACAGACATATATGGCCGAATCGAATGTGTATGGGGTTTCTTTCACTATTTTCTAAATTGGAAAGGTTGCAGGAGGTCTCTAACAAAGTTTTGGAGTAAGTATGAAAATCATTTCTTTCTTTTTTTGGGTGAGATCCAATGAAAGAAAGACCAAATAGGATTCTTTGAAACATGAACAATGGTCCTCAAACCAAAGACAGCTACCTACAACTTATTATATTCATTGATAACAATTAAAACACAAAGGCTACTTAATTTGATTATAACCGAAAACCCATTTTCATTTTTAATAACTTTTTATGATTTTTTCACATTTTAAAGTGCAAAAGGAAGACATGTGCAATTAGAGGAAGTTTTAAGGCATTTTTTTCCTTTACTTAGAGAGCCTAGAAAAAAAAAAAAAAAATTTTAGACAGAACATAATCTTTCTTCTTTTTTTTTTTCATTTAGTCGTCAAAATATTTATCTAATCAGTTGATGCAAGGCAAAAACAGTACACAGCCCAACAAATTTGATCCTTGGACACATCCCCTTGTGAAACAATCACGGTTATGGTCGCCATCTCTATCAACCTCAAAAGGCAATACAAAGCAGTTTGCATCAAGGCCTGTTGTGGCAAGAATTTTTTTTTCAACCTCAAAAAATTTGAAAGAATATCCAACAAATTCAGAATATTTGGAAATGCTAGAATATAAACAAAATATCAGTCCCCCTAAGTCATTAACATCTTGTATCAATTCTTCATCTTTACTTGTAAAATCCGTTGAGTTTTAGTGTTTGATCTTTGAGCCAGTCCTTTTAATTTATATATCTATCGATGTTGCCCATATATAGAACCAAACCACTATATAATTAAAATCATTGAACTACTAGATATGGGACTTCAAGATCTAGCCATCTACAAGAAATCGGGTTCATTAGATGTCGCAAGCTATTTAATCAAAGATCATTAATTGGGTGGTTGATAATCGGGTCCTCTCCAGGTCCGTGTTTTGAGTCTGGTTGACAATCTTGTTCATGTCTAGGCCTTCGTCTAATTGTTAACCAGGTCTGAAACCCAGTTCCAATTAGGTATGAACTCACATACCCTAGTGTATAATGTATTTAACATAAAACAATATATGTATTGAAACATTTGATATATGTATCATATACAATGATACAAAATACACATTTATAATAATAATAATAATAATAATAATCTATCAAATTAACATTATTACATTTAGCATAATATATATACACAACTTATCCAGTGTGCAGGGACAATTTCGTTTGCACCTCATAGTGGGCCCCACTTGATCACCCATCCAAATGGACCACACACAGAGGACAACCATGAATGAAGTTGATCCCCCATTTTTACACCCATCCAAATGGACTGAACCGTCGGATCGACTATGCACAAGTTTCTAAGGGGTGAAAATTTGTGTGTCCTGATCAATGGGTTAGGACTATCAGAAGGGCTCCGTATTTTGTCCACAGCGAGGTGTGCATGGAAATTTCCATGCACACCACGTGCAAGGGATAAGAACCATGTGTCTATATCTATACACACACACTCACAGAGGCTTTGAGCTAGGTGTGAAGTTGAGTCAGGATCTCATCGGGTCCATTGGAATCAAATCTAGGTCCTTCACACAATATCTACTTTGGGTCCAGCTCTAAGTAGTGAGCACACAAAATGAAAAAAAAAAAAAAAAAAAAAGCGTGGATCCAGGTGCAACAGAGACCCATCCCACAACCAAACTGTTTACGTCCCTAGATAGGAAGGTGCTTTGTTGCTACAGGTTTGAGTTACATTGCCTGCTATAAAAAAGTTTAATCACAGTATAAAATCGAGTAGAGTAATAAGAAGGTAGGGTTGTGTAAGATTTTGATGTTAGAGAGACTTCTACAAGTGTTACAAAAAAGTGACATTTCATAATTTATCTCATGGGAAAACTGTTATGACTATTAATAATGATTTGTTATAAATATAACTCATGAGAATATCTGATAAGAGATAATAACTTCTTAGTTACCAAACTAAAAAGGACAAAAAGATTATTTAATCAATACCCAAGATAGCCAAGCATTAGGAAAATGCCCCAAACTGTACTTTCCCTTCCGCTGTTGTATGGGCTGATGTCAGTTGAAGCCTACAATTGAAAAAGAAAATGAATTACTTCATGTGAATCTGCGAAATATACTGATGTAATTATAATTAAAGAGGCTATGTTCTCAGAAAAATGACCTACAAATAATTTAGTAGACATTGTAATTGGTAGGACTCAGTTTAGAGTCTTTACACATTAAGCTGATATTATTTCTGCAAATAGCATAAAGCTGAACAAGCAGTACATGTGAAATTCATAAAGTGGAGAAACACGAGGAAAAAATGAAAGAAAAACCCAAAAGCACTGCTTCTACCTATCCTTGAATTGCTAGTGGCTGAGTGCCAAAAAGAAAGACATGAACAAAGAAAATATATAATATTGGAAAATGAAACAATTGCATCTTGAAGCCCAATTTATAGGTGTCTGGATAGTTTATAATAATTTTTATTGTAGAGTTTATAATAACATTTTTTTCTGCAAGTTTATCAATTTTCAAGGCAAAAAAAAAAAAAACACTCTTTGCCGAGTGCCAAGTACTTGACTGAGTATTAGATCGATATTGAGTGAAAAGCATCCATCAAGTCTGGGTGGGGACCTCTAAAACTCAGGCTTTTTTTGGTTCTCCAGACATCTAATGAGCAGAGCTGTCTTCTGAATTTGAATGTACTCTCAGTAGAACTATCTAAAGTTATAAAAATTAAGATTTAAGTTCCTATATAAAGTGAAAAGAGCCTAAGGAGTTTAGCTTAACTAGAATTATTTTGTTGTAAACACCTAATTAGCATTTTACCTTTTGGATTATAATCTGAGTTGTAGCAACTCATTGGCATTCCAAAATGAATATTCCTTTAAATAAAAAAAATGACAAGTGACATGATTCAAGGCCCACAACCTTGTGTTTGTGTGCACCCTTCAACTGTGCTATAGGCTCATCAACCCTTTATTATACAGGCAGAAAATGTATTGCCACCAGTCGTGTCAACTTTCATTTGAAATCAAGGGAAAAAAAAAACAGATGGTAACTATCATTAATATAATACAAAGATAAAAAAATGTACAGCATATGAGAGCGATAGTGGGGGGTCTAGGAGAGGCTAGAATGAAGGGGGGCATTGGCCCACAGCAGATAGATAAAAAGAAGAAAAACCATTAGACTGAGGAGCATGCAGTGCTCCATTAGTCTGTAGTTTGTGTTAGAAGAAGAGAATGTGCGCGACTAAAGTTTAAACTAACAAGTGCTGAATTCAACAGCCCAGATTAGTATTATCTAAAAGTTTTGGTGTGGTAAAGATGAGTTCCTAAAATTTAGAGACTCAATTGGCACTAATTACTCAGTTCCTAATCTATCTATACACAGGGATGGACATGATCTACCTGTTGAACTCCAGAATGAGGACAAATGCGCTCTCTCACATTTGTAGTGTGCATGCGTGAGTTTGAGTCCCTTGTACGGGGAGTGTGCTTTCTCACATACATGTGTAATTGGATCATCATCATCATAGCCTTGTCCTAACTATTTTGGGGTTGACTACATGCATTATGTTTCTCCATTCCGATCTATCCTAAGCCAAATCCTTGGAAACTTGTGTGATTAGAATAACTGTGAAATTTCAAATTAAGTTTATTACCAGATATAGAATGAAAAGCGCACACACATACAGACAAACAATAAGTTTAATCAAATTATGAAACTCCAAAAAGATATAGAATGAACACAGCACATGCCCACAGATGCACAGAGTGAACACAGCACATGCCCACAGATGCACTAAAAATGTAATCAGATTGCAGAACTCCAAAATAAGTTATTACCGGATACAAAATAAATATGGAACATCCAAACGTCACTAGCACAGCTAATAAATAGTCTTGCCCCTTGTATCTTTTCTGCATAATAAGTGTGCCCCAGACCTGCAAGAATAAAAAAGAGAAAATACTGAAAAGTTGTAATGCAAATGGGATAGGCAGAAAGCAACCAAAACTGAAAAATTTTGTAAATTCTGAAGTAGCAATCAAACAAGTAGTCAAGGAGTCTCAACTCTCAATCACCCTTCAAGGCAATAGTCCGGTTAAACCAAACAATGTAATAATAGAATAAGCATTGGGATAGTATGCACAGCTACAAGATTTAAAAAAATTTCAATGGAACTACAAGACTTAAATATCATCACCACATTGGCAAATAATGAGAATTCTGCACTGAGATACAACAAAACTTCAAAAGTACATTATTAGAGAACGTAAACCCTTGACTCAATGCGTGCTCCATCAATGACATGAATGGATCAGCAGCCACAGCTAAATGAAAAGATCAAGATTGTGATAAGGCGAAACTATATGAGGATGATGCCTGCCTAATGTTGCTCTTATATGGCATCAACATCAGACCTAGCCAATTCTAGATTTTTTTTAATGGTAACTTAAAAATTCTAGAAGCACACCCCTGTTCGTTCCGCTCCTTCCTCTTCGTCAGATGAGACTTGAAAGATAACAAAGTAAGAGAACAGCAGACAGTTATAACTTATATATTACCAAATAACAAGCCAGAACTTATTGACAAATAACAGTACCAATACCTGCACTTAAGTCGCGACAGTGAGCATTTGTAAGTCCAGAAGTAAGAAGAGATTTTACAAAATAGAGAAGTTACCATCCAAATAAATAAATAAAATAGTAGATGACATACCATAACAGGTATCATTTTTGCACATTTTGCAAGTGTCTGAACTGGAAGCTCACATACTTCAGGGCCTGAAACAATAATTTTGGTCACTATGTATGCCAATCTCCCAAGGTACTCAAAACACACACAGAAACCAACTAAATTTAAAACCATACAAGCAAATGAAAATGGACGGCCCTTGCCATTTTCTTAAAAAGGCAGACAAATGGTTAAAAAACTGTGGTAATGTCACATACCTCATATTGGCATGTTGTTGTCAGTATGTTAGATATCGATATGGCTCAGTACTTATAAATTGGAACAGCAGGCTCCAAGGCTTTTTTACTGGACTATAAAAAAAAAAAGAACAGCGATACTCAGAGGAAGAAACTAATTGAAATGAATTCCGGAGTGGCAAAAAAAGATAATTAAGAGGAAGAAACTAGTTGAAATTTACTCCAAGAGTGGCTAAAAGATATTTCATAGCTCACCAATAAGCACCAGCAGATACAGCAGATGTCGTAATACGGTTTGCAGAAAACAAGAAACAACGAATACTTAAAATATTCTTTGTTTTCCCCATAAGGAACCCTCATGATCTTTTCCTGTGAAAAATAAACCCTACAAGTCAGCAAGAGACTTTTCAACAATTAGTACAATTCTGACGGTGTAGTATTTTTCTTTCTTTTTCTTTGTTTTTTGATAAACTTCTTTCTTTTTTCTTTTAAGAGAGAGGTAATTCTGTAATCAAGTATCATTTCCACTTATTTATGTAAAGCACAGGATGACATCTGCAATCCTTGGAACATAGAGTATGATGTTGCAGTGAATTCTCATATTTGAAACAGAAATTGAAGAGCTATTTGTTCGTGCAATCTAATAACACCGTGGTCCATACCCATGATAGAAGGTGATCCATGAAGGGGGTCCTTACAATGAGATCAGTCTTCGTTGATTAAAAAAAATTAATTAAAATATATAATAATTCAAATATAAATTTAGATACAAACAACCAACTATATGAAAAGTTACCTAATGCGGTCAAATGATATTGGCATTTTGAAAGCACTCAAAAATTTCTTCATTATATGTAACTCCGGCCATTGAAAAAATAAGATGAAAGCGGGGCAGCCAAAAGTTTTTTACATTTTACACACGTTTTACTAAAACATGCAATGTAACAAACAAAGATTGAAGGAACCATGGTACAGCTTATGCTCAAGATGCTTTGAAGATGCCTTGTGATTGGCACATCTTTAAAACTGGAAACATTAACATCACATTAATGTATGCATACCATCAAAAAAAAAAAAAAAAGTGATTGGCATGTCATCAGTGAAAGTATCACAGCAGTTGTTTCTTACTTATTTATGCAGGGAAGACTAAAGCTTGAAAACTTATTGTTTTCTGTCTAAATGTTGAAGAGAACTAAGTTACCAATTTTCGTTTAGAGCTCACTCAAAAGGCTTCCGGCCTCTGAAAAGGAACACAAAAATGATGTTTAATATCTCATATTTCAGCCTGAATTAGGAAGGCTCTCACATTTATTTTCAGTGCATTCACACACACAGGCACAAAAAAAAAAAAAAAAAAAAAAAAAAAAAAAAAAAAAAAAAACAATCACAATCGAATTTACACTGATGAATCACGTGAAACCTCTCCTCTGAATTTCTCTTGATCATCATATAAGCATATGCCCAATCATCCATATTCTAAACTATTCCAATTTTGTAATTTCAAGACATTACGAGAATTTACATCAGACAGGGTCGATATAAACATTACACAATCGGACCACATAAACTCCATAATTCATCCGATAAACTACAAAAAATAAACAATATATACATTAATTAAGTGTATACTGTTGTGTACATTAATCTCTCCAGCCGAACAAAGAGCGAGCCTTCAAACAAAAGTTCAAAACAGATAAAATATCATAATAATTTTGATTGAGAAAAACCACTTTTCCATGTTCCAACGGATAATTTCAGTTTAGCAAGAAACAAATAACAACAACAAAAATAATACTTCTAAGTAATAATGAAGAAAAACGAGAAACCCAGTTCATCATCATAGATTGTCATCGAAGAACCCATTTTCTCAATTTTCATTCTCAACTTCATTGAAGCCTTCTTTCTAACATTTTTTATCAGAGCATTCAATACAAAAAAACCAATCTTTTGAATGGAAAAAACGACCCATTTCAAGGTTTCAACTCATCATCAGAGAAAAACAAAAGAAGCCATTTCCCCAAGCAATATCTCAAACCGCACTTCAAAAATTCCTATCAGAGGCGCAACATTCTCACTTTTCATCGAAGTTCTCCAATAAAATCTAAAGAGCACTTCGTATCTGTGTCAAAGACACCTACTTTTACGTTTCTAAATAGATGTCCATGGCCTGCAATGACTCTTGTGTTCATTCACTCCTCAGTTTTCATCTCAGTTTTCAAATCAAAGTATCACAGTGATTCAAAAACATCTATAAAAAAAACAATCTTTTCTCATCTTTGAAACACAGTATGCACTAATATCATCAAAACCACACATCGATGTAATCTTTCTAAAAAAAACAGCGTTGATGAGTGACATGTGAGCAAATTGTAAAATAATTTGAAACAGGCTTGTATAAAGCCATGTGTATTGGGTGATTTTTTTTTAGATTAGGAAAGAAATATCAGATCGGATAGGGTCGATGCCTGTAAGAATGCCGTAGATGACGAGAGTGGTCATGATCCACCAACGGCGAAAACCCCCTTTCCATGTCCTGTTATCTCTCTGTGATTGCAGAGGTCGGCCATGGACCATCAAAAACCACCGCCGCTCTGCAATTCAAATTGAATCGAAATAGGGATTTAGCTTCGAAGAGAAGATCAAGGAAGACTTAACTCCTGATCTTGGTAAGGAGAGAGATCTCAAAGAGCTGAGACAAGGTGGACAGGTGGAGAATGTCGAGAGAGAGAAACGGAGAAGGAGAGAGAGAGCGCCTTACCCTTCTTCCGTATATCGCGCGGTTTTAGACTATTGAGTGAGAGAGAAACGGGAGAGAGAGCCTTTTGGCTCCTCACTTCGTCGTGCTATTTTCTGTGGGTCCCACTAGAGCCCGTTAGTGCTTGTCCGGTTTGGCAACTCTATTATATATATACAGAGGCCGGATTCGAATTCCAAATGAAGTAAATTTTGAAATTGATTGCTGAATTGGAGTTTGATTTCGCAATTGATTTTAAAATTAAAGTTTAATTTCGATTTTCAATTGCGAAACTGAAACTTTCAATTTCGATTTTTATTTTGATTGGAGATAAATTTAATATTTACATCGAGAGTCCACTTTTGTTACTTTTGTTAACTTTTTTTAGATGAATTTAAAATCTTAATATATCTAATATGGATAGGAGATTAAAGAATTGGATGAGACAAGAATTCCACTTGCTCAATAACTCTATCAGCCAAGTCAAAATGAATCTTCTTTAGTTGAATTAAAATTCTTACTATATCTATTATGATTAGAAAATTTTAAAAGTTTGTGAATTTTAAAATGTATCATAGATAGTGATTATACATATGGGCTCCATGTACAATAAACTTTTTTTAAGTAAACCCTCAATAATTCTAAATTCCTAAAGGCGGGGCTACATATTGTAATTTCTAAACATAACCCTTGTGACTTCCATGCAAATTCCTAAAGATGGGTCCATGTTGGAAGTTTAAAGTTGGCCCCATCATGTACAACAAATTTCTTATATCATTTTTTCCTTATATTAGATTTTGGAGAAATTTGTTTTCATTTTTTATTTTTCTCTCACGGTTTTCTATTTTTTTCTCTTTTTGTGATGAATTTTATTTATTAAATAAATAGTAAAAAATAAAAAATGAGATTATTTAAGCTATGATGTAATTTCACAAAAAAAAATAAATTATTCTTACATTTTTCCTATGCCACCCATTTTCAATAAAGATTTTATGAACTGCAATATAAAATAATTTTATAATTAATTTTATAATTATTTAAAAACTTAACTCATCATATTTATAGAAGATGTTCAAAAGTATAAGATTAAAAATCTAAAAATAATATCCGCATAACTAAAAAGAATAGATATGAAATAAAAGAAAATATAATCAAGTATTTTTCATAAAAAAATAATCATTTCAACATGCTCCATTGATTTTCGGAAAATATGTTCCTATCAATAAATCGGATTCAAACTACATTTGTGATCCTTATTCAACTTTTAGTCTATCTATTTGGGAAATAAACAAGTCAAAATCCCTTTTTATTTAAAGGCAATTGATATACTTAACTTGATTCTCTGTTATATAATGTAGGCTATTTTCACATATATAAGTTTATACGCTATATATGTTATACATATGCATAATATAAAACATACATAAAAAAGTAATAGTAGAAGTAAAAACCTTTGAAACGAAAATGTTGATGAATTCATATAGTCTTTGACATGTGGCTCAAGCACCCTAGAGTTGGCTTAACTCGATTTTGGTAGTACGATATACTAACTTTTAAAAAAAAAAGATGAATTAAAATAAGGTCAGGGTGAGAGACTAATATATGAAAAATGAATAGGAGTGTTTGAATTAAACGGAATAACATACCCTATTTATTAGCTAAAAGTGCCATGGATGTTTGACAAGTGTCATGTATTCAATTGATATCAGAAAAGTTGTGACCCCAAATGTCACTAATTTAAACTTCCACACACAAAAGATGATTCCAAGTACCATGAAAAAAAATAGTACAAAAAAGATGTTTGCACCTGGGATTCGAAACTGCACTATCACACTAGGGCGGCAGGGCCACAAGGGATTTACCCGGCTCCCCATGGGCCCGTAGGGATTATTTCTGCCCAAAGAGCTAGGACACTGTTCGTTATAAATAAATAAATAAAAACATTAAAATGATAGTTTAAAGATAGGTGTTAGTGATTGGTAAGTATCATTTATCAAATTGCTATAAAAGAAACTTGATTACAAATATCACCCATCTAAATCATCACACCAAAAAGATAATAGACAAGGAAAAAAGTGATAATTTAAACATAGAGAGATGGAATTGAATATGTTAAATAGTAGTATGTGTGCTCAACCTAAAGTTTACTCATTCATTAATTATGATAAAGATGTCAATCAAAATGTAAAGTTATAAAGGTTAACTCAACATTTAATTAATAGGTTGCATTCAAGTTAAATTGTTGGGGTCAAGGTAAAGTTGGGTTAGGAGGTCATATGTCATAGATTAACTTTAATCCAATCCATTGATTAATTGGGTTAGATAAACGTTAGTTCAAAGATATGAAAAAAATGTACTCTTAACTTTGAATTACAAGTGGATTTAAGTTTCTAATTCACCGGTAGCTCGGTGATGAGGCACGTCCCTTCCATAAAAACAACTAAAGATCAATTCGTTACTGTAGTGCTGATGGCGAAGGACTTAATTGAGTGAGTGCAAGGCATATGATTGTTTATATTAAAACGGGGGGGAGTTCAAGTTAGATTGGCAAGTTGGGTCAAAATTGTTACTTCTATCAATTTTTTCTAAAACTTTCTCCAATTAAATGATTATAGCTATTTTACCAACCGCCTCATGACAATGCTCTTATTAATTATCATAAATTAAAAGAGTTTATAAAACTATCTTATTTTTGTTTCATTAAAAGGTAACTCGTACTTAACCTAAGCCTATCATGTTTCCATCAACCTAATTTTATTTTATATTTATAAGTTTGTAATGACCTTAGTAGTTCTTTATTAGGTCTAGATATTTATCCCGGGCCAACCCATTGCGTATGATTCAATTGAGTTTAAAACTCGATATTTTGTTTAATGCATTTATTACAATCGGACTGACCAATATATTTTTTTACCTTCAAATGAATAATTTTTTTATAATTTATTTACAAATGTGAATGTTGTGACCATTTTCTTCTCAACCACTATTATATTATATATTAAAGTTGTTACCGGACTAACTTCAGTTCTAACCCTTCCAATTTCAAACTTAACCTCTAAATTTCAAATTTCTTTAATCCTAGATTTATTTTAGTTGTTAAATCATTTAAGGGTGACTGTAGTCATTTTTTATTTTTAAATATTATTAACATAATTGCCTCATTTAATTTATGATCTCGTTGATCAAAATATACCTACAGGAGAGATTCTTCTTTTTCGGTAAGAGAGAACGTCATGTCATGTCCATTTCACTCGACAGTTCAATATTATGATAATATACTCTCTACATTTATATAACTTTTCCTTCACCCAAAATAATCTCACTTTATATTTTATTTTTTCTCAATTTATAAATGGGGTTTTTCTTAGGCTTATACTTAATAAATCTCATTATGTCCCTCCAACTGAAATTAGATCTATAAGATTGATCATGCTTAAAATACTTGATCATAAATAAAACAAAAACCAAATTACTTGATATGTAGTTAAAATTTATATTAAATTCTTACTTCTTATAAACTTTTATTTTTTATATTTACCTTTTATTTTTTAACGTCTAAACATTGACACACAATAAAATTTAAATAATGTTTAATTCATAAAATTAAACTAATTACATCTTTACGGTTTTGACCTTAATCAAGGCTACTATGACTAATGTCATGCTGTAAGCATGGGTGGTCAAGCTAGTACCAGAGTTAGTATAGAGGGGTAGCTAATTCGAGCTAGGACACGGTTTGTAGTTTGCATTGAAGATTGTGGGTTCTGAAATTACATTACCACACTGGGGCCACAGATGAATTTTACACGGCTTTACTCTCTGGCCAGGAGGGATTATTCTGGCTCAAGGAGTGTAGGGAAGCTTGCGTTGTAAAAAAAAAAAAAGAGTTAAATTAATAGAGCTTTTTTTTTTTTTCCTATGGGACGATGCTTAATATTGGGGCTGGATAATCCTCTTGAGCCCAGAAAGACACTGGGATTAACACGCCCAGTAGGCTCCAAGGTGTAGCACTAAGTGGGACTCAAACTTTCGATCCATTGAAAAGGAGGAACCAGGAGTCAATACCAAAACCTCTAACTCCATGAGAGAGCGGAACCGTAGTTCTGACCACTCGGCCAACCCTTTGGGTTAGAGTTGAGTAAAGTATAGCTCCATTTCTGAAAAAAAAAAAAAAAAAGAAGTATCATCAAATGCACTTTAATTCAAATTTCCTGGCATACTTTTTTTTTAAGTAAAAAAAAAAACCCCTCCTTTCTTCACTAAAAAATAAAAAAAAATTTTATAAAAAAAAAAAAAAATCCATAATAAGCAACTAAAAAAATATCGTGATAACTCACTTATATTTTATTCTTTCTTCAAAATAATCTTTACTTCACTGTGAGCCCCGGCTCCCTGCATAATCGAATGGGTGAACCATTTTTGAAATCTTATATGCTAGTGATCTACCTTATCCGACGGTGAATAAAGTTAAATTTTGTCATGGTTGAGTGGTTTTGTTGCCACTAGTTTTACACATGTGTAATTTTAGGACATCGCTGGCCAAAACATAGGAAAAGAAATTCGGACATGAGAAGGATTTCCTGTTTCTAATGGTGTTAATGTTTTTCTAGGATATAAATAGGCCTTGGGTTGTGAACGGCTAGGTTAAAAGAGTTTTTTTGAATTTGAATTGGTGTGAATTGGAGCTTATCTCGACTGAAAAAATATATTTGCATCAAAGAATGCACTGTCTTGACCGTTTCCAATATTAAACGATTACTGGTAATTGGGTGAGATATATCCTATTCCTCATCATCAATCATCACCGACCACTCATTTCCCATTGACAAATGACATGTT